>CM043022.1:18605998-18835277 GCA_023690525.1 Holotrichia oblita
ACACTGGTTAGCATGTGTAAATTAGCTATGTACAACAATACACTTACTTCCGTAATTCGTAGTTAAGCATGATTACAAATGTGTTGCATAAACTATGATACCACTACAACCAAATTCTAGCATTTTGTTTAAAAAATAAGCAATCTTCTGTGGAAATAAGAAATGATTTTATTCAATGTTCATGCTATACAGAGTGTAATTTATACATAGTTCTATCAATATCCATTTAATTATTGCCTATTGTGTTTGTAATAACTTCTTCCTGCCCATATTAAATTTTGAACGAATAACATTATGTTTCTTACACGTGTGAAAAGTACAACCATAATTTTTGTTTCTTTATCTAATAAAATTACATAGTTATAATTGGTATAACAATAGCTTAGAATAATACGAAAATTTTCATTTTTGTATGTATGTGTAAAGAAAGAAGTGATTCCTAATCTAATCTGAGAACCATAAAAGGACAAAATACTACAAGTAATTAAGAATACTAATTACAAAGAATATTCTTTATTGGAACCAATTTATTTTGGTCTATACGAGGAGGGTATAAAACCCGTGTCTTATGACAGATGGTGCTTTGTGCGAAAACTGGATTACCGACTGTGAGTACTATTTTTAGTTCACGTCTGTCAAAAATTTTAGCGAGATTCATCGAGTACTTTTAGTTTTTATACCTGTTGAAGGTGAGTTAGCACAATAGCGGTCAGTGATTGATTTCCTTTTGGATGGGGAAAAACGTGTGCAGAAATTAGTGAGAAATTGCAAGCAGCTTACAGGGATCGTGGACCATCGATGACTATCAGATACTGGTTCAATAAATTTAAACGTGGCCGAACATCGGTCTTTGATGAGGAGCGCCCTGGTCGTCACGTTGAGGTCACTATAGATGAAATGTTTGATAAAATGCATTATGTTGTGTTAGCAGACCGCTTGGATGACGATAAGAGAGATTGCTGAGGTGGTAAACATCTAAATTGAACGTGTACAAAATATCCTGCATGCCAAACTGGCTATGATAAAGCTATCGGCAAGATGGGTGCCGCAGATACTGACAGCTGACGGAATTGGAACGCGTGACAACTTCAATGCAATGTTTGACAAGTTTAAGCATAATCCGAGTGAGTTTCTGCGGTGTTATGCGACTGTTGATGAGACATGGATCCTTCACTATATACTGGAAACCAAAGCTTAGTCAGCAGTGGTTCCTCTCGACGAACGTGCAGCAACCAAAGCAAAATCGATTCCATCAACCAGAAAGTTCTAGCGATGATTTTTTCGGATTCGAGAGGCATCATCTTAATTTATTATTTGAAGAATGGAAGAACCATAACGGGTCGGTATTATGCCTATTTATTGACTAATCCGACGCTGAAGTAAAGAGTAAGAGGTCACACCTAGCGAAGAAAAATCTTCCATCATGATAACGCCCTGGCCCTCTCATCGGCAATTGCGTCAGCAAAACTTGAGTTACGGGTACTAAGTGTTGCCCCATCCATCACATTCGCCAGATTTGGGCCCCCCTGTGACTTTTTTTTTTTTCCAAACATGAGGAAATGGCTTGGTGGAAAACGATTTGCGTCAACTGAAGAAGTCATTGCAGAAACAGAGGCCTATTGCACAGTTGTTCGAAAAATCTTATTATTTGGATGAGTTAGAAAAGTTGGAACATTGGATCAAGTGTATAGAGCTAGAAGGCGATTATGTTGAAAAAATATATATGAAATCTAAACCAATTGCCTTGTTTTCTGAACACAGGTATTTATCAACACCTCCCTCCCCTCCCCTCCTCCTTCCTCCGTCCTTCCTCCCGTAAACGTTGACTTAAGGAACATAAAGTTCCTCGGAGATCTAGTGAGTTTCGTTCTAGCTCATTACATCTGATTTACATTATTATAAAGATTAAAGAAATTAATTTGACTGAAACTACTTAGAAATTTCAAAAACTACCAATAAACCCAATTTGTTATATCAAAAATGAAACTCATATCAAAAAAAAAAATCGACATATACAATTAAACGCTTTACAATTTTTGCCCACCTTAATTAGTGTGAAATAATGAAAAATAAAACTATTAAAACAGGACTTTTCCTTCTTTTCTCCGTTATTACCTTGTACCTTGTATCTACTAGATTTTTCATACAAATTCTTCTAAATTTTTAACGTTTCATAAACTTGTGTTCTCAAAAAATCTTTTGCACTTTCCTTTTGATTTACTTGATCTATCTTTTTCAATTTTTTTATGTTCTTTTCTTTTTTACCTCATAATCTTTCCTATATCCCAGTAATGAATAATAACTTTTCCCAACGGTTAGATTTTTTAAATCAATAACAAAAATTACCTTCCCTCACTCATGTGATAAATGTCAATTAAACACTAAGATTTTTATAAATGAACAACGTTAGTCTGAAATTACTATTTATTTAAATATGTCTAAAAAGAAAATACAATTAAAAATAATAATATTTTATTGGACGCTCAAAATTTAGACGGAATCTCGGTTTTTCTAGGAACCATCCAATCAACCTCAGTAATTTTATGATATTGGGGGTTGATTCATATAATTGTGATATATACGCGTTATAGAATATATGCTTGACCTCTACGTAGGTTTAATTTATACAGTATATAACCCAAATACTACCGGAATGCAAATTTGCTCAAATGACTGCCACCAAGGGTGTTATTATTTATAATTATCTCTGAAGCGTGCCGACATTTATCACTTTTGCAACGGCTTTAATGTAGACCTGTGCGATGTGGTATATATATCCTAAAAATGATAGGCCAAGCTGCCAGGCTGGATTTTAAATGGCAATCCGGTACCTGGTAGAATGGCATATATTTAAATGAGGTATATTAGTCGCAAATTATGCAGTATAATTATTTCAGAACGGAGAGGCATTTCAAAGAAAACAACAGGTAGAATCGTGCTTTTACTTATTATATTTAATTAAAATATATAATTATTATGTGTTATTTTTGCCTTCCAAGTCGTTTTGCTGAAATTTCACTGTTGAGAATAGAATCTTATTTACCTTCGAGGACAGACAATACTACATATGTACTACTCTCTTTAATTTTAGTTAGAGATTGAACTGGGATTCTAATAACTATCCCCCACATGTTCCAAAATCATGGTAAAAAGTACATGGACTGTTTGCGCAGATAATAATAGCCTGCAAAGAAAATATTGGGCAATCATTTATACATAGGAAACTGTTCTGTGTATGAATTGTATAACTTGTAATGGGTGTGTCTATTTTTTCATAAATCTCTCTCATTTTACTGTTTTGTTATTAATCTTTTATTTGTTGTATTCATTTGTTTTATGAATTTGATTGTTTTCTTTTTAATGGAAGAGTGATTGCATGGCTATTGACATTCTGCCATTTCATTTGTTTTTTTTTTTGGGGAGATGATTTAGGTTTAGACTTAGATTTAAAAGAAGAAAGATATTGTAGTGCGACCTACTGATTTATTGTGCTCCCTTGTATGCACCGTAAGCTGTTGGAGGTGTTGCTCTCAAAGCTCCTCGTCCAGTCTAAGAGTTTTAATAAAACTGCAATAGCTGTGACGGTTTCAGAGCATAAACGTCTTTATCGCGATAATTAGCTTGGGTTTCCGTCAGGCAGTGCAGGAAGATGTCAGGTGTTCCGGATTTTCATCCTCCGCTCCGCAGAACCTGCAGTCGCTATTCTGTTTTAGACGTATCCTTGTCATGTGTTCCCCAATTTAGTAATGCTGTGTAAGAAAACCTGTAAGGATGCGTAGTCTATTTCTGCTTAGTTCTAGCAAAGTCCCTGTTCTGTGCTTGTTGTAGTTTCCAAGGAATATCTTGGAGTGTCTCGGACTAAGGAGATTCTGTCAGAGAGCCCTGAGCCTCTCTTCTCTATCCTTGAGTTCTTTTTTGTAGGTGCTCACCCCTATACCACAGAACGGTTCTCTCCCACAAGCAAAGTTGTGATGGCCTTTTTTGCGAATAGATTAGCTTCTTCGTTGCCTCTGATTCCAGTATGGTGCCAATAATGCAACTCTGTTTTCCTTGCCTATTGCACTTATCTGCTTTCGATAGTTCCTGTCCAGGTTCAGTTGAGCACATCTTTCAATGGCGTTGATCTCCGGCTGGAAGACACTGGGGTATATTTCCATTGGGTCGGAGTATTAGGTTCCTGTCCCAAATATCCCTGCACCTGCTCCTTTGTCGGTTTTAGAACTGTCCTCCTACCATTTTATGGTGTTTTCTTTTAGGGAGTATGTGGAGTGTTCTGCTGCCCATTCTCTCTGATTGCTTAGCTTCGTAAGGAAATTACTTTCAAAGCTATATTTAAACAGATATAACATCGGTATCACCAAACGCCACAACTTTGATTGATTATTCGGTTATTTCTCGACTAAAGCTATATTTCTTGATCATTTCATCGTTCGGTAGACTTAGAACTGGGGAGAGCCCCGATTGAGATGTCTAAGCTTTCTGGTACGGAGTCTCGCCTTCTCTAGTTCTCCTCCCTGGTCAGTATATGCAATGTCGCAAGCGCCGCTCCCTCCATGTGTGAGAGGATTAGGTCTAAGATTACATCTAGGGCCGCGACTGGGCATGTTCTCATGGCTGGATAAGATAATAGAATGGCCAGGAAAAAGCATCAGATGGAAAAAAGTATTCATTTCTTAAATAGATTTCGGCATTAATTTAAGCCTAATAACTAGAACTGGTAGTAGTGCAAGCAGTAACAAGCTCAGTTTGCTTAAAACAGACGATTTTTTTCGTTTTTCGTGAAACTTTTCTATGTTGATCTGTCAAACTTGAATGGTCAATGTATCAAAATATTTGTAAGGCCTTTTTCTAGAGCATGAAATTTTGTACAAAAAGTTCTGGACAACAACTGTATTTTATATGAGCTTTTATTATTCACAGCCTATTATCACTTTATACATATGTCACTATCATTGAATCCCATTTTTTGTATCCGCTGATCATA
Organism: Holotrichia oblita; assembly: GCA_023690525.1. Taxonomy (NCBI): domain Eukaryota; kingdom Metazoa; phylum Arthropoda; class Insecta; order Coleoptera; family Scarabaeidae; genus Holotrichia; species Holotrichia oblita. Next base: position 18,610,983 of record CM043022.1, read on the forward strand.
GTTCCATCTATTGTTTACGCTGGGATGACATCTCTGCGGTATCTGTGTATTCTTCTGTAGGTTGAGGTAGTGATGCTCGTAATGAGGGAATTGTACTTGTGGCGGCCTTGGCGCAGAATTTTTCCATGATTTTGCGAGCCCTTAATCTGGAGGATAGACGCTTGTTCATGGAGGATCGTAGTTCTGGTGTATCGCTCTACTTCTAACGCCCATACGCAGGCATTTATTTTGGGTGATCTGTAACTTCTCGCAGTGGCAGCTCGCCATGTTAAACCAGGCGGGAAGATGGTGCATTATTGCGGGCCTGATTGTGATCTAGACCTTTATTTTCCCTAATAATAATAAATAATTTCCCTATGTTTCTGGACGCTTCTGCTGTGCTCGCGGCTATATTAATTCTAAAGTTGCATCTTTTATCTACATAGGTCCCTAAGTACTTGATCACGAACTTGAGTGTGATTGATTCTCCGAGTATTCTTACTCTGGATCACGGTAAGTAATTGTCAGTCCTCTTGATCGTATCCACCACCTCCGACATATTGGGCCTTATTGTAATTCTCTGTTTATGTCTCAGGATGATAGATGTTAGCATAGATAAGGAGGCCGTCGGCATAAATTATTTGGGAAGTGCTTGGATGGGTCTCCAAATGCGCACTGTACATAAATAAAAATAAAATTTTTGCTTTCTTTTTTTTAATAACTTGAACAAACCTAACAATTATGTATTACTGTATTAGCCAGACTACTAGGAACCGAAAATTTACCAATAAAAGAAGAGATGGAAAAATAAAGTGGAATAGTAGGGCAGGAGGAGATTCATACGCGGGGTGTATTTATTACAGAATTTTATGCACAATATTGTCTTAATTTCACTGGATTTTATTCAAATCCTTTACCGCCATAATTTACCCACGTAGAAAGACACAGGACATCCTCTGTAGTGTTCAAAATTGTATACTTTTGTGTAATCTATAATCTCACCAGTATTTGTTGTTATGTTTTACCTTAAAGTTTATAGACCATCTTCAGCTGATGTTGGACGATTTTGTTCAGTGCCAACCTTTTCTAATACGATCTAGTCCCTCTAAATAATCTGTATAAATTTATTATTCAAAACACCAGGAAACAATTTAAATTGATAAAACTTAATCTACCATTACCGTGTTGAAGATTAGTTAGAAAAGGACAGTAACATATGAGATCAATAATCATAAAAAAAGAACATAAAAACGATAGTAACAGAAGAATACAAATACTCAACAAGTTTAAGCACTATAGTTACACTATACACACAACAATACAATAATGATACAATCTAGAAGCGGTAACAATAATAACCAAACGATTGCTTTGCACACTCCACCAGCACTTCCCGATTCAAATAAAATTTAAAGGAAGAGACAGATAATTTTATCTACAATAACGATCTACACATAATAAATTATTATTATAGGAAAATTCAAGTTTAAACGAAGCTGCTCTATGACGCGGAACTGCAATAAATGTTTAAATCAAATATTTATTTTATGAACGTCCGCCCGATATCGAATTTTATTGTACAAGTATGACGGCTTATATAATTGCAAAATTTTATGACAAAAAAACGGCAGTCAGTAACGTGAAGGGTTGTTCTATGTTTAACCAACCTGTTTCTAATAGCTCATGTTAGTTGAGTTTTGAATTTTCTAAATACTCTGCTTTGATACAAACATTAATTGATATTCTATGAGAATATTTAGAAATACGAGTTATAAAACGTAACTGGGAATCTAGACACAATCCGAGATTTTTTGTTTAATGCAAAATATCCAATCCTTCATTTTTTTTATGTGACTCCATAAGCTTTATCGCTTGTATGGGTATCACAAATTGTGAAAATGTTACTAACTACATTGACAGCAGTTGACAACTGTCATCGAATCTAGATCCGGATTAATAAATTGGTCAAATATTATTAGCGGCCGAATATGTTGTCAACCATCTTTAAACGACTTGTCTGAGAATCTTTGAGAGGGTCGGTACAATACCAATAGATCCTATGTAGGTCCTTACACTGGGGTCCCTACAATACGGGATTTACCAAATACATTAGAACGCTACAAGTACATTAATCTCAGATTTATTTCCACTTATCCGTCAAATAAAACAGTAATTAATTAAAAATAAATTTATTCGAAAACATAAATTATGATAATTGTAAATATTTTTGTTTAAAATACTTTTTCAGTATAAAAAATGGACATTTAATATGTGTCAAATAATATTAAAACATACACCATGCCTATCAATGACATATCCAGAAAAAAATCATTGATGTATCGAATTATACAGGATGGGGCACTACATTCGCCTCGGTTGATATACAAAAAACAGTAACACATATTTAAAATCTTTTTGTTGGATCATGTGTAGGTCCATTGGAAGCACGTTCTAAAATTATTTTGAAATATACAAGCTGTCCCAAAAGAAAGTTACACATCACACATTACACGGAACACCATGTATATTATTGGATATTTCGATGACACAGACTAAATAAAGGCAAGTTACTATTATATTCCCTATATCTAGGTTCAATATTTTCTGAGATATTTAACAATTATTTTTGAAAATGTAGATCAATATTTAGAACGAGTACCTGGCGTACGGATTTAAGTTACGTGTTTCAAGATGTATTATTTCATTAGCACAACCATTACATCTAATGCTAAAAAACAGATGCTTTCTAAAAATTATACAAGGTGGTTAAAATATTACCTCTAATTGTGGGTACCATTAATGCTCAATAACTTACTTATTTTAACTGAAACACCCTGTATCTAACATCATCATTCGATTTTAATTTTATTTCTCTTTTAAACGTTATTAAGGTGCCTTATAGCTACCTCTTATACTTTCTTTGTAAAAGTCAACCCGCAACCTGGTCGAGAGTTAGTTTTCTTACTCCGGGATCATCCATTAGATCGACCCCAAAGTAAGGAGTTTCCTCCGTATTCCCACAGTTTCTGCACAGGGAAGAGTTTACTATGTCCATGCGATGTAAGTGTTTATTCGGTGTGCAGTGACCGGTTAAGATCCCTGTGTGTAACCTCAGCCTGTCTCTACTCCTAAAGACTGCCTTCACGAGTGGTCGTTCACTGGCACATGTAGCTAATTTGTCAGCCATTTCATTGCCTCTGATTCCAGAGTGATCTGGCACCCATCTCAGCGCGATATTGTGATGTTTTAAAAAGTCAGTGTGCTGTTGTGATGTTCCGCTAGTTTTACGAGAGCCCTATGGCAGTGTAGTAATACCTCGGAGTCAAACCTGACAACCTGTTGTGTTCTAAGGGCATCCTGACTGCCAGAGAGAATTTCCACTACTCCATTAAGCTGCGAGCGGTTTAATATGCCTTCCGCGCAGGTCTAGATGGCGATTATTTCGGCTTGGAAGATGGACGGGGAGCTCCCTAGACTGAAGGCTTCGCCCTCGGTTTCCAAATTTCAATTCCCGTGCCGTTTGGCGTTTTAGAGGCGTCCACATACCAGCGGGATAATTCCCTTCTCGATTTGTGAACGAATATAGACAACATTACTTTGATTATATTTTTTAATTGATATATTTAAATTAGTGAATAAGTTTTTATTGTTGTTAGGTGCGTTTAGTGAATTTGTATGAAAAAAAATAGGTGTAGGCAACTTTTAAACATCCTGTGTCTGAGCAGTAAATTTAAAAGATCCTTATTAACACGTTAGTTGCTACGTGGCACTTCCTCAGTGCCTCACAAACTTGTACGCCACAGGCCGCGTGGTACTACTTTTATGCCACATGTGTTTACCAACATTGATGGAGCGTGACTTGTGGTCTGTGCCTCGAACTCCTTCCTTTATGGTATGTTGTAGAGCATGGCCTGGTGGACCAGAATCTACCTCTATTAAAATTAAAAAAATGATCATATTGGCCAACACGTAAGTTAAAAAAATTCAAAAAATTATAGTTTTGGCCTGGCGGACCTAAATATCATGAATACAAAGTACGATTAACGTGTTAAGAATGAAACATGGAAATATTGCGGAGTTTCTTTAGAGCAGTAGGTAGTGTTTATTAAACACTCTACAATTAGAGAAATAAGATTCATCCAGAACACTCAAATTGTGAAATTATTTATTTCTGTACTTCTGCGGACAAACTACCTACCAAATGTCTGCGGCCACAATTTTATGAACCTAAAGTTTAGGCAACACGTAACGCGTAAAGGGTTTTTTTAAATTCTGGATGTTATAGATTTACACACATTAACCTGTACTTCTATTTCTCGAGTTGAGATGCTTAGATTAGCCGCAACAGAAGTCAATGTTAATAATTCATCATTACGATTACCATAGACTTTTTCAAACTTTCATACCGCTACATATTCTTGTCTAGTTGTTTGAACGTTTTGATGCTTGATTGCTTCCTATCCGCAAAATTATTTAAATAAGTTTTAATACCCTTTACCATTTTTTTTTAATGTGTGGTGGGTGCTTAGTTGCAGTGACTCCGTAAGCTGTATCGCTTGTCTGGCTATCACTGCAACTCCCGCGGTGTAGTTTTGTGTGTGTAAGTTGTGTTCAATTGGCTTTGTGACAGCATCATATCGCCATTTATGATGCCGCGCTGTTAATCACTTTGCCCCCAACAGCGAATGGCAAGTTGATCCGGGATTAAACTCTCTGAAAAAATGTCACCGTCCCTCCAGAGAATTGAACCCCGGCGCCTATCGTCCTCCCACAACGATAGTCAGCCGCCTAACCACTGCGGCCATCGACCCGTTTACAAGTAATATTTTAGCTTTAGTTAATTAATATTGACAAATTTAATAACGTTGTCAATTATGTATAGCGAACAATGGTCAGCATTTTGAACATTTGCTGTGAATAGTTGGAATTGAGAAGCAAGTCTACTTGATTAAAATATAAAATTATTAATTAGGCTAGTATTTTGTTATTTAATTATAGGTTAGGTTACATGAATGAAACGAGAATAAAAGTTATTCCTTGATATAAAAATCCAATGTGGCGCCCATTTAACCGAAGAAAGTTGTACGAATACCTCGAAAGCCGCCGTCTTGAGTTCTTCGTCAACAATAAGGCAGATGCCTATGTAATCCCACCCAATTTGGGATACCCTGTATATATATCTGTAACTATCTAAGTCCGATATCCCATTATAATTGTTGGCTATTTATTTGTTGTTTTTTTACAAAGATTTTGTTAATCTGCAGTATTTTAAGTTGAGCACTTTTAAACTTTTTCTTGCCTATAAATTACTGTTTTTGCTTTGCAAACGAGTTCAAATACTTCTCTTATTTTCCTTTTATTTTTAATGATTGTGGTTTTCAATTATCGTAGTAATTTTCTCGTCTATAAATCTGTCTGTAACCTCTTTTAAAGTTGTCAGCTGAATTGGAGGATGTGCTTCGGAAAAACCATATTTTAAAGGCATTCTGTGAAGACTTACGAAATAAACTTTCCTCACATGAAAGTGCGTTTTGTTTTTTTTTTGTTTTACCACAAATAAAGAGTATCTGTTTTAAAAAGCTACGACAGCAGATATTCATACACGTTTCATCGTTTGAGCGTCCAAAATTTCACGTTAATACCCGGATTATGACACATACCATTTCGCACAATTAGAGACTAATAACTCATTCATCACTGTTAATATCAGAGAGCGTATAACTAGCAGCGCGCGCGATCAAGCAGCCATTTAACGCGAGAACATCCAGCTCCCATAAATATGATAGATACCTGGCATCACGAGATTAACTCGACTGTCGATAATAACTGTACCCAGGAAACTGGTAATTATGTCATTTTGCAAACAAGTTCGGATTAGCGATGTTCGAAGTAGAAGTAGCGATTTACGATAGCAACCCAGGCGCCATCTAGGGGCGTTAGGATTAAGATTTACGCGTGTAACCGTTGAGTGGTGAGAAGGGATAGGTGGCGAGAGGGTTGGTAGTCCGCTGAAAAGTGAATAGTAAGATTCGCGATAATCCGATGATTTGATAATGGCCTGCAAAACGTGGCAGTGTATGCGTGGACCACCTACACCTCCTTCTCCAGTACCGACCTGGTTGATTTATGTGCAGGGATAAGTAGTCGAGGGTCAATTTTCACGCGGGCACGTAAACCGTGCCCGCCGTGAGATATTATTAAGTTGTATTAGGTTCGTATGAATGGAAATGTATTCGTTTTCCAAGTGTTTACGGAAAATGTAGGATGTAGATTTATGTAGCTGTAGCGAAAGGGATGTCGCTTATTGTAGCACAGGCTTAAATTTAGCGTAACTTATCGGGTTTAAACCGGAATACGTATTAATCTGACAGTAGAAATTTACTAGAATTTTTGGCGTATTATAATTAATACTGAATAAATGGAATTCAAGGCAATGGTGTACAGATTTAGAAGGCTATATGCGATACAAATCTGATAACGTTCTAAGTTATTATTATAAAATAGTAATAATAGCATTAAGTATACTATGCCGGTACTTGGCCAATGTTTTAGAACATATAACTAACTTATTATGATATTAGACCTTATTTTCTTGGTAGTAATAATAATAACAATAATGTCTTTATGTTCCCGTAGTTAAGTCAAGCAAAATAATTGTAGCAACAAGAAGATGCAGGGTGTACATAGGAAAATATTAAGAGGACGGTTCTTAAGCCTCTTCCACTGAACCCTGCACTGAACTGAAAATATGCTTATACTCTTCTTCTGTGATAAACCTACAGTAATATAAAGAATATGCGAGGTATGTAACTATGGCAGTGAAAATAAATGTAAGTACATGGTAAGTGTGAAATTTTTCAGAGTCAGCTTTAATCCGCTCTCGAAATGAATTGCCTGTTATACAGTGTTCCACTTAACGTTCCTTCGAAGATTACTGCTTTCCTGTTAACAATAGCAAAAGATTGTACGTTTGTTATTGCGAGACCCGATTCAGATCCAGTGAATCTTGTTTCAACTGGCAAGAAAGGGGCTTGAACCGGTCCGAAAGCGTAATCGAAAATGTAGAAGACATGATAAGCCATTTTTCTTTTTAAATACAGAGTTATTGCGAGATTTTGTTGAAAAAACGGCTATATTTACTTATATACTTTTCCACGAAGCAAAGTTTCTTCAACAAAAAATATTACTCCTAAGATGCTCCGTTTTGTAAGCTTTAATATCATGGTATGCATTTATTATTAGGTATACAGAGTGTTTCGAAAATGTGACAATCTAATTTACCCCAAAAAATTTAATGGAATATGGTTAATGTTGTAGTAGTGTGTCATCATTCACTTCTTCAATTCACTTCTTATTCTGGGAAATTTGTAGGAATATTCACCATTTCATATGTTTGCACACCTTGACCTATTTTCGAGCCTTGTGGTTGGTAGTAGCGTAGGATTGGTACCACTTAGATCAGCTGTTCACACGCCAATCAGTCTGATAGGTTATCATTTGCAATTTTAACGTGTACTGTGTGGTGTCCTTAGTTTTTAAAATTTTTACATCTTCAACATGTAAAGAAATAATAATCCACAGTCATCCTGGGTTTTAATGTAGTTTATGTCACATATTTTCTCCCACTGAGTTTAAAAATTGTAAGTAACAATTATAAACAAGTATTTTAATGTATTGACCATGGTTTATCCTTGTAGTGTGCCTTGATGAAGCACTGAACACAATGCGAAATAGTGGCTATAAAATAGACAACCCGTTTTAAAATTGGGTTTTTATTTGCTGGATTCCCCGATATTCCTTTATTCTGGTATTGTTTTTAATAGTTATCATAAATTATTATAGGAGCATTGTTGATTCGTCCACAGTAACATCGAACTGCCACGAAATATTAAACAAGAAAATGCAGAAAAAGAAATAACTTACGAGTATACTCGTTGTTGGAGAATGTGGTAAAAATTGTCTGCTTGCATCCAGAGTGTACATATACACAGCGATATTCTGAGGAAAGACATCCCAGTGTTCGAAGTTGCACAATGCTTTTCGAAAGATTTTTGGCTACAAAAAGTGGAAAAATACGTAACGCGAAAGTGGCTATAAGTGAAAATGAAGCACTTCTCCATGTATGGGAAAGTCCTCATTTGAGCACCCAACCGCTTAGTTGATGCATAATTTAGTCGAATGATCCATTGACTATAGTACAATACTAATTTCAATTCTTGACATGCCTCACTCGACCCCAGACTATATACTATAATATGTTAACTTCGATTTGTCAAGTAAGATTTAAATAAGTTATAGGGAATGCCGCGTATTCCATATGCCCACACCTTTGCTAATAGGATCAAAAAATAATTGAAGTACGGTATTTCCTGTGTCAATTTTATTTTAGACTTTAGTTAGGCTGTCATAAGTAATGTCAGATGTAGATTTACCGCGAATAAACCTGAACTGCCCATTTCTAATTATGTTCATACTCAGAAGACAGAGACTCGCGTATTTATGACTTTTTCAAAGATCTTCGTAATTACGCAAGAAATGGTAATGAGTCTATAATTTATAACTTCAAGTTTGCTGCCATTTTAATGAACTGAAATTACCTTGCTGATCTTTAAGTTATCTGGAAAGTTACCCATTGATAGGCATGCATTTATAAAATTTGTTAAAGGTGTTGCTAAATATGGAACGATATATTGAAATATAAAACAAGGCATATCGCCGGCATATCGTCAACACCAGCAGAGCAGTAAGGGACCACCTTCAGCAATAAACGCTGAACCTTAAAGCGATCTGTGGGTACTAGATAGAGGTCACCATCCCTGTCTGCTTGAACAGATGCTGCAACCTTCGGCACAAGTTTGTTAAATTCATAAAACGACTCAGTGAACATTTTATAAACTTCCTGCGGATTTGATGTATCATAACCGGTTGTTATTTGTTTAAATAATATTCCAAGCTGCTTTACAAGTAGTTTTTGAATTTCCTATTTTAGTTTTGCAGAATGTTTTAGTTTTAGACACTAGACATCTATAAGCTTCTTTTTGTGTTATATATGCATTCAAAGTGACAAAATTTTTATTTGTCTGGTAGATATTATAAAATAGATGTGCCAGGTCGGAAGTGTACCATTCTATCACATGCTTTGTGATAGAATTACACTTCACCAATGGAAAAGAAGAATTAAAATTGTTATGAATCTCCAGAATGCTGAATAAACTGGCATGCAACAAACGGCTGCAGTGGACTGCTTCAATTTTCAATTTCAACTTTTCAGAGCAATAAATATATATTAACGCACTGGCGTTTCGTTGCATTCACTTGAAGGAAAATTGGACGTATTTTTACGTAACATACTTTATTCTAAAAACAGGAACGAACAAGTCACGTATAACTATTTTGACATATGTAAAAAAACTTATTATTATAACAAAAATTAAAAGTTGAATAGAAACCAATAAAAGGGCACATTGTGGTTGCTAACAAAAATTATGCAAAAGAACACTGTAAAATACATCGAAGCTATCTACATCAGAAGAAACTAGCTAAGAACAGTGTTGAGAGGCAAGCTAGGATTGAAACTGTGTAATTTATTCTTTAGAAAATCTACGTTTATATTCCGTGATCGGCGTAATCGATCTCAACGGTAATTCAGTTCCTAATAACTGAAACCGATGGTCAGAAAAAACCAAATCTCCTGTGGAAGGTGTACACCGGCCCTGTTTATTGCTTGGACAGTCCTGTCACAGTCTTAGAATACGAGATATGTCGAAGCTAATGCTACCTCTGCACTTATTTTTCTCCTACATTCAAGGCCGTACACGGTCAGCTTGCTGCTCAGGTTCTCCAACGATATTGAAATACAAGTATGTGTAGGTATGTATATGTATGAAAGGAATTTTTCTTGGATTATTTTGACCTTTTATTAGACGATAAAACTTAGTTTTTTTCCTTGACGTTTCGGTCGTTTCCGACTTTTATCAAAAGGGTTATTTTGTTTTTATTTAATCGCTACATGGTATAAAACTATAAATAATTGAAATAACACATTTTAGAATGTTTACGTAAGAATATATAGCTATGGTGTTAATTAACATGAGTAATTAAATTGTGATTTAAGAGAATTTGCAATTTTTTTCTTTTTTGAAGAAATAAAAAAATCTTACCTGAAAATAAACTCTAATGAAGACATTGCTTTTTTTTAATTCACATTATCGGAACTACATTTTTTATTAAAGTTTGTTGTGTTTTCCTTTTTTAATATAAGTATGTAAGTAAAAAATTTTATTTAATAATTGGTTTAAGAATTATTTTTGATGTAATATCAAATACTAAAATCGATTGAATCTAAGTTATAGAAAAGGATATACATAAATATTTAAACCTTGAGAGGTAAATGCCCAAAACAGCTTTTTGTAATATATTTTTTTTAATATGGAATAACTTTAATGCAGTGTACAATACGGGGTTTGTTTTGAAAGTATTGAGTGAAATTAAAAGTATAGTGTAATTATATAATTAAGTTGTAGGATTTAGATAGAAATTGAATATCAGTTCGATCGTTTAGTGCGTTTTTGTGCTTATGTATTTGTATCATTTCTAAGATGCTACGGCTTTGTGATTGGTTTCTTTGTTTAACATTTCTGTTGAGTAAAAATCAAAGTTATGTTTTGATGTGTTTTCATGTTTTTTAAGTGCAGTAATATTTTTGCTGTATTTGTGACCTTTTAATCGTTCATCTAGATATTGCATGGTTTCTCCAATATATACGTGGTGACATATGTATATGTAATATAATCGGCAGAGCTGGCAAACAGCACCAATAGTAGCACGTTTTAATTATAAAAAAAAGTAGAATTCGAAAATTAATAATCAAATTACTTTTTAATCACTACAACTTACTAGATACAAACAACATTAATAAGAATTTTTAATAAATAGTTATTTACGAACCAAGTGCGTGAAATCATATTTCGCGAATGAGTGACCAGTTTAAAGCGCGAGCCGAAGGCGAGCGCTTTATGGACACGAATTCGCGAAATGTTTCACGCACGAAGTTTGTACAATACTTTTTGTACGAGAACTGTAATAATAATACATACAAATTGTTAAATACGTTGGCGTTTATGACCATATTATTACGGTTAGGGATTTATAATTTCAAAATGTCACTAAATTAATCAAGTTCCAGGAAGTACCAACTTTACTTTTACGCACTCGTGTTTAAAGTGACTTTTTACGCACGCAAATCGAATCATGAAATGACAGGTTTTGATAAGCGAGTACAAAAATGTCTTTTTAATGACATTTGCATAAGTGTCGATCTTAATTACAAATATTTAGGCGTAACATTAGGAGTAATTTACGCACACAGCGCTAGCGACATTTGGTCGCTTCATGAACTGGTTGAGAGTCGTCGTGTCACAGGACATTCACTGTTCAATCATTAAACGAAGCTGGTGTACATATTTAGAGGCTTTATCGTCAATAAATAATATTATCTAAGAGCGTAGATGACACGGATGTTACTCTGGTAGAGTCAGTTACATAGGGAAAAAGTTAAAGCAATCAAAAACACTGAGCAATTTCTGAAAAGAATTTGCGTTATTTACAAAGTTCACATTAAATTCCTCGGAGACAACCGCGGTGTGATTTTTGGATTTGTTACTTCGTCAAGCAGTTATATTTACGCAGAAGAATTCCAACCGATTAGTACACGGTCGCAGTATACCGAGAAAAGTACTAACAAGAATACTAGAAAAGGGAATAAAACATTAAAAGATCAACAGCATTTCGGAGAGGCAGAAGTACGCAAGATCAAATATTCATAATCGGGTAACTAGGAGAGAAATTTCTGAAAAATACCAACTGAAATAGTGCACGGTTGCACCCATTGCGCAATTTTGAAAAAAAAAATTTTTACCAAAAGTTTATTCAAATGTTAAATTGAAAATATGTATCTTAAAAAATATACAAGTATTAACAGAAATTGGCGTATACACACAACCAAATAAATATTTATTGGAATCGATACGACTTTTTATCCACAACTCTTCAAAGCTGCAGTCAATCTACCGCATTGCATGTTAGTACGAACATAAATCGCCAGTTATTATTATCAACATTGACCTAGTGTGCCTAATCTAGCTAATAAGGACTACTGTATATAAATGACTAAAAGTTATTCCGTAAAATTTATGTTATTCTAACATAGGTATACAAACTTTAACTTTATAAGATTTCTCCAAGTCGAAACTTATTGTGTTCTGTACGATACAACGCTAACCTTTCTCAACTTTGCATAAACCTATTTCATGTTTCTTAGTTAAGCTTGCGTTTCCTTCTCCTTCTTTTTTTCTTCTTGTTTATTTCCGGTTCGTTAACTTTTCATCGAGCCAATTTACTTCATTTACGTACCGGTAATGTCTTTTAATATAATTACGTTAGTAGTGCCACTCAGAATTAAACGATTGACGGAGTTAACAGTTAATTCAGGATCTCGTCGAGGTGTGGTGACTATTCCGGCAAGCTCACGCTATTAACATTGGAGACTTCAGCGGGGAACGATGCTGCTGCAAGAACGTTGCGGCGTGTGTCGTACGCCGTTTTCTGTTTATCGAACGAGAATTTCTCCCAGGAATTGTTGTCCGTGAGAGAATACAATGGGAGAACGGAACATCGCGGCTATATAGATAAGGATTTATCCGCTAACTTTTCGCGCGCCGGGAAATGTGGAATTCTTATTCTAGTTTCCTATGGATTTAATGGGTTTTGATGCGGTTAAGAGATAAGAATCGGAATAGCACACTATTGTTGTTGTTTTCGAATTCCGTGTGGGGTAAAGTACTGAATGGAATATAGACGATATTAGGCTTGCCTTTATTATGCTGAAAGAATAAGAAATAAGTATGTCTTATTTTTTATTCTGGAAAATAAGGAAGTATCTACCTTAGCATCTACATTTTTATAAACCTGCAAGATGGATGTCAAGCTGATCAAATATTAAGCACTGGTTATAGGCGAAGCCGATAAAGTTGACCTCAAGAATACTTCCAACAATTGCCTGCACACCATCTCTAGAAAGGGTCGATATCGTTGGCGTTTTGGTTTTTGATTTGTTTTTTTCAATTTAATACTAGATAGTTTTAGGAACATGTTTGCTGTCATGTAAATTAATGTACTGCTTCATTTTTATTTTTTGTTGTTGTTTAATCTTGTAAATACTAAACAGTCTGGCTGGTGATGTGGTGAGTGACCCCCAGGGGGTGTGTGAGGTGTTTGCCGAGACCTTTTATGATCTCAAGAATAATCTTCCTAATAATAATAACGCAAACTATGCATCGTTCTTGGATAGCAGTTTTTTCTCATGCCTACAGATAGTGCAGAGGTTGAGCGTATACTACGTGAGATCGCTGGGAAAGACTCTGCTGGAGTTGACGGTGTACCCTGTTTCTTATTTAAATATGTTGCCCCGCACGTTTCTGATCCATTAACTTTTGCATTGAATTATGCTCTTTCTAATGGCATTTTCCCAGATAAGCTAAAGGTGAGCAAAGTCATTCCAGTATATAAAAAAGGTGATAAATCGGAACCTAGTAACTACAGGCCGATAGCTATTCCAAATGCTATAGCGAAACTATTTGAAAAGATTATAAATATAAGACTTGTTGACTATCTTGCGGCTAGGAACATAATCTCGGCCAGTCAATTTGGTTTTTTAGCAGGTAAGTCTACCAATGACGCGATCCATCACTGCCTGGCTCGAATATATGAGGAAATGGATTGTGGAAAGTCCGTGCTTGGTATGTTCTTTGACTTATCGAAAGCATTTGATACTCTAAACTATGGTATCCTTCTTTCTAAAATGTGGGCCTATGGTATACGAGGCATTGCCTGGGATTTATGTAAATCCTACTTATTGAACCGTAAGGCTGTTATAACAATCCGTACTAACACACGTGGTGTGGATGAAGAATACCACTCAGCTTTTGTCAACATTGTTCGTGGCGTTCCTCAAGGTTCCATACTTGGTCCTACGCTCTTTCTTCTTTACGTTAACGACTTAAATCTATCTCTATTCCCATGTGCATTGTCTCAGTACGCAGATGATACTAGCTGTATTATCGCTCATAATAACATTAATCATGTTTCCCTTCAAGCAGCTGGTGTATTGAGGAATATGTGTACATGGTGCAAGAGTAATGAACTTATGCTCAATGTTGATAAGACTGGCCTAATCCAATTCCGGTGTTCTAATATTGAGAATAGCAGTCCTTGTGTCCGATATGAGGGTAAATCAATTCCCGTGCGGGAATGTGTAAAGTTCTTAGGATTAGAGGTGGACTGTGTGCTCAAGTTTAATGAACACTGCTCCACAATAGAAAAGAAGTTGTGCTCGGCATATTACGGTTTGAGGAATCTGAGGGCATGTGTTAGTGTGCATGCTCTGCGGATGTTCTACTTCTCCTTCGTAGAGTCACGCCTGCGTTACGCGATCATATTTTGGGGTTCGGCGTCCTGTGCTGGCAAACTCTTTACACACCAAAAAAGAATTATTAGATGTATGGCGAGTGCCTCATCGAGAGACACTCGTCGGCCGTTGTTTAAAGAATTGAACATTATGCCTCTGTGGTCATTGTATCTATACGAGGTTTTGGTGTTTTATAAAAACAATGAAAATATTTTTACTAAGAATAGAGACATCTATACGAACATGGTAACGCGCTACAATGATCACTTAAGTGTGCCGATTCATAAGACAGCATTGTATGAGCGATCTCCCCATTATAGGTGTGTAGTTTATTATAATGCACTACCTTCGGAAATTAAATCAGCTTCGTCTATTATTGATTTTAAAAAACGTCTTAAATCATTTATTTATCTTCATTCCTTTTATAGTGCATCTGAGTACCTGACTTGAAACACTGGACCATTTTGTATGTTGGTGGTATTGTTTATTTTATTGTACTTACTTGTGTTATGTATTGGTTGTTTTTCTTTCATAGATATGCATATATATAGTCGATTGATATTTTTGTTATGTGATTCTTATGTACCTGACAATGTCAATGTTTTCTTTAAACTAACGACAGTAAAGCATTATTATTATTATTATTATTAAATAAATAAATATAAATAGTTGAAGCTATTTTACTTGCGATTAGTATTAAGCGATTATTTGCTGTTGGTACCGGTACAATCTTTCAACAGAAAAACAAATTAATACCATGTTTACCTTACCAACAATTTTAAGCAATTTCATATGAAACTGTGCGGCATAAAATAGAAAACTTCGAAAATAACAGTTGTTGATATCGAATAAAGCGTAAATAAAAAACTGCAGTTAAAGGAAGTCTGATGATATTTTGATATATGCAACAACAGAAGAGAAACCCGCTCAATCTGCTATGCACATGGCGGATTTCCAGTTTGCAGAATTTTAAAAAAGAATAAACGTTCTTGTAAAATACAAAATATTTCGCGACGATAATTGACAAAGACTTTCGGCGAACGTGTAATGAAGAAATATAATAGGAACGAACACTTTGTCTAAAATAAATATATCGTTCATAAATGAATCGTTTTTTCCATTGCACGGACGAATCTATCTATTATACAGGGTACCCGGATTTCGTAGAGACAACATGGGTAACTTTTTTATTTGAAGATATAAAAGGACGATTAAATTAGCAAAAAGGTGTAGATTCAAAAGCTTACTAAGAAACCTTTTTTCAAATTTTACTTGTCATGCTTCATTTGTTTAATATTGAAGAAAAACTGAAATCTCCTAATTTCTTTCTTCTCTTTGCTGTAACTTCTTTGTTACTTACTAAGATGCGGTTTGAAGCAATTCAAATTGTAATCTAAATACTTTTCTTAACGCTTAATAAAACAAAAATATCTTTTGCGCAAATTTTTAGTAATCTCACCTAACCTCAAAATTTTAAATTGGAACTGTGCAATTTTTGTAGCTCTTTCAAAAGGAGATTTTTCCTGAACACAATCATGTATCACATGATATGGAAATTTTGTCAAAATTTGAAAAATTAAGCTTATCCTGATTACGGGTAGACATCACAACTTTTTGTTTATCGCGTTATCTGTGAAAACAACACGGTTGTTGTTGAAATTAGGATTCTTAATGAGCTTTTGAATCTACACCTTTCTGCTAATTTAACCGTCTTTCTATGCTTTCCTATAAAAGAGTTACCCATGTTGTCCCTACGAAATCCGGGTAGCCTGTATACTGTACATGAACATACATATTGTACTTGACGAGAAGAAATAAAAATTGCTCAACGCTTGAGCGGCACTGGTAAGTAACCACATCATTGGAACCTCTTTTGTTGAGGATGATTTGGAAGCTTAATATTATTTAGAGCTTTTGCAAAATAATATGACACCTGCAATTATGGCATTGAAAGAATTCTGCAGTTATTATTTCATTATATCATTCGTATTATCTCAAAAAATTATGTAAAGAGAGCAGTAGGTACACTATACTGGTTCGTAAGCAACTCTGCTTGCCTCCATAGCAAGATTCTTCGCAAATTTCTACAAAATATATGTGTCCATTGATAGTTTCAACGAACCTAACAGACGCCTATTAATTTTAACGCTTCTACACTAAATATCTGGAACTATGCTGACTTAACATGTACTTTGACAAATAATTTTTGCTATTTACTATATTACACAGACACACACACAAGAAATCTGGAGCCTGGGGTGGAACCATATTTGCTGTATATTTTTGAGGTCGCTGAATCCGAATCTAGGGAACCCCATCACGTCAGGGTTTCAAAATAACCTCAAAAAACCCATCAGCTAAGCTAGTTAATACTTTAACGTCTTAACTTGGGCCATAAACTAAAAAAACAATCAAATATACACATTACCCTATAACTCCATAATCCCATAACCCGTTGTGACGCCTTCTCAGCATAGCTCTTCGGAAATTATACAGAAAGTTTAGCCGGAGAGAAAATAATTTTTTCGAGCATCCAATACTCGCTGCAAATGTCTATGGAACCTACGTTCTTGAGAACGTGTCCTCATATAAGGGTGTCGACCCGTGATTGTGATGGGGAGACGGAAGGAGAGTAAGGTTGTTGTAGGAGAAATAAATATAGGCACCACCGGTTTAAAAATATCACGATCCCTATCAAGCGTTCCAGTAAACAGAAACCCGTAGGTATGACGAGGTAGAACGAATTCCCACACTGCGATATGCACGCACACTCTAAAATCCTGTACAAAGTAAATAGAACAAAACTGCCGAATCCCAAACAGAAAACTCAACATCACAAACAGATAAGAAGTTAACCTATAGAAAAAGCGAATTTGATAAGTATTCATGAATAGAATTCACAATAAAATATAATAAAAAAAGGATATCTTCTTTGCTACAAAGTATATAACACTAAACAATAACAATAAATTAAAAATACCTCGTTAACCATTGTTACAATAATAGTGGAACGCAGTGTATACGCACACGGAATCCCAGTACGCTGGCAGGTGTCGACTAGCGAGGTCGTAATCCGAGATATGACACGCGTTGTGGTAAAGTGAAAAATCAGATTCAAGCGCGGTATGAGTTTATCTCGAAGTAAAAGCTAAAAAAACTGTAAAATTAAATGAAGCCGTGATAAGCAGAGGAAGAACTTTTGGCACACATTGCATAATGGCACACTAAATAAACAGTAAATCTGAAAGTTGCATGGACGCTTATTATGAAGCAGTGACGCAAATTAAAACAGAAAAATATACTTAAAAATTGAAGGTCAAAAGGTGATAGACTGAATTATTACGAATTGAATTACCCAACAAAAAAACGATTTACCGTAATGTAAGTCTTAAAAGCTTAATTTCCAAAACCTATAAAACGTCGCTAGACCATACCTGGAAATCCCGCGAAAAACTAGATGGATGGTACTTATCTTATGTGGTACGCTTCCACCAACACTCCCAAACCGACAAACTGGAACTAATGCCAGAGCCGTAGGTGGAAATAATAACCAAGGAATATAAATAGAACTGCAAAATAAAACCTCTAAAAAGAACAAATTTCGGGGTGATTTTCTTAAAAATTCTAAAAATACCAATATGGCGATTTTCTTGTCGGCATTGTCAAACCTCAATGGTTACTCCAATATCCGCAAAAATGCGTCTTACAACACGTTTTACACAACTTGAAAACACCAACCAATAACCTTGAATGGACTGTAACCTGATTAACTGTTAAAGGCAGATCCGCGCCATAAATATACTAGTTATCCTTTAACGAATTAACAGGGTACTGACTTGTTGCACAACTAAATCAGGAAGAAAGAAGCCGGCAAATTTTCCAACTCCTAGCGTTGTAGACAACCGACAGCAGTGTTAAGATACTTAAAAAGTTCCGATGGATCAATATCACCCTGAAACGTTAAGCAACCGAAACGAGTTATCAAACAAAACATTAAGAAGACAACAGATAGACCGATTATTCACACAAAATACACTCTAATTAAGTGCAATTTCTACATTTTAGACGTCCAGGAAAGATTAATACTCCAATTACCCTAATATTGTGGATCTTGGAAATATCACAAAAACGTCTTCTATAAACATCTTGAAGATGTGGAGGAATGGTGTCTTACGCAAGGACTCTTAGTTAATCCACAAAAAAACGAAGTTGGTTGCTTTCACCAACATGAGGAAACTCTATGACCTGTGCGGCATTGGACTTTTTGGACAAGAGCTACAATTATTATTATTATTGATGCAAAACTGAACTGGAGAAATCACTTAGTTAAAATAGCGAACAAGGCTACGCAACTATTCTGGCGTTGCAAAAGGGTTGTTAGTAAAACCCGGAGATTAAAACCGAAAATGATTCATTGGCTATACACTGTAGTGGTGATGCCAATGATAACCTATGGAGCAGTAGTCTGGCGGAGAAGGACAGAAGGGTCCTCGGCAGCATCCTTGGAGACCATTGTGCCTTTGCTACAAATGCCCACAGATAGTACGGCATCTGAAATTATTTTCACTAAAAAGGTGAAAATCTCAATACCGAACAGAACCCAGGCACGGAGTGACTTCATTGCGGACTGGTTTACGGACGGAGTGGGCCCTAGACAGAGGATATCTTTAAACCTGGGAGAGCATGCAACGATCTTTCAGACAGAAGAATTCGCAATCGCAGCCTGCGCAGAATAGATTGCAAAGAGAGGCGTTACCAGGAGAAAAATAAACATAATGACTTATAGACAGGCTGTTATCAAGGCAGGTATGAACTCTCTTACCAGGTCAAAACTGGTTAAAGATTGCAAACAGTACATCAATATACTAGCACAAGACAACAAGGTGTCTTTGATTTGGATGCCCGGACATGAGGATATTAAGGGCAATATAATAGTCGATGAACTAGCCAAAGAGGGTTCTAAAAATACTTCATAGTACCAGAGCTCGTATGTGGAATCACTTAGGCATTCTACTAGAAGGGAGATTTGGACAAAGAAAGTGTAAAGAAATGAAGATCGACTGAAGGTCAATTAGTGCTAAGTTCTCTGAAAACCTAATTGGACGCAATAAAAAACAAGTTAAGACCATTATTGAGTTGATAACTGGACACTGTTCCCCGAGAAAGCATCTATGTAACACGGGTCGGGTGAGCGAACCCTGGTGCAGAAGACACGAGTTACAGCAGGAAACAAGTTTATATGTATTCTGCACATGTGAGGAATTGAAGTTACTCAGACAGAAACATTTCGAAAAGGATCAACCGGAGCCTTCAAGGGTACTCAAGTTTCCACTGGACAAGATAATGGACTTTATAGAGAACACAAAACTGCTCAAATGGAAGCGAGAGTTTTAATAGGGTTGGTACAAAGAACACCCAGCTCAAGTGCTTGGACTGCAGGTATCCAACCCTAATTGCAAAGAAGAAGAAGAAGACATCTTGAGGATATAATGCAAATGAAAAGGTGCATTCGACCAATTCCATATATTACTAGGTAACTAAACATGAATGAATCGTTGCTTTAGACCAAACAATGCCACAAAGAATAAGGTTTCCCCGAAGAATAGTAGAAATCAAAACGATGTCCGAGTATACTATACGATTACCATGCTTGCTGTTATAAACCAAAACTAATGATGTAAATTGTAAACAACTCCATCGAAGAGACACTAAATACAGTTTACAGCTTAAATCAGTAAGTATTCTTGGAGAAAGGATATCGTTTCATTGCAAATAAAGCACAGCACCTTATTACTTGTCTCAATCAAGAAATATTGAAAGTTGCATTGATTTTTTAATGTTGTGCATTCATTGTCGATGTTTATTTCCCTTTAGATATTGGTAAATACACATTCAAATCAAAGTCAGTCACAGTTATAATCTAGCAAGCAAACACGCACACACACGCTTCACTTAAAACTGAGAATTAAACACTACCCAGGACCTCCTATATTCTATTTGTCATGTGGAATAGATAATTCGCGATCGTTCTTGACTCTCCAGAGATACCTAGATACACACGAGAACAGTCGATCATTTCACAAATGCCACTATTCAATTTGCGAGGCTTACCAGAGATGGCGCTAACAATACTAAATGAATACAGTGTCTTTATAATACTACAGTGGAGGTAGGTGGTATAAGGCCAAAACAACAAAATCATCGTTATGTCTCGGGAAATAATTGCGGGTAATTCAAAAGTGCAGCTATAAATATGATGGAGTTAGGTAGGTTTTGGCTCTCGAAGAGTTGTGGGGCAATTAATGTGGCCCTAGGCATGAATGATTTGGAGACCACTGGTTTAGAGGAATGGGACGCCATGTATAATTGGCATTATGTTAGATCCCAATGAAAGATGAAACGGTAGTAAATAAGACTATTACAAAAATTATTGCAAACTTGTAATGATAGACATGCTAGAACTAAAAAAAAAATAATATAATTCAAATTAAATGACTATATTTTCTTAAAAATTAATATAAAGGCAATATAGAAAACGCAAATAAATATAAGATTAACATTATCTTTTATAAAATCGGTTTATGTAGTTTAAGATCCAACGATTTGTTAACTCTTGCATTGTTTTGTTTGCCTCGCACGAAACTTTATAGCGCTAGGCAAATACAGCGCAAGAACTCGGCATGTAGTAGGTTCCTAGTGATATATATCTAGTTGGATGTACTAATAAAGCACTTGCAAGCTAGCGAAAAGGATATATACGACGATGGCGACATTCGTTGTAACCGGAAAACCCGAGCAGGATTACCCTAAAAAGAAATTTACAATCCTCTTAAGATTAATTTATGAAAACTATGGGAACAGCAAATCTACGTCTGGTAATTAGGGAGGCAAAGTTTGTAGAATAGAGGAATGCAAGGAATGTTGGAGATGAGATTACAAGTTAGAAATATAAGAAATGAGATTTATGCCTACGACATCTTATAGCGTATATTTAAATCTCTCGCCAATCCTTATTTCAAAACTTAAAAATTTGTATTAATTGCAATTATAAAAACCTGAGTTATTAAATGGAATCGAACATTTTTTATTTCATTGTTAAACGTAAAAGACTCTCCCACGTTCCCCTCGTAGAACACCACCATGTTTTCCGGCCTAATACGAAAATCACGTCTGTGGAGTTTGTGAAGTGACCTATGAAATAGACTTTCCAACTGTTTTAGATGTAAGATGTGCTCGCCAAATAGGTATTATAGACTAGGCAATGTTGTTGGGCGTGAAGCGTTACAAACGGTGGGTAGCGCATACTATCAGCTAGTTAGTTCTGCGTCGATTTGCGCTTCATTTAATAATTTTCAGCGTGTAACCCGAATATTGCCATTAGCATGTTTGTATCTCGACTAGTGAGATAATTACGTGTGTAATTGGTATCTTTCGTAGTTAATATCCGCTCGGTACTCACGAAATTGGAATTCTCTACACGTGAAGAAACGAACTGAGGAGGAATTAAAGCAGATTCGGTGTTTATCTCTAACGTCCCATCGAAATTAGTCTCAAAATCTTAATGAATGGAATTAATACGAATGCATAGGCAACTACGTTTTATAATGCTATATACAATAATACTAATAATAGACATGCAAAATAGTACTAACTTGGCAAGAGCTGAAAATTTCGCAACGTTGCAGCGTGAGCAAGTCCATGTCGAAATCTATAAATTAAACTGAGATGAAATATGGCTCTACAAACATTCTAGCACAATTCTTCAATAAGAATCTGGTTAATTTATTTCAAAGTCATTTCATATTAAGGAGACTTAACTGCTGATACAGAAATAATACTAACAGGTATGAGTGTTTGTCTCCGTTGCAGTATCTGAAAATGAGAAAATGCATTTTCAATGGGCTGCGAATCTTTAGGTTCATGATCTTGATTATACATACCTGGTGTACCTCACATTTTTTCTTTGGGAATTACCATAAGACCTTCAGTAATAAAGAACAAACTAATTAAAAAAACTATAAACTATGTCATAAATTAAACGCAAAATTAAGATGATCCTAAATTAATGGGTTTAGCAGCCAATGGTAAATTCTTAGAGAGATATAAGACTGATTAATCTTGACCTTAAGTTTTCGAATTTTATTAAATTCTTCATCAGAAGGTTATCTGCAAGACAATATGTAAGGAAACAAGAACAGTAATAGTTAGAAAAAAAATCTTACGATAGAGTAAGAAGCTAAGTAAATGAGTCTTTTTCTAACTATTTACGATCACCTTAAATTTGCGTTTAGTTAACGTTGTGACAGCCGTTACTTCCCCAATAACTATGTCATAGATGCCATTACAAATAGCGAATAATTTTGGATAGCGATATCTTTTGGACAAAGTTTTTTTGTAATTTTTTTTTCATATTTTAAAACGTATTTTCGTGAATTTGTCCAATGTCAATTACAAGTTTCCAGATCATTGTATATGTGATAGGACCACATGAGTTAAATGAAACGGTACTGGTCAAGAAAGGAATGAAATGTTGGGATAGGCAGCCAAATTCAAACGATGATTAAAAAATCTCGATTTAATATTCTGAGCTTTCGGTAATTTGTTTTTTAACTTCTTCAGAGAAAAATTCTGCAATTGATAAATAAAAAGTGCATTAGGAACAGCACTAAAATTAATATTGAAATGTAACGACTTACGTGGAGAAGACGAAAATCGATTTAATCTGATTAAATTAGACCATCGATCATCAATCGATTTTTTTTTAATAAATGCAACTGTGTAGTAAAACATTCTCTTTTAAATTTTCTAATATTTTATAATGTGTTTTTGGTCTGATAAACTAAATGTTTAAATCTAATGTTCCACGTAATGTACTTCTCCACGAAAATTGTTAGGTACATTTACACAATATTAATTTTGGTGCTTTTCCTAACGCACTTTTCACTTATCAATTGTAAACATTTTCTCTGAAGAAGGTAAAAAACTAATTACCGATAGTTTAAAATATTAAATGGCCATTTTTTAAATCATCGTCTGAATTTGGCTGCCTATCCCAACATTTCCTTCCTTTTTTGACCTTAACGTCCTACAGCCAGTACTTCCACTCTACTGAAATGGTACTGTTGTGCACATCCAAACATGCATTGGCATACATAGCTGGGCCACTAAAGGGAGATAAGCGGCTGAATCTCTGAAAGTATTTATCCTAGGTTTTGCAAGGAAAAAATATTGATAACAAAAGTGGTCAAGAGAAACTATTGGAAACTACTTAGAGGTTCCAGTTTTCCCCACTAGGGAGTGTAACTGCTATGTTCAAATCTAAAATGAGCAGAATGAGCTATACCTTTGATATCATCAGTTAAAAGTCCGTTCAATGCCAGATAATTCCTTTTTGTGACAATTTTTCGTGTCTGTTATAATAAGAGACTGAGAAGACCATGTATTTGTTAATGTTCAGAGTTTAATCATTTTGTTACTATTCAAGCTATACGAATAATTCTAGACTCGTTTAAAAGCGAAATACATGGATTTTAAACAGCCTTTGTATATTCAATCCATTAGTTTCAAACTGATAAAATAGAAGTTGCTTTCTGCAGTTACGATTTTTTTCAAAAAATTGCATGGAACGTTACTGTTGCATTAACGGATTCTTAATTAAGTAACTTTACATAACCTATATTTAACTGAAAACTGCAGTTCGATATCTCTTTTGTTTTCATCTTATCGCAAAAAAAGTAAACGGCTAGGATTAATATAATAGAATCAAGTTAACTGCAAAAGTAATACAAAATTATGTAACCATCGAAAAAATAAACCGATTAACCTCACTTATTCAATTGAATTAATTTAAGGAGGATGACACTGTTCAACTATTATTTCCTTGAAATATAAATCTAAAATGGAAAGAGTTTTTACCGAAGATACGAATGTTTGTATCTCCTCATATAGTCAAAGTGATCGCCACCATTATTCACACATCGCTCGAGGTGTTCACGGGTAGCTAAAGTAATAGACGAGACCTTGTCGTAGGTCTGATTTTAAAGACAAGATTTTGTAATCGCCCCCACAAATAACTAGAAAACTAACTAGAAAACTAACTAAAACTAAACAAGTCAAGTCAGGTGACCTCGTTAGCCAAGGAAAGAAGCTTCTCCTTTCTATCTATTGGTCTGGATACATTTTATCCAAGTGTAACCGAACCTTAATTGAAAAATGTGGTGGGCAGTCGTCAAGGTAAAGGAATAAATTTTGCCTGGGTTTAAACGGGCACATTTGCTCATAGAACAGGTAACTCATTATGAATGAACTCCGAAAACAGATTATCAGTTAGTAGTTGGTGAAAGAAATAAGATTCAATAATTGTATTCCCTAGTATGCTGCAACAAAGATTGATACTTCAGCGTCCTTAATATTGCATTCATTTAAGGCCAGTAATGACATTTTACTGTGCCTGTAAAAAGTGACCTAGTCTGCCTAAGGAATTAATTCAATAAAAAGTGAAGACGTCTGTTGATCATCCTCAAAAACCTCTAGTTTATTAGTTTGAAACTAATGGATACAGCATATAAATGCTGTTTAAAGTCCACACGTTTGCCTTTCAAACGAGTCCAGGATTAGTCGGATAGGTTAAATAATTATTAAATTTTAAACACTGAGAAATGGATGGTCTTCCTTCTTTCTTATTATAACAGATATGAAAAAAGATCACTATAGAGAATTATCTGGTATTTAACGGGCTTTCAACTGATGATATCAAAGTTGTTGTGAAAGTGATTCCACGATTTCTCGACATAATAGAAATTTTAGATTTAAACATAGGAGTTACATTCCCTCGCGGTGTTATCTGGAAACTGAAAATAATTTCTAGCAGTTTCTCTTGACCACTTTCGTTATCAATATTTTTTTCCGCAGAACCTTGGACACATACTTTCTGAGATATACTGTACAAACGTGATCATTACTCTAGCGTAAGTTCATCAGAACCATGCCAGTTGTAGTGAACCAATAAACACGTTATTGTTTTTTTTGTTTCTGTTATTAGTCGTTAGTTACAGTTAAGTGTTATGAATTTTCTTTTGAATTATAGTGGGTAACCGAATAAGGACCGATACTCTGTGTATCTGTTGTTTATTGTGTTCTAGGCTTCTGTCTGCGTGTAAAAATGGTACCCGTCACATAGCATTTGCTATTCCTATCATTTGAAAGGCACTGACTCTGTTATTTCTGCTTAACAAACATTAAAGTGATAATAATAGTAATAATAATCTTTATTATCCATGATCATGATGATATAGACATTGTCAGAATATCATATAATGTGAATAAATGGGAATATATAAGCTATCGGCATTACGTGTTGCCATAGCAAACCTGGATTATGATAAAGTCAAAACATACGATGGTGTATCCTACCTTGCAACAACGATTTTGGCAATCTCCAGTAAAACCGTCTGAAATAGCTTGTTCTCGTCTAAAAATATGAAATCTTCTTCAAAAAAATACAAAAATGTGTATTTATCTTAAACGTCATTCTCAATCAAAGACTACCTATCTGAAAAATATGGCTTAGAGTTTTATAATAAGATTTCGTCTCCTCCCGAGAAATTTGGTATTGAACATAACCCGACCAAGTAGCGTTTGATTTCTCTGCAGTTACTCCAAAGGCTGCGCTTCTGCGTTGATTCGCCTAAACTTGATAAACATAATTACGAAATTGGACAATCATTCCCAAATGATGTTTTACTAAATAATTTATGTTCCTCGTTAATAATTGCAAACTGCGATAAATGCCAAGTGGGTAATATAGGAACAACTTTCTAAGTCAAGATGTTATAATTCTATTTATGCTTGAAGCGTTGTTTTATCATAAATTTAAAAAAAAATCAGTCAGAAAATACTATAATTTCGACTTAATAATAAAGGATTGGTAAAGCAAAATAACATGGTTTTTTCTCCCGCTTTTGAAGAAACTAAGGACGAACGCAAAATTACATTCACTCTAAAATCTCATAATAAGCACGCAAAGAAAACATAATCTGAACCATGTATTACAGATTGGCCTAGAGTTTCCGTTGTTCTAGGTACATACTTGTATATCAAATTTCCGATGCGAATATGTACGCAACTCCTGATTGCTATTACATACATATAATGTATATTTATTTATAGTACAATGTAAACAGTATAACAGATGCGGTGGTTATGTTGCAGATATTCGACAGCGCGGCAGTAGGTACTTAATTTCGGTAGTATTTTATGTAATTAGACATTTAGGAAATATTGAATAAACATGCTGTACTCCTGAAAGTTCATTAAATGTAGCATAGTATCCATTTATGATAAATATTGATTCTGATATCAATAGACATTATGAAATTAGAGCTCATTAAACATTGTTTCTGTTTGCAATATGTTTATAACGTAATTATTGTAATATAACACAAATTTTTAAGATCAGCTTTATGCGACCTACTCTAGTAATAATAATACCTTTGCGGTATCTCACAGGATGCCGGATCTAGACCAATTTTGTTTCCATAATCCGCACAAGACCAGACTTATTATAATTTGCGCGTATTGTAATTTACCTTCGATAAATAATTCAACATCTGATACACACCACCTAGCGTAGGATTGCTACCATCCCTTTCAACAGCTCTGAAAACCCCTGCCGTTTCTATATATCTTAATTCCACCGGTAGCAATTATTTACTTTAGCTACGAATTATAGCGCAGTAAGTTTATAATTATTTATTCAAAACCGGAACATATGTCAGGTTC
This sequence comes from Holotrichia oblita, assembly GCA_023690525.1. Classification (NCBI taxonomy): domain Eukaryota; kingdom Metazoa; phylum Arthropoda; class Insecta; order Coleoptera; family Scarabaeidae; genus Holotrichia; species Holotrichia oblita. Next base: position 18,638,206 of record CM043022.1, read on the forward strand.
ACAAACATTTTGAATATGTTACGTTGTGTTCAAGTATTACTGTTACATTCGCAGTTACGTAGAAAATAGATTCACCTTGATGAAGTTGTTACTGAATAGTAGGACACGTATGTCTTTGAATAAGTAATCTTGTTAATTTGAATCTGTTATTAAGCGAAAGGGAACAGACAGGGAAATACAAAACCTTGTGCTTAACTTACCTTCTGGGTTTAGATATCTATTGTAAAACCTGCATTCTCTTAGAAACAAAGCTATTATTTTAAAACAGCTTTTCAGTTTATTCTTAAATGTTGCATTTTCAGAGGCTATTAAAGTAATTCTTTCGGAATCCTAGTCATAAACGATTTTAATGTTGCAATAAAAAAATGAAGCAGAATGCTTACTAACAATAACTCCTGACTTATAGCTTGCGTAACCTGTAAATTCCTAATTTTGTTTCTACTCTATACAAGTGTAATTCTACTTCAATCTAACTAGTTACTTATATGATGGAATATTATCGATTACGTAATAACACCGCCCTTATTTATTAACTTGCATTATTACAAATTGTAACATAAGTACAAGGACTTTTGAAATACGCCTCTGTGCCTATTAATAATAACTAAGCCTGTGACATTAACGGTGTTTATCCTATCTATAATTATATCGAAGGGATTCTTAGTAATTTACTCGTCTAGTTGCTTTCGCCAGACTTACGCAAACAGCTCTTCAATGCTTTAAGTGATTGTATTGTATTATAAAATTTTACAGAAACATCGTTATAAACGTTTTTAACTATAAAAAAGCTGTCAGCTGATTTTTCTTTCTACGTGAGCTAATGTTATTTTTCTTGAGTTCAATGTTAGCACTAACCTCAGTATTGATTGTAAGTTGGTCACCACACAAAACAGGTACTGCTGTACTTACTGGAGTATCTTCTCTAATTGATCTGATTTGGTCAACATGTCTTTTCCAGATTCGAGAATAATCTAATTTAATTAAATAATGTAATTTGCCTCGTCTTCTTTCAACACAACAGAGTTCCCATTTATCAAATTTAATGTAATCTCTAGCTTATACTCTTCTTCCAACTGGCAATATCCGATTTTTTGCATTTGGCAATTGCCGTGCTTACCGTGTTAACTCGCTTGAAAAAATGTAATCGTAATGTAATCTATCCCTACCAAACATTAAATACGATCGACTTACACCGGTTGCTGTATGAAGTGATTGATTGTAATAGAAACTTCGAATTATCTTATAGTGCCCTCAAGGACTGTTTGAAAGTTTGCACATACCATTCGGATATCCATTGGTTGCTGGATGGAAAGGTGCACTAAATTAGTGTGTAACTCTGTTTTCCAATAAATATCATATGAAACAAAAGTTAACAGGAATTAAACATTTTATAAAGGATTGAGATCGCCGGTAAATGAAACAGAAATTTTTTTTTTCAAAGACTTGTGGTTTTCGAGATTTTTTGAGTTGATAGATGCCCGAGAAAGTCACGTGACCCAAACGCAAGCTGACGAAGAATACCTGTAAGTCAGATTATAGGGTTATAACATTACTAATATGATAACACAAATATAAGATCCCTCTTTAACCATTGATACATAGAATTAGTACTTTGTGTACATGCATGATAATATATATTATTGTGACGTATGTACTTGTAGAATATCACCAATTTTAATACCACACTACTCGTATAGGTTAGGTACCTACTTGTATTTACATCAAAATCATCAGAACAACAATATCCTGTAGTCTTCTCTGCCAAAGGTACATCTCTCCCCATGACAGTGAACCATTTTTTTTAGGTAAAAACAAATCGTCCGAATACAAGGCACAAATAGTCAAGCCGTTGAACATAAACAAGGCTTCATACGTCACACGTTGTAGTTCACGTAAACGCCGCGTTTTGGGAGAGCGCTGTAATCGTGCTTCCTTCTTTCCCGATTTCTAGGTGAAAAAATGTATTTTTTCGTCAGGGAATAAAAGAAATGGCTTTTTCTCATGATTATCTTTAAATTTAAAGAATAATTACAAAGTACATAGATTCTCTATTCTCACAAATATTTCCAATATAATAGGAAATATCTGATGACGTCGCACTAGCCCTTTCATCTTAACTAACCCTTAATAAGAAGTATGTAATTTATCCAAAACTCTTTTACGTAAATTTTTCGGAATTACTATCATTTGCTGTCTAAATACAGAATTGCCTTGTACTGTACATTCGGTTTGAGGTACAGTTGAGAGCATGAAATTTTATCAAAATATTTACTATTGTGAACGGGTATTTTACTGTCACTTGTAGCTTCAGGTTACGTATCAGTGCTTGCGTAACCCTAGACATATTTTTAAATGACAATTAATGTCATTGATAAATGTCAAATGTAAATAAAACTCTATATAGAAGACATATTTACAGTAGCCAATTATTTGTGTCTTGAACTCCATGCTCCCGACTGTACATCAAATCTGTCTTTCGCTTGCATCCTTTTGCTCGTTTTCAATGCTGTAGATAATTTTGTCTTTTATCGTTTCAGATTATAGTTCACTAAGTGTAATAGGTAACATTTAAATTTGGTAGATTTCGAATTTATCTGAAACAACAATTGTAAATACTTGTAGTATTCAGAGCTAATCTCGATACGTCCGCATTGGCATGTAATTTTATATCTATTGTATCTAATCTTGTAATTGAAACTTTGTAAAAATAATGCCTTTATGTTCGATACGTGTAGTTATTATAGTACGCAAACATTTTCTGTATATTAACGGCTGATGGTCTACTAATAACGTAAATGGACGACCATATAAGTAGCAATAAAACAAACGTAGTTATAGTAACGCACGTAATTTAGTAAGCGTGCTCATACATAACAATCAGCTTGGTAGTTGAACTCGCTACTGGTCTCAGCTAACCATTCGTTAACTACTTGCCCGTTCCTTTTTCTAATCATCAGTAACTACCGAATATGCACTGGCTCCTCGTTCAATAGTACCCCATTACTTTATTGAACGATCACCAATTGTTCATTAGTGGGTAAGTGGGCACTTTAGACAACCCCACCACTCCTACCTTAAGGTCGTGGTGGCCAATGAAGTTCTTCCAAAGTTCTTCAGAAGAACTTCACTGGCCACCGCCACTTACCGAAGGTAGGAGTGGTGGAGGGTGTCTCAAGTGCCCCCTTACCTACTTTTATTAATTACTTATTAAATAGTTCTACATCTTATGTTATAACGAATTACGCGAACATAACGAATTACACGAAAATAATGGATTATTTTTTTACTGAGCTTGGCATGACTAGAAAGAGGACGGGTCACTATTCTATTGTAAGGTTTTCCTGAATTTCGTGTGTTGTAAGGGTGCGCATACTGTCATCTGCAATAGTTTTTTGTATTGATTAATTCAATTGATTGACAACCATCGTCCACGCCTTATTAATGTTGAAAAATTAAGTATCACTATTTTTTAAGTAAAACAAAATAGAAAATTGATTAGATTTAGGTATAGGGAATGCTAGTATCCATTGAGTGACAACAAAAACTAATATAAAATATAGGGTGTTGTGTTGGAAATAAGCGAGTTATAATTGTTTCAAATTGTTGAAATTGAGTGGTATGTGTAAAACGCCCTGTATAAAAAATTCAAATATTTTAAGACATTATACACTTTAATAATGTCTTATAATTCAATGTGCCATATTTTGAGTCAATAGTGGTTGTATTTGCAGCAATACCACGATTTATTTGGGACTGTGGTGTATCGGAAGTAGATCATTCGTGAAAATATTAGATCTAAAATCAGCATTAACGACAATTTAATGTGATGATCAAACGAAACAAGGTACAAAAATAATCGAGGAATAAATATTGCCTGTTTAAAATCCTCCATCATGTCAGAATAATGAAATCATATACCGCGCATCAATCTCAACAAGAGCACAGTACACTTTAACCATAGAGCTGTGGAGTGGTCAATAATGAAAATGTTGTTTCTTGACTTGGCCTATAAGGTGGATATTTGCTTCGTCCGTAAAAAGTACAACATCTCCACAATACAAGTTACGATGCTCTCAATACAAAATTGTACATTGTACGCAGTCCCCAATTTTCTCCACCCAGTTCTTGTGCAATTGTAAGAGTACATTTTGGAGCTTTGATGGAATAAATTCCTCGACAACGAAAGCGGGATATGTTCTAAACCAGCGGTGGCCAACACGCGGCCCGCCATATACCATTTTGCGGCCCGCAGAATGCAACACGAATTTACAATATATATGTTTCTTTTGTGCATTATGAAACCCAAGAAGATACTTCTGTAAATTGTACTTGCCTTTATTTACGTTTGTATTGCATATACCTATATACATACTAAGCTGGACGTGTTCTTGAACAATTGCTAATTGATTTGTTTCAACAACTCTTTCTCAGGGTTCAGGTGGGTTGGAGACTTTTTTTTTCATACACACACAATTAAAAGACAGGTTTTGTACATTAACAAAATTCAATTTTTATTTAAATAACGCGCCTTAATACTAGGAATAAATTATTGGTGACAAATTTAGGTTGGTAATCTTTTAAAACTTACAAACGTGATAATTTGAACCTATGTTCTCCACGTGTAAGAAACTAATATTTAACAATTAATGTTTATAAAGATAACGTGTTAAGAAGTGATTTTTCCTATAAAATAAATATGTAGTACAACTAAACGAATAGGTGGATTTTCCAAAGGTAAGTTTTTTGTAATTGTTAATAACGTGTTTACTAATAGAAAACTTGGTTTTGTCGATCCTTTTTTTTTAGGTTAACTTATGAAACGACTACAATTAATCAACTATGATTAAATCTAATGAATTAAATTGGAGGATTCTCTCTCTAACTTGGTGAGTATTCTGTTTTATTTAGTTAATTGAGGCTAATTTGTCTTTGTAGGATTGACTTTTAATTTTCTTTATATTAAAAAAGAAACAACTTCTTGATCTAATACTTATTTTTTTTGATAACCACTTATCTGTTAAGAGGTGCGTTCGAGTGTGTCTTAGTCGGGAAATGATCAGGATCGGCTATGGCTGGATTCTCCCCGTATGGGCTCTAAATTCAAGCTGGATGGGTGTTTGTGCTCTCGACGTGGAAGAAATTCCTCGGGCTCTGCCTCGGAATGGAAAAATATCTGGCTCCTGGTGTCTCAGAGGTTTAATTTGGAAATTTCTTCGTAGAAAATTTTAATTAAATTGGTCGTCTCCCTTCAGGATTAGGAGATTTAATTTTACATGGATCTCGGATAAGGAAGATATAATAATTTTATTGGTAAATTTATGTTTTTAATATGTTGTTTACGTTTTAGAGATGAAATTAACATAGGTCTGGATGCATTCGTGGTTCGGACGCGTCTGTTTTTAATATATTTTTTTCAAGAAAACCTTTTTTTTGTCGTTCATGGCTGTCTGTTATTTGGATGAAAATGTCGATTTATATTAAGAAATTGGCACAGATGAAATGGTTTCACAAATCCCTGGAGTTAATGTGAAGTTAACTTTGGAAATTATGTTAGGTGATGTCACGTAAGTAATTGGGTTATCGTCGATGGTTTTCCATTTTAAAGATGTAAATTTATCGAAATGTCGGTTAGAGTAAATGTCCGATCTGTCATTCGTGTCGCCAACTTAAATCTAGTTTATCTTAATTTAACTAAATGGTTGCTTAATGTAATTTTGACAATTGTAATTCTATTTATTGACATTTTTTTTAATTTAAATTTCTTTTAATTGCTATTCCCTATACGTATAGGGAATGTATTGTTGGCGATTGGAGAGAGGTATGTGTTAGGAGTTTATAACCAGGATATTTTGTGTTGGATACTTTCATTTTTATGGATTGAACTTAATTTAGTGAGACAATGCCAAAAGTTTGCGAATTAACCAAAGTAGAACGTGAGCAAACAGTCCTACTTAAGACACAAAGTAAGACTTTAATCGCTATAGCGAGAATAATGAAGTATCCGCGATGTGCGGTTCATACCACCCTGCAACGATATGAATAGTGGATCGTCAACAAATCGACCAAAAAGCGGGCGGAAACACCTTTCGAACCTATGAAAGTAAAGGGTGTCTAACACATTTGGCCAAGGTTGTACATTGTATATATATATTGTATACCTATATATGTACATGTGCGGCCCGTGGGATTGAACTGCTTCTCTAAAGTGGCCCGCAGGATCATTTGGGTTGGCCAGGCCTGTTCTAAACTATAACATTATGTGAACTAAAACTGGTATGAACATAAAGTGTTTCCGACTACTTCAATAAACTAAAAACTTCTACTGATAAACGTTAAAATTCCAAATTTAATTTAATTCATGTAGGACTACAGGGTGTTGACCGCGTCATAGTACATACTATAATGTACATATACATTGTAGTAGTGTGTCAAATTTTGAGATGAAATTTCATCTTTTGGGTTTCAGCCCTGCTTGAATAGAAACGACGGTATAGCATAATTTTAGTTTAAAAAATCAAAAATGTCTCAGAAATTTTCAAAAAAAAATCATTTCTACCACTAATAAACTATAAATATTATTGAGAAATATTAATCAGAATAATAATTTATTGAGGTTGATGAAATTTTATCAAAATCTATATACAGGGTGTTCCTAAATATCATGTACATAAGGAAGGGGAATTATTTGGTTTATTTTGTGCCTAAAATTTCATATAAACATAGGTCTGCAAACGCTTCGTTACCAATCTGCGGGGTGTTGAAATTTCAAGATTTTTTCACTTTTTACAACATAGCTCCTACAGTTTTTGAGATATTTTACTCAAATTTGGAAGGTAGGTTACGCTATAAGGTCTGCATCATTAGCCATACCAAATGATGATGTAAATCTACAGGTAATAATTTTTTCGGGGTCATGCCCTCTTTTCTCACCCTGAACTTTTTTGCGATGCGCCACTGCTAGATTTTAAAATACACAATAAATTTTCTGTCTTGTTTAGAAACTTTTTGATCTCTTGTATTTTTTCTTATCTCTGACCGTTATCGAGAAAAAAAATAAAAACAATTTTCTGTAATTCGCCAGAGAAAATTTAATTTTTTTGAATGGTCTAGCAGGCTCTGGCTTTATTCAGATAATCACTTGAGTTTATTAATTTGACAACTGACATTAGAAATCGTAACTTGTGTCTGCAAAATATCTCAAAAACTGTAGGAGCTATACAGTAAAAAGTGAATAAATCTTAAAATTTCAACACCCTGCAGACTGGTAACGAAGCGTTTGCAGACCTATGTTTATATGAAATTTTAGGCACAAAATAAACCAAATAATTACCCCCTTCCTTATGTACATGATATTTAGGAACACCCTGTATATATAGTAGTACTATAATATAATATATAATATAATCTATATATATATAGTAGTAGTACTATAATAACTTTTCAAATTTCTATTAATGTTAGTAAGGTTTGTTTGGTAATTTTAAATTTTACACCTAATATCTGATTGACAGGTAAAAATTATGCGATTGAACGCCAAAATTCATCTCAAAATTTTTCAGTTGTCCTGCCTTATTCCTACATCAATCTGGGAACACACTGTATACAATACACACTAATATTGTACTATTATAATGTGGTTACAAACCGAAATCCCTCGTCATAGAGACTCTGATCGTGAACGCCTTCGATATCATTTGTTAGGACGGCTTGCTCTATTTTAAACCAGTTCGTAACTAAGTAATTGGGTTATAAGATTCTAGACGGCATCCTCCGTTGTTATGGGTCATCCTATCTCAATATGTAAGCATTTAAGACCAGAGAATGTTACATATGTAGAGGTATGATTGTTATGCAGATTTTTCAACAGAAACAGCCTTGTTAATGCTAGATTGGGAACTAACCAAACGAATCCGCCAAATCATTTCAAAAAAGCACATCCAATAAACGTACTATTTCACCATCATTCACGATATGAATGAGGTTGCGATTCGAAGACAATTATGGTCTCAGTAGAAAACTAATTAAATATAGGATCTGTCTATCGAGAATATCATACAGTTGCAGTAGAGGTTAGGAATTAATCACGGAAAATGCAGTGCGATGAGATTTTTTTGTAAAAAGAATCTATCCACAACCAAAGGTTATCTATCTGGGTTAGATTTTGGACTTCAAATTTACGGCTACAACACACATAAATGGTGTGACTCTGCAAATGTACTTATATGGCCAAGGGTTGTTCTAATACTATATTCAAATTACACCAGTTACCAATCTTTGAATGGTTATGGTGTATGGTGACTTTTATGGTTCAACGTCACCGAAACTATCATCACAAAACCATTGCAAACCAAATCAGTTACTGTGGATGATCGTGGGCAAGCCCCAAATCCAGGAAGGCGCTAGCATATCATCCACAGCAAAATATGTAGTGATTCTACACATCTTCTAAACAGCAAAGAAACCGATGAAGCCAGGCCCTTACTCAGGACACGCATGGGATACGAAAGTTGTCCTACTACTAGACGGCTGTCTATGTAACCACCGTGTAGAAGACCTAACATTCCATCATGTTAGAAAAATCCACAGCCTGAGGAACTACAGACAACAGATAAGGAGGGGTAAGGGTTTAGTTGAGTTTTAAAGGAAGATGCTGGACATTACAAGCCAGTACTGTAAAAACATTGTCAGCAAAAAATGGAAAAGGAAATAGTCAATAATTTATAGCCAATAAGTCACTAGTGAATTGTTAGTTAACATACGAGTGAGTCAATTTTATAGTCAATTGTGAGAAGTTAATTAATGAAGATCAATAATAAAACATTTACATGCTATGTATTGAACATGTGCTTTTTCTAGGTTGTTCTATGGCCATTAAGTGATAAATAATATCAATTTATTATTTACCCTTTAATTGTCTGCTAAGGTTTTTATTTCATATACGAGCAGATTATTATGTATCCATCTGTAAATTTTCCTGAATCCGTTGCTGGATCTTGTAAAATGCCATTTATTCCTATTTAATTATAGTATCTTTTCCTCTACGGATTCTATAAATAACTATAGAATACTACACTGATTCGTTCCTTTACTCCAGCAATATTAGATATCTCTGATACCTTTTCAAGTTTTACTCGGGAAGTGGAATATAACGTACACCTGCAATTCGCACTTCAAAGCGAAACTTACCCCGAAAATCCACCTTCACATCTACCGATATTCCCCCAAGCTTGAAATAAGGATCGTAACTCGTCGCATTTGATAAAGATTGGTAGAGAGGAAGCGAAGCCTTACCGAAATGATTTGTCTTGCATGGCGCGCCGGATTCGACAAAAGTTTCGACATAAGAGAGAATATAAGTAAGTAATTTATAAAAATCGACTTTGAGAAGAAAGTTTTTCGGCGACGGAAACTCGATACTCTCTTCCTATATATAGATATCGAGGGTATTTACCATGGTAGTAGAAAATGATTAGTTTCGCTGGGATAAAGAGTCAAAGAATGAGATTATTCGGGATAAAAGTTTCCGTCTAACGTTTAGTTTTCATAACCGAAGAAGTTTTCCTTTGATAGCCATGCGTATAAATAATGGATTTACTCCGAGGAAGTAGCTGTTTAGTAGATTGCTATATATTTAACTTTATTTTGTCTAAATAGTTTGTATATACATATACGAGGGAGCGTTTTTATATTCGCGGAATGGGGGATAAGGGGTGGAAATAAAAAAACCAAATTATTTTTCTTTTTCAATATATTCACCTGCAAGACGGATACATTTTTCACATCTTTCAATTAATTTATTTATACCCTCATAAAAAATGATTTCTCTTTATCTGCAAAATACGCCGAAACTGCCTCCTTGACTTCATCATCGGCAGTAAATGTATTACCCCGCAGCTCTTTTTTCATTTTCGGAAACGTAATAATCACTCGGGGCCAGGTCTGGGCTGTAGGGTGGGTGATTCACAATTTCGAAGCCCACCTTATGCAGGGCAGCTAACGCAACGCGGCTCTTGTGGACGGGCGCGTTGTCATGCAAAAGCAGCACACCTTTCGTCAATTTTCGCCGTCTTTTCTCTTTAATGGCTTCTTTTAGTCGCTCTAATATTGAAGCGTAATATTCTCCGGTTATAGAAACACCTTTATCTTTATAATCAATCAACAATATTCCTTCCGAGTCCCAAAATACCGTTGCCATGAGTTTCCCAGCTCGGGTCGTCTTCAAGGGATTCCCTTCCTTGTTTAAATAAAGTATGCCACTTGTACACCATGGTTTTTCCTGGACAAGAGTCGCCGTAAACCAATGACATCTCATTCATTATGGTCGCGACTGATTTTCCTTGCCTGGTAAGGAATTTTATAACGGCACGATATTCGATTTTTTCCATATTTCACTTTTCACTCCTGATTATGTTACTTGGTTGACGATAGCTCAAAGTCTAACTGTCTAATACTGCGTTGGTTGTCTGCCTCTACTTGAAAGGTCCTCTTCTTCCAGTTCGACTTCCTTCATGGATGTCTTTCTGGTGGTTCTCGGGTTCCTGGGTTATTGTGGCTTCTCGGAGTCTTCTGGATGGATCTCCCTCGCTGTTGGTATCTGAAACTAACGAAACAGAGGTATTATTTTATGAATAAATCATCACCGCGTCACATTTGTCGGAGTATCTCCGTTGTGGTGCGGTGCTTGGTGGGCCCCACTGATTTTTGCGCGATAGCGCTACTCATCGCTGGGTTGCTGCTCGCGAGTGCCTTGTCAAAAAATCCTCGGTTGAGTTTCTTCAAGAACTCGTTCAGGTCCTGCACGTCTGCCGCTGTAAGTTCTCGGAGGACTGCCAGCGAGGTGCGTCTAGGAAGTCGGAATACAAGTCGCAGAACGCGATTTTGCACTCGGACTAGTGGAAGGATGTGAGATGGAGCCGCCGTGGCCCAAGCTGGGCTGGCGTAGGTTAGGATCGGGCGGATGTGGGTCGTATACAGCATCGCGCCCGTTTTGGGATTGAGTTTGGGGTTACCGAGGATAGGATATAGCTGGTGCAATCGACCGATGGCCCCGTTCCTAGCTCTACCTAGATGCTCGGCGAAAGTTAGCTTCCAGTCGAGGATCATTCCCAGGTATTCGATCTTCTCGCTCCAGTCGATCTCCGTCCGAAGAACGGTGATCTTTCGGGGCGAGGGTTGTCGTCTCCGGCTGAACGCAATAGCTTGCGTTTTCCTCGGATTGATGGTCAAACCGAATTTGCTAAAGAATCCCTCGATTCGATCCAGCTGCGCTTGGGCGAGCTGAGCTGCGATCTCGGGACTCTTCGAGGTAGCCACTATAGCGGTGTCATCCGCATAGATGGCGTTAAACACTCGTCGGTCGGTCGGTTTGGGAATGTCCGCAACGTAGATGCTGAACAGTGCCGGGCCCAGTGCCGAGCCTTGTGGAACTCCAGACAGCATTTGCCTCTCTGATGATTCCGTTCCGTTAACAACGGTGTGGAATCTTCGGTCCTTGAGGTACGATCTGATGGTCTTCAGGATTCGCGGCTGAAAGCCGGCTACCTTCATCTTCGTTAGCAAGCCTTCATGGCGGATCTTGTCGAACGCCTTCTCCAGGTCCAGGGATACCATAATGGTCGGCTGTTTCCTGTTGAATGCAGTCGTGACGTGATCCGTGATCCTGAATAGCTGCATCGTGGTCGAATGTCCGGGTCTAAATCCGAACTGGTCGTTATAACTGTCTAATAACAATGAAACTTCGTATTTATACTAATTATGAGTCGCTGCACAGGCCACGCCCCCAATGCGCCTAATCACCCTCCTACAACCCGCTCATTTCGCGAATATAAAAACTCTCCCTCGTATGTACATTCTTTCAACCTCAACATAGATTTATAATCAAATTTTAAAGCGGACATTGTATACATTTGTACATTCTACATCCGCATTAATGCATTTTATGGTGGGTTATACGTATAATAGTTTTGGCGCCCTGAAACAATTTTGGAACTTCACGATATAGTAAATACCGTGCGAAATTTGCGACGTGCAAGCTAATGGCTTTAATATTACTGGTACTCAAGAGCTATGCTTGTTAGCCGTCAAGAAGCAATTGCATTCGGGGCAATTCAGGGCAAGAAGTCATTTCGGTAGGTGTACTGTACTTATATGCAAGGTACATATATATGTGTAGTTACATACATTTGCAGAGTTCAGCTGTCTTATACTGAGGTAGTATATGCTTCTAATTTCAGAACTGAAGCGGTAACTTCGCTCTCCAGATATGTGTTTGGAATAAATACTAAACTATATGTGGATAGACGCTTGCTAGCTTATTGCAGATCAAACTTTGATGTTATGTGAACTAACACTAGAAACTAGAGGTTATACCTTCTCTACAAATAAAGTAATAAGTAAAAGATAAGATGACTAGATATACGATCTACACAGTTGAAATAATTATATCGATGTGCGAAGTACCTATTGCATTTTGGAATTCTGCATTTCGTTTAAATCCACCAAATTATCAGTCATGAAAAAATTGGACTGTAGTGAGATGAATGTCTGTTGAGCTAGTGAATATCTGGTATAGCAAGCAGGTATTATATAGGCATTAGCTAATAAATCTTTCGCAATTTTACTACTAATGGTACGTAATGAATAAGGGGTAAGAATTTTACCAACCACCAAGAAAATGTGACTCTCGCCACTGGAGAATAGCAAATAACTTTTGAGAAACCTTTGAGAACAAGAAAGCGTAACAGTCCTTGAGATCACCAGATATCGCTAGCGTCAGCCATCTTGTATGTAGATGACGATAGTCCCTGATATGAAGCGAGGAAGAAAGATAAAACCCAGAATGATGCACTTCAAGGCAAACATCAACCAGTTCATTCAACGAAAGACAGTACGATTGTCTTGACGTGTTTGCAACACGCATTATAACTCCCAGACTAATACAAAAGAAAAGGCCCCCAAGTTTGATGGCGTCAACTAAGTCGATTGTCCCAGAATGTTTTTGCTATCAATTGAACTCCTAAACACCAACCTTCCCCACCTTTTGGTAGCACAGACGGTTGTAATATTCTGTAAGCTCGGTAGAGATCGTACTCTGGGTGATATTATTATCCGTAGCAATTTCTTGCTTGATAAACAGTTCGGCTCATATAAGGGCTTATCGGTTGACTTTCAACTTCACGGAATAACGAAGGAATACTCGCAATGCATTGAAGTTTTTTTCAATATTGCTGCTACATTTAACTGAAGGTTGCACGATAGCCTCTTATTCAAAACCTTTCAGGAGCAACTTTTAGTATCAAGCGACTTGACGTCGTTTCCTTACCGAAATTATTAGAACTGCTGTCTCAGAACCCTGACTATTGGAGTCTTCATTGTTTAGTTTTGTCACTACTTTACTTACTACAATTCATCCCTAGATTATTAAGTAGTATGTAGGTGATGTATAGTGATGGTATCGCTATCTTTGCCTTATCGAATGACGATCCCATGATCTGTGGACGTGGTTGAAGACTACTCATGAATGCTCCCTAACCAACCCTAATCAAGTCCAATGCCATACAAGCTAATCCTATACGTCTTAACGTTCTCTACAACCAGCGAACGATACTTTTTCATCAGCTGTTAGAACTAAATCCCGACAGATATCCACCACACAACGCATCTTCCAGGAAATCATATTTAAGCACGCGCAAGACTCAGTATTCTTTTCAGGCACACATCTGCACCTACAATGCTGTGAGTTTGACGAACCATAATCGCTATCATCAACACGCCAAATTGATCCGGCAGAATTAATTTAATTCTACCAAACTAGTGCATTACTACTCAGTGTGACAATATTGATCAACCAATAAATAAAATGATGGATAGTAAGCAAGCTACTGTATAACCATGAAGAAATTGATCGATCTTGCTGTTTCTTAATAATAAGTAATATATGTTAGTCGCTCTGTGGGTGAAGCGTTGGTGAATCAATAATGATCTACCTGTAAGTAGCCTGATAAACCAGTGAGGCGCTCATAAATTGACATTGATAGTAAAATTATTGCATCAAATACTTATTTCATAAAAATAAAGATGTGTTAAATGTGCACTGTAATACATACTATAAATCTTACGAAACATTATAATGTACGTTTAAATAAGAACGCATTATTCAAGTATCCGATTTGTGAGAAAGCGATACGAACGTAGTAAAAGATTGTAACCAAATTTAATCTATATAATGTCTTAAATCAAACTTCAATTCAATCTTACGTCAAGGAACTCATACATTAAACGCTATTTCCGAAAGCCTACCAGAGATTATGAGACAAAAGGTCATTAGCAGAACCTTAAGTATCTCCATTGTTTCCGCCGATAGGCACGCGAAAATTTCGGCAAGAAGTAACCGAATGTCAATCGTATAAAATTAATGTTCGCGGACAACCATTTATTCGGCTCGCTCTTTCAAAATGGCAACGCTAGGCAAAATTTTATCGCCTGTAAGGTGGATATTGTCTGACGACGTACACCCAAGGCCCCACTCCACTTTTCACCAGAGTCAAAGAAGTACGCTATGCGGTCCTTTATTCTTTTACACCGTGGAATCGGGTGGTTTTCTCATCGTCCCCGGCACTTTCATTAAAACTTAACTTAGACAGATTATTAGTGGAGGTCGTAAATTTTGCGATAGTGTTTGCCGTGAATCTTCTCTCCGTCTCCACCCCGAATTCTGCTGGTGGGAAAGTTACAAAGGTCGGTGCTGAGGTAATCGGATTAAGTTGAAAATTATCGAATGGGGAACACGCTTCACCGATGAGATCGTCTTAAGTGTTACCAAATCGTATTTGTTTAAGCCTCTCGCGGTGATGAATTTTAGTGGATCTATTTTTTTAAGCTATCAAGGCGTACATCGCTGTTTTAATCGGATCGGTTTCAATTGAATGAGGCGACCGCATTTAGTTCGATTTTCAAATATTTGATCAATTGGTGTACTATTTCTCATTTCCTCATCGATTTATTAAAGATTAACCTAAATATATTCAACCTTCAATACATAGTACCACACAAATAACTTCCTCAAATAAGAGATGTTTCATAATGACTTCATTTTGCGCTTCGACACAATGAAACCAGACTGGATAGGTTATATGAGTGTGATTGCAAGGACTGTGGGCTCGTAAGAATTAGATAATAATTAGATTCAATATATATGGATGTTCCATAATATATGCGCAGGACTTCAGGATGTGATACCTTGTCCAAAAATTTGAAAAATAGTTTCTATCAACTTACCCTCTAAAATGCATCATTTTCGATATACAGGGTGTTGAAATTTAATTAAAAAAATTGTTTTTGGAAATATCTCCGGAACCGTATCGCAAAGAAAACAGCTTTTGTAACCATTATCTTATAATAAGCTAAATTGTGTGCGGAAAAAAAATTTAAGTCATAATTGGTGCAGATTTTGAAAAGGTAGTGGTTGTTTTTCTCCCCAACTTCTACGCCACTGGAAAAAGTACGGTTTTGAGTCGCCCATTTAAACCGCCAATGTGTTCTACACAAAAAAGGTACTGTTGGTTATGAGCTCTAAAGTTGACCGTTTTCGAGAAAAATCAACTTCTATGTTGAAAAACATGGTAAATTTTTGGAAATAAAAGTTTTATTTTACTAAAACATTAGAACAAGTAAGAAAAGCAAATCTTAACAACATAAAAGTTGATTTTTCTCGAAAACGGTCAACTTTAGACCTCATGACCAACAGTACCTTTTGGAAGTAATTCGCTCGCAAACATGTGTTCGTCGCCGACAGCTTAAGAGAGGAGAGATCGGATATTGCGGAACTCCCAAGAGCTGCTGAGAACATTCAATCGTACATGCGCAAAGAAATTATATACATATATGGGATGTCCAGCCTACGATGCAACGGTCCATAGCCGATTTATTATTAATTTTTTGAAAATATGTTTCAATTAAATGTTGCCTCGTCATTCTACACATTTTAAAATTAGCATCAGTAATGGCGGTCTTCCGGTTCGACTGTAAGTAGATACTTTATTTTATTTAAATGGAACATCCTATATATTATTGCACTTTTTGATTCCTTATTAAATTTAAAGGGAACTTTGTTAAGCTTACATTGAGTCTAAGTAGTATCGTTTCCGAATTACGGAATTAAATCAATCACACGAAGAACGAATACAACGTTTCATCTTTTTGGTGAACATTTTGAATATTTATGTAAAATGTGTTAAATTGCGAACTTTTGGCTTACATCATTAGAAATTAATTACCGGCATACATAAGTTTAACATTTTGTAGTTGCGTTGTATTTAACAAGTTTATCTCAGTTTATAATTTTATAACTTTTTAGTATAATTGTTTCATGACTAATTTGAGATATTACAATTATTTTGAAAAAGCTCTTTCAATACGAAAATATTAAATATCTCAGAAATTAACGATTTTGGATATAGGGAGTGATTAATTTCTTAATATAAAATACAGAGTGATCCATTTAAATAAAATGAGAAAATAATGCATTTGTGTTTTGAATCGCCCTGTACACATTTTTGCAATATTGGCGAAATATCACGATACTATAAAACTGTAACAATATAAAAAAGTTATTCCAGTGAAAAAATAATTTTAAGCTGTTTCGTGTGGAATGCACAGGACGGTGAACACGCAATGATTTTCAGACAGAATTGGCCATAACTTCTGGAATATTCGGCATAATTCAATGAAACCTGATATCAAAGGAATGAGAAAGATACGCTTAATCTAAATTTGAAATAATAATAGCCCAGATAGCAGAGGATATTCTTAGAATATTCTTTAAACATGCTCTTGCGTATTTATATATTCCAATTATTATCAGAATGTTCTACGAATATTTAGAATATTTATATACATATACAATTATTCCTAGAATAAGTGCAAAGAATAATCCAAAAATATTCATTTTTAAATATTCCATTAACATTCTGTATAATATAAATATTCCAGGATTATTCTAAGAAAAGTCCTAAGCTTTAATTGATAAGATTTTTCAAAAATTAAGTCGTTAGAATGCAAAATAAAGTGACTTTCATCTAATTATAAATATATGCACTGATTAATATGTAATATATAGCACAGTACCACATTTATAGTTGTACATACAATACAATACATATAGGTTCATACATTCATACATCTTTTGTTCACATTTTAAAATTTTATAAGCAATATGATTAATCCAAAACGGGTTATCGTTACAATAATTTTTACTTTTCTATGGTCGTAATGTGAAAACTGAATATTTTCAATATTCGCGCCTTATTACCGAGTTATGAACCGCCGTATCTCGCGCGCCGGCGCTGGGGTTGTTTTCTACATGTTGGTTATAGTTTGTTGTTGATGGCGTGATTCTAAACTAAAGTAACACGCATATTTGTTTCGTGATCGCTTATAATGCGTAGTTACGAAGTGAATTTTATTAGATAGTGTTCCAAAGTTGGAGTGCAAAGTTGGCAGATAGAGCTAAAATAGCAACTTCTAAAGATGTGGAACAATACACGTCCATTTGGCTAACAAAAGCTCCGGAGAGGTTAAAGAAAAATAAAGAAAAGTTAAATCAAACAAAATACTAAAATTTTTAGATTCAAATCAGCATTATATAAAATATGGTTTTATGATAATTATGTTACATAATAAATGACTATCTCTAAATATGTGTTAAATTGTTCCTAAACTATCGTCAAGGGAAGTCTGCTCCAAATTAAATGAAAATTACGAGGAATTTCAATCCCCGTAGTGTGTCTGTATTTAAAGTTGCTGCGGCATATATGTATAACAGGGGCCACCAACACCGACATGCCACTAGGTTGCGGATCTGAATTTCTTGGAATTCTCATTTCATTTGAAACAGACTCTACCTAACCTAATACTTTTAAGGATATCATTCAGATACTATGAATATTCTGGGAATGCTCTCAGTAATATTCCTTGTACGTTTTTATGGATGTTCTGGTGAGTGTTACATCCTCTATTCAAAATAACTTTAAATATCATGCTTTCTATCAATTTGGTCAATGGTGAAATAGGGATATCATTCCAGTTCATTCTCGTTATCGCAGATTTTAGTGCTTTGATGCTATCGTATTATTTTTTATTGGCATATACCTCTCTTACCAATACTCCCAAAGATTTTCGATGGGGTTCAGTTCGAGCAAGCGAGCAGGGCATTGTAATAAATTGATTTCCTTTTAATGAAACCACTCCTTTGTTTATCTGGAATTATAGATGACTGCATTGTCTTACTGAATTACCCAGTCTGTTGTCGGTAATTGTTCACCACAGTCTATCAGAATCATTTCGAGAAGTTCTACATAAGTTCTACATATTTATTGACGTAGAAATAAAATATATAAGGGTTTTATTGTTATGGTTGAAAGCCTCTCCCATACCATTATACTATCGCCACCAAAAATTCGACTTATTGCAACTTTCGCAAAACATGCCAATAATATTTGTCACCATTGAAGTTAACATCCGTAACCAAAATCTGTCTCTACTCATGTGCGTGATGATGTAAGACTTTTTGTGGAAATAGATTTAAACTGTCTAATATTCAATATCAGATTCGATATTTTAGATTTCTATTTCGGTACCCATTGCTTCCAATTTTGTAACATTTTCAAAATACAATAGTAACTTAAAGTAAAATTCTAAACTGTACAGTAATAATTGAATAAATATTTTCTCTGTCAGCGATGAATTTTTTCAATTTAAACCCGAGGTTGGTATGTTATTACAACCACACATCCAAGCACTACTTAAAGAAATAACATTCGTGCAGACTATAGACAATTATTATTTCATATAATAGCATACCAGGCATAATAGCATACCACTACGTCACACTTATCTACGTAAATTTAGCTGGAAATTGGTACTATTTTCTTTAGCATTCTCAACAAGGAAATTACCTAACTACAGGCGACTTAACTTTATCCAAACATGACACGAACTACGTTATAGTAAGCATATTAGCGTCTGAGTATGTTTGAAAATATTCGACGTATTTTCCACTATCTCGGGTAGTACCATAGATCTATTCTGAAAGCATCTCGGGCGCAAATAACATACATATGTACTTCTAACTAAAATAATTTAAATATGCATATGAGATATTCCATATACTACTTCTCTTAGGTTACATATACTTAAAATCCCACAGTCTATATTTACGTCTACCGTACGTGTATGAATTATTATTACAAATTCCTGTGTGTCTAGATTATTTTACCCTGGAAAATACCCTAGACTTAAGTGTATATAAGTATGTACTTTATTATATACATATATGTTTGTTATTTGTACAGTTGTTGATATAAAACCGTATATTGGAAACGATAAACATACACACTACTAGCTAGTATAATTTTCAACGTGTATATACAAGCTTTTGGTTGAATATATGAGAACTGCGTGAATAGCGATGGAAACGTGCTTGGAGAACTGTAATATTCAATTTGTTTGCTCTATTTTCCGGATCGTCCGCGAATATCGGTTGATATTTCTATTTTTGTTATTCTTGTATATGGCGTAATATTTATTGAAACAATCCATAGAAAATTATATTACCATTTCTATTGAGTAAAAGCTAAAAAACGAATAAAAATTTACTATGCTGTGCAATTTCTATTCGCTTTGATTAAATTACATTTATTATTAATTTCCGTTATACTTTATCCTTTAAGTGGTAGAACAGATATATTACAATCAATGATTGAATAACTTGAAATAGAGTAAAAACAATACAATTTATGAAATAACATATTGAAGAATTTATATTTAGGAATTTAAATAATGATCGTATACCGGGTGCGCCATTAGTGTATCCGCGGAGTTTGACTTAAAAACTAAGATAGGAAAGTGAAACTTTCTAGGCATATATAGTACGTATGCCACAGCGCTTATTGTAAAATTATTGACAAATATACAGGGTGTTACAAATTCCCGCAACCTCCATCAATTTTTTTAATTTAAATGGATTGCTATACAGGGTTTCCACGGCCAAGTTGGACATAGGTAGAATACATGTAAAATCGGTTTTCGCTAAATATTATCTCCCTAATACTACTTCATCCAAATTTAAGTGCCGGATATTATAACTGGGTTAACAACGAACATTTCCACAATCATAGTACAAAGAAAGTCATTTTAATAAAGCCAAAAAAATTATTATTTTTAAACCTATTGTACGTGAGTTCCTAATAAGGCTTTTAATACGTCAGTTAGTGC
The DNA here is from genome assembly GCA_023690525.1 of Holotrichia oblita. Taxonomy (NCBI): domain Eukaryota; kingdom Metazoa; phylum Arthropoda; class Insecta; order Coleoptera; family Scarabaeidae; genus Holotrichia; species Holotrichia oblita. Next base: position 18,658,477 of record CM043022.1, read on the forward strand.
AAACGGCCGTGGCACAGACGTTCACGCGACGCCTTAATAACGTAAGACACAGATTGTTTGGGGTTCGAATCCGAGAAATGAATTTTATTTTTTTAAACTCTTATTAAGTTTTGTTGTTTATTTTGGCAAATGATTCGTCGTTAGTAAAGATTAAAAATCGAATAATATAGCACGTGATCATTTTTTTTATTGTAAAAATTATTCATTATTTACCTTAATCCTCAAAATATCGATTTTAGTCTTCAAAATCTCTGACTTTTGTAGTGTTATTGAATTTGTAGCATTATTGTTGGAGATAAAAATTAAAAAATAAATCTAATCTACCGGTATTCGAACCCTAAACAATCCTTGCATTTGCCTTATTAAGCCATCGCGCGAACCATTACGCCACCGACGCTTGCACTAACTCACGTTTTTTTTTTTTATGTGTGGTGGGTGCTTAGTTGCAGTGACTCCATAAGCTGTATTACTTGTCTGGCTATCACTGCAACTCTTGCGGTGTAGTTTTAGTGTGTGTAAGTTGTGTTTTTAAATGACTTTGTGACAGCATCATATCGCCTTTTATGATGCCGCGCTGTTAATCACTTTGCTCCCAACAGCGAATGGCAAGTCGATCCGGGATTAAACTCTCTGAAAAAATGTCACCGTCCCTCCAGAGAATTGAACCCCGGCACCTATCGTTCTCTCACAACAATAGTCAGCCGCCTAACCACTGCGGCCATCGACCCGTTAAAAGCCTTATTAGGATTTCACGATCAATAGATTTAAAAATAATAATTTGTTGGCTTTATTAAAATGACTTTCTTTGTACTATGATTGTGGAAATGTTCATTGTTAACCCAGTTATAATATGCGGCCGTTAATTTTGAATGAAGTAGTATTAGGGAGATAATATTCACCGAAAACCGATTTTACATGTATTCTGCCTATGTCCCACTTGGCCGTGGAAACCCCCTTCTAGTAATTATGTCGATAGCCACCTAAATTACCTTTGCAATGATATATAGTTATGTGTACTTCTGACAACTAGTTTAGCTTATATTGGATTTTTTTTTCAAAAATGATACAGTTGCAGTATTTGACATTTTAGGACGTAGGCTGAAGATGGGCATCATGTATCGACTTATTCTTTGGATGTCAATTATGGGATTAACGCTTTATACGTTTGTAAGTGATGTATCGTAAAAACGAAGCGAAATTCAAACGCTTTTTCTCATTTTTTTTTGAATAGAACCAATACTTTTCAATATCTTTACCAAATTTCCGTATAAAATTACCTTCAAAATGGTACCAATACCGTAATACTTGTTTATAGTATTTTCGAAAATATTACCTACACTTTTGTATGAAATATCTTTAATATCATTCACTATTGAGTATATCTAACATAGATAACATACATGATACGTAATACAAATTATTATTATGTTAATTCTTAGGTTTATTGATAGGAAATTAATCTTAATTCAAATAATAATAATAATATTTCTTTATTATTACCATAAATACAAATACAAATGAACATCGAAGTAATGATTAAAAAAAAACAAATACGGTAATAAACGGTGACATTCAGACCATTGTGAAAACACAGTGTCTGTTTTTCAATATCACCGTTAAATGTAAAAATATGAAAATAAGTGCACATGAATAAGGCACACAGACAATATTAAAGGAGAAAAAAAAAAGTGAACAATGAAAGAATACTTATATAAAACACAGAAAAATAAAATAATATGAAATCAACAGCCCAGCACACAAAGGGAGAAAATAAAATTCGGGTTGCATGACAGTGTCCCACTATACCGCTGAGCCCAGCAACACCCGACGCATGTATCGTCTAAAGGGAGCTACAGAAGTGCAGAGGAGAGAAAGTGGATATGCGTTGCGAAAACGTGCGATATTGAAAGAGAATGACCGTTCGAAAAGGCACTGCGATGGGTAGGAGGTGTAATATAGTGGGGAAAGCGAATATTAATGTTATGCACATCGCTCCTAAATGTCAGTCTTTGATAAAGATAGGGCGGAGTCTTTGTTGTTAACACCTTATAGTAGAATGTGTACCGATGAAGCAGCCGACGATGCTCCATACTGATCCAGTCTAACTCATTTAACTTGTGGGAGACGTGTTGAAACTTTTTCAATCCAAAAATGAAACGTATGCAAGCATTCTGTGCTACTTGTATCCTTCGCGATGTAACGCTGTCCAGGCAAGGACCGTAAACCACGTCGCAGTAATTGAAATGAGATAAGACTAGAGCATCAGATAGAAGACGCTTGGTAGGTATGGATAGATAATGTCTATGCGAATATAACATTTTCAGATTGCCGTAGGCATTACGAATACATTTCATAATGTGATCTTTAAATCTAAGACTGCGATCGAACTGCAATCCTAGACTCATGGCTTTCTCAGAGAAAGGCAAAACTGTATTATTGATTCTGATGGACAAGTTATCGGTAGCAAATGTAATATCATTTTTCTTTCCAAAAAGAAGAACGGATGTTTTGTTTGTGTTAATATTCAAGGAATGCTGTTCGGCAAAACCAACAATATTAGCAAGGTCCGAGTTAATAGAAGCATTTGCTGACGCAAGATCGGACTTATTAAAGGAAAGGTAAATCTGTGTGTCATCAGCGTAACAGTGGTAAGAACAATGATTAAGGCACTTATGCAACTTGGACGTATATAAAGTAAATAGTAGTGGACCTAAAATAGATCCCTGCGGGACTCCATTTCTCACTGGGAGGGTATTCGATGTTTTGCCAGACAGCTCCACCTCCTGGCAACGGAAGGACAGGTAGCTTTGAATCAGCCGAGACGCACTCGGACCAAAACCGATGGAGTCGAGGATAATTAATAAGAGTTCATGATTAACGGTGTCGAATGCGCGTGAGAAATCTAGAAGTATTAAGCAAGTAATTTTGCCCTGATCAGTTGCAGTGAAGATGTCATCTGTCACGGCAGTTAGAGCAGAAGCACAGTTGTAGCCAGGACGAAAGCCAGACTGATAGGGAGGTAGGACCTCAGCTAAAGTAATGTAATAACGTATTTGTTCCTCTAATAATTTCTCAAACACCTTAGATATCGCACAAAGAATACTGATGGGACGTAAGTCCGATAAGGATTCAGGGCGCTTTTTCTTGGGTAGAGGTAAAATCCTAGACTTTTTCCAGGCACTGGGAAAACAGCTACCTGAAATGGACGCGTTGCAAATATGCGTTATAAAGGGCACGATGAAGGGGCAGCATAATTTAATGTGTTCAATGCCAAAGCCATCACACCCAATCGACTTGGAGGACATTTTGTTTATAATGCGGAGAACATCGGTATCAGTTACGCTATGAAAGGCAAATTTATCACTGAGTGCCACATGGCTGTTTGATTCAAGGTTAGCGTAAAAATTAAGAAGATGAGGGTGAGAATTTGGGGCTACAGGAGCAGAGGTGAAAAAGTGGTTTATGTGGTCAACATTGGACAGATGGTCAGGCAAAGACTTATCACTGCTAGAACCTGGGAGAACATTAAGAGCTTTTAGATCTGACCAGAAAGTTTTGGCATTTCCAGTTCGGGCGCGATGGTCCAGGTAGGCTCTCTTTTCCCGCCTGATAGCACTGGTGGTTAAGTTCCTAAGGTTCTTGTAGTAGGAGAAATGCGCCGGATTACGGGTTCGCTTAAATCTCGAAAAGGCTCGGTCTCTAAGTTTCTGCATCGTTTTAATCGTATCCGTTATCCAGGGCTTTCGAGGGTGGCTAATTTTGCATGTGCGGTAAGGCGCATGAACATCAAGCAAAGTGATAATAATAGAATTAAAGATGCCAACTTTCTCATCAATGTCGCAGGTGTCAAATATTAGCTGAAATGGACTATTGATTAAATGGAAATAGAAGTCATCGTAAATAAAGTGTTTGAAGTCTCTGTATGTTTTGAGGAAGGGCTCAGTACGGGGAACAGGTATATCCATTATGCATGACACAAAGCTATGATCTGAAAAACCATGAACCATCCCCAGGCGTACATTCACGACTACTTCTTTGTCATTAGTTAGAATCAGGTCAAGCAGTGACGCTGAAGTGTCTGTCACCCTTGTGGGCTCAGAAATCAGCTGATGGAGCCCGTAAATTTCGACTAGCTCGATCAGGGAGTCTGTCGCGCTGTTACCGAAATTGAGAAGATTGGTGTTAAAATCCCCCATACAAAGAATTATATCACATATAGGTAGCATGGACACGATAGTGTTTTCGAAAGTCTCAAGAAAAAGGTTATAATTTGCCGAAGGTTTTCTATAAATTACACCAAATATAATTGTCTTGGAACGTAACGTAAACTTGATCCAAAGTTGTTCAATAACATCGTTAAAAGGCGTGTCAAGAACAGAAAATCGTAAGGATTTGTGTACATACATGCCAACACCGCCTCCCCTTGTAGGCCTATCCCTACGTAAAAAATTGTATTGTGGAATGCTAATGGCATCGTCAGGTACATTCTTATTCAGCCACGTCTCAGACACTGCAATAATGTGGTGGTTTGATTGCTCAAAAGCCTCGCAAAAAGTTTGAACTCACTGGTCAGGGAGCGACAGTTGATATGTGATATCGTGAAGTTATTCATAGCTCTGGACTCGTCACTACAACGCAAACCGAAAACAATGAATAGTAATAGTATGACAAATAATACTACGAAAAGCTAAGCGAATAACCAACCGATCTGTCAGCCACCGGAAGTTTGAAAATCTGAATCACTTAGGTAATCAAAAACAGTGAAGTAAAAGCAAATTACAGAAGCGTGCTAAGCTATTGACTCAATCAATTGAGTAATGACTAAACTAACGTAAACTTTGTTAGACAACAGTGATAAATGAGAAATTTACAAGCTAACAGAAATATAGTACAGCACTAACGCTAAAGTAAGTTAATGAGTCTATAAGGCTAAAACAAATAGTTTTGTAATAAATGAAACAAAGAAATGCAAGAAAAGAAAAAAAACAGACTAGTGAGCAAAAATGAACTCGGAGTAGTTGAAATTGCAAAGTAAGAAAATTAAAGCAAGTGATTGACCTACACTAAAAAGATAAGCAGTTAATATTATGAACTACGTTAATTAAGGTGTAGAATTAAAATAAGTAACTTTCTTAGTTAAAAACAAAAGAAAATGAATGTCTGTAGAAAATAAATTACTAAAACTTAAATGTATGGAAAATACCAGTTGCAATAGGTGGTTTCCGGGCCCATCCAGTCCAAACTAAGGCAAACTTCGAAGATCTTCCGCGGTTCTGATAGAGAAACGGGTACCGTTGGATTTTACGAATATGTTCCCATCCAAAACCCAAGCATTCTTTCGACCAACCTTCTTCGCGGCCTCTCTGTATAAATTGTGACGTATTCTAGTAAGATCATCATTGATAGAAATACCAGACCCTTTTAATAATTTCTTGTTATTGTTGATGATCTGCTTAGCGTGGTGCGACGAGAACTTAACAATAATCGCTGCAGGTTTGTTAGAAGCAGCCGCTTGATTTTTAGTTCGAATACGATGATGCTCAATATATGATGCTCAAATATATTTCCATCCTGCTCGATGCACATTCTCAACCTTCTTTCTATATACTGTCTTACATTTTCACTCATACTGTTTGCGTTCAGGTGAAGAAACGCATTTGTTATACGTTACTTTATGTCTTCTGCGGTTATGGAGGGTGTCATGTAAACGATGCTTTTTATCGTAGGCCACAGAAAAAAGTCACAAGGGGTAAGATCTGGTGATCGCGGTGGCCACTTTATTGGACCCTCTCTTCCAATCCACCTATTAGCAAATACCCTATCTAGGTACGCCCTTGCAGCAGCTCCGTAATGTGCGGGAGCATCATCGTGTTGGTACTACAATCTATCCATGAAATTACCTGGAAGACCTTCAAGTAATGTTGGTAAAGTATTTTTTAGGAAATCTTTATAAATTTCACAATTTAACGTATTCTCACAGAAGAATTCAACAGTGTTTTCTAAGATGCCCCTCTCCCTCCTCCCCCAAAGTATTAACACTTCATTTGTGCTGATAAATTGGTTGCACAAAATGAGGGTTACATGTGTGTTAGTAGTGTAAATTTTTCCTATTTATTATTCCAGAATTAGCAAATGTTGCCTCATCTGTGAAAAGTACATGATTGGAAATTTTGATCATGACGTAAGCGTAAAGCGTATTTACAATACATAAGTCTCTTTTCAAAATCCCTTTGCAGTAAACTTGGTGAATACTAATTTTATAAGGGTGAAACTTATGTTTTTTTTATCATTCTTCTCGTACTAGTAGTTGTAATTTCATTTTGTTTCGAAATTGCTCTCTTAGACACGTGCGGATTTTCTATAATAGATTGAATGAGTGTCACTTCATTATTTTCTGTCACCATGGTTTTTGTCCTATCGTGTTTGGAGTAATTCACAGATCCGGACCGAAGGAACCTTACCAACAAACTATCAAAGCTCCTCTTATCCGACGTTCTACGATTAGGGTATTCGACTGCATATATTCGTGATGCTACTGGTGGATTTCTGTCGCAAGCCCCAAGAATAAATATCTATATAAGTTCTTCTTTGGAGAAATTCATTTTTTATAATTGAAAGTAAATAAAGCGTAACAGGAACAAAACGATGTAACAACAAAAACACCGACTTGTAGAGATTTTCAACAGACGTTTGACGTTTCGTTAAACTATGACATTTTGTTTGACAATCATGGCTATCTAGCTGCTATCCCGCATATTGAATAGCATTAAAGATATTTCTAAAAAAAGTTTAATATCTTGGAAACTACTATAAGTAAGTACTACGATATTGGTACCATTTCGAAGGTAATTTTACATGAAATTTGATAGGAATATAAAAAATTATAGGTTCCATAAAAATGGAGAGAGCAGGGTTAGAATTTTGGCAAATTTTACACGGCATATTTAACACACTGTATATACTTTAATATTATGCCATCTAGAAACATGCAAAGTGTTAGTCCCCAAATTGATACCCAAAGAATAATTCGATACAAGAGACCCATCTTCAATCTACGTCTTAAAATGTCAGATCCTGTATCGGTAAAAGTTTTGAAAAAAATTCAGTACAGGCTAAACTAGTTATCGGAAATGCACATAATTATATATCATTGCAAACGTAATTTAAGTGACTATCGAAATAGTTACAAAAAATATAGCAATCTATTTAAATTAAAAAAATTGAATAATGCTGCGGGAATTTGCAACACCCTGTATATGCACAACAAATTTCATTTTCCTATCTTTGTTAACTTTCAGACCAAACTCCGCGGACGCACTAATGGCGCACCCGGTATTACTAGCTTTCTGCCCATGTGTATTGTTAATGTATAAATCAACAAACTGTGCAAACGTTTCTCATGCAAACTCGGGTTTAATGTTGAAAAATGCTGAAACAAAAGTTGTTTTATTAATTGTGTCAAACAATATTAATACCACGTATTTCAAGTGAATTTGAGCATGTACTTGTTATTTATCATATAATCTTGGCCCCTTTCTCTGTTACGGTGAACTTTGAAAAATATCTGACACCTACAATATAAAGTTAGCACCCTCTACTAATTTTAAACTTCTATCCTTGGCGATTATATAATCGCAGCAATATAATATAATTAGGTATTTCATGTTTCACATTATGTAATTGAAGAAGTATTTCATTAGTTGTTTAACCATTTTGGGCATTACATGAGATGCTGATCCATTGTGCACCCTTAGTGAACTGTTATGCAAAGAGGCTGCTTCAATTTAGACAGTGTTCTGTACATCCAACGTTCTTACCGAGTATGTTCTCAAACTGGCTAACAAGCACGAGGATTAGTTTCTACTGACCAAAATCGTTACCATATTGTCAAACAGTAAAATATTTCATTGCATTCATAACTGCTTTTCTGACTGACAAGTATTTGGTTTGATCGACGTTATTAACTGATAGAAAGTATGAATCAGCTGGTATTCTTTCCGAACCGAAGCAGCCGTTTATAATTCCATATTTGCAAGCTATTTAACTAAGGTCATTCTTTTGATCTATATCAACACAAGTCTTATTTAGAGGATCACATGAGTCTCTATCTACTTTCTACCCTTCTTTACTTTAGGCACTCATCATTGGAATGGAAGAGCATTTTCGTTGCCGGAAGTTCCATTTCTATTCTCGAATTGTGCATTCGTATAAATTACACCTGTTGACACACAGAACACTTGTCCTGTTATTATCTTTTCAACCACATATACAACAAGGGTCTAAATTATTATCCCAAAGACAATATTTTTCATGAACACATTGCTGTTCACACTTCATGGTATATTCTGTGGTAATCTGTGTTGTTTCCGGATCTTGAGCGGAAGAATTCTTATACCGATTGTAATGTTTTCGCCAAGGATACAGGAGTCCTATTTTCAGATCACATCCAAGCAATGCTTTGTGTGACGAACGCTCAATTGTTCTGTGAAAAGAAATGTTTTATTGCCATCCATGTACATAACATATTCTCTATATCTTAATTCGCTCTTTCTGTACTTCTTTGACTTTGAAGATGCCTAGTTCTACCGTGTAAGGAGAACCATGAACATACAGAACACTAACTTTTCAATTACGTACGTGCTTACGTGTCAGCCTGATATGTCTAGACTGTTCATGAAATGACCAATTACGTTATATGGCTGCGATATATGTACATATATACATGAAGAGTCACTAGGTATACGCTTGCATTTGAGAAAAGAAGTTGGGGTACTCCCCAATATTCCTCTCCCCACGAAAAACTCCACACACTGCCTCAAAAATAAGTAAAACAAAATAAAACTTGATCTATTTTGGGAATTTGTAAGTAAATTGTTTCTACCTTTTATGGAATGTATTCCAATTAAAGGCTACACAAGGATAGAAGTTTAAAATATGTGATATATATCCTTTTTTTACACAAGATTCATTCTACAACATTCAGAAATATTTTAACATATGCAGCTGTTGAATTGAATTTGAAAATAAATGGTTTGACATTTCAAAACGTCAGAACTATTTTGACAATTATTAGATTATTTGTTTGAGGTTTTTCACAGTTACAACAAGACCACTGAAAAAAATATTTACTTAGAATTGAAATGTAAAACACAATATGTTTGACAGATGCTGTATAGTACCACATTTCGGTATCAATGTTCAAAATTACATTGACTCAAATTTTTCAACTGCTCATCTAGTTTTCATAACATACTTGAATTTTATAGAGCAACTTAAAAAATACCTTTTGTGGGAAAGTAAATTTACTGTTAAACTTGTTAATTAGTAATTTTGAGCGAAATCATCAGTAAACACTTGTTATAAAATTTAAAAATTCTGGATGTACTCTATAAACTAAAGTCCCTATTTTTCACTATTTAATTTCAGTCGAACTAAATCTAAGTATATTCATTTAGAACTTTAAAACTCACTTCACGTATTTTCGCATTGAAAGTAAGAATCCGAGAAAAAGGAACTTAATTAATCTACTGTAATTTCCTGTTTGAACCGAAGCAGGTTTACTGAAGTTTTTATTTCACCTAATTCACCAGTTTTTACACTTCTATCCATGAGAGAACGAGCACACGTCAAATATTATTCGAATTTACTGGTAATCTTCCACATCTTTTAGTGGATATTCCAAATTAAACGAAGCAATTCCGTACAGTGCGATTCGAATACAATAACCGAAAGTGCTTTCATCCGTTTACTTGGAAAAATAATAAAAATACTTATCGAGTAATTTCGAAAATAATAAAATCTAATTTCCGCGTCTGCAACTGTTGTGTAGTTGCAGGCGCTCAAGAGTTTTTCTTTAAATGCTATTTACGACGGACAAGAGTAGCTACTTATTTCGATAATGGTGTTAGATGGGAACGGCATTTCTTTATCATTTAGTGTGACCTCTGAGAAAATGCAAATCTATGATCGAATTTAGAACTTCAGACAGTTTAAATACAGAAAGTTTTAGCGAGCAAATATCCGAATTCAGAAATGCAGCTATTGCAATTTAAGTTAACGATAGTTATAGTACGACTTTTCTAATCTTTTGTTTGTTATTTTACTCACTTTTAGACATAAATCTCTAATAGAAAATGATTCGGTGGGTAAAGCCCGTTATCAAATGTAAAAAACATGCTACTTATAATGTACAATCATCATTTAAGATAGTTATATAGTCTACCATTATTTTGATAAAAATAAGTTTATGAGAACTACTATGAATGCAGGCAACGACAACCTTACAAATTCAATCAATTAGATTGACATTATTTACGGGAAATATGCTGGTATCTCCTAATGGCAATCTAGCATATATACAGTTCGAAAATAGAGCCGTGTAAAGTGTCTAGTGTGTAGTACTACTGTTTTAGAGTAAAATATGTAGAGTAAATACCTATTTTAAATTGCCTCTAATAGCAATTGCACACTAAATCGAGCAATAAAAAATAGCAAGCATACATTCAAACAAAGACGGTAGAAGATAGTGTAAAATTTCTTATGAAAACAGTGTTAACTTCACCCTACATATTTATAACGTGTACAAGTAGAGTAAATGTGTTTACACTACGTGGAGAGATGTTTACTCTAAAATTTACCTGTGCACTCCATGTTAATATTTTACTCTAAAAAGAGTGATCCTAAAAAAATATATCAGTAGCTGTAAGCAGATTAGCCAAAGTGATTTGAATGAAACTGAAACCGTAACACTTGGACTCTTAACGTGTTTAAAACTTACACTCTGTAATGGGAGTCTTGATAAGTAGTAGAACTTAGGAAGAAGTCATAGCTTCACCGACTGCAAAAGAAAACAACGCTGATACAATCACGAATTTGCCTCTTCAGACTAGTTTCAAAGATTGATGACATTTTTCATGTCCTAAAGATCGGTTGGAGTCAAATCACCAAAACCTTCTGGGAAACAATGAATCATTCTTAGTTGAATAAGGCTTTTCACGCTAAACTCAAAAGTCGGTCACAGGATGAAACCTGAAACCCGGCATCGATGATTAAAAACCTTCCTTACACTGCGATAATCAATTAGCCCAAAGGAATGTCTATCATTCAGCCATGACTAATAATGCTGAAGAAGCTTTTAACCTTTCAACATCACATCGTGCTCCTCATTTTGAGTTTCCTAGCCCCATCATATCTTTCTACTCAAGTTAGATCAAAATTCGGCGATAAGCTTCACCTGAGAAACATTTGAACGGTTATCTGTCTTCGTTAGCTAATGGCTAACCAGCCTGGTATAACATCACGAGGCGGCGTCAGATCAGAACATTATTTGGTCGTTGTAATGATGTGTATTTATAAAATGTCGAAGATTTGTGAAGCACCGGCCTTTGATATGCCACTCTCCACCAAAATGTTATCTTCAAAGGTGGCTTTGCTTTTGAATATTGTCAGGGGCGTCTTGTACATTGTCATAGAAACCTGCATTACCTTTGATGTCCGAGTTGCACAACGTAAAATATTTTTCATCGTTCATAACGATAACTTATCACGAAAATGAATGCGTATCAAAGCACGACAAAACTTGAGAATTCTTTCTGACTGAGCAGCGGTGTATCTTAGAGCCTTTCTTCTTTTACGATAATTTAGATTACTTATAGTTAATGTTCAACTAACAGTCGAGCTTGAAATATGGTATCTTTAAGATGGCTTACGCATTGACATTCCCAATATGCGTTTTGCTCTTTCAATCAACTTTCGCTCACTAAGTCGGCCCTAGATTTTTGGTTGTGCACTGTTAGATGAATTGATACCAGGGATATCCTCTTGGCAATCTTTTATTGTCTGATAGATTGTCGAAACTGAAATATCTTGCTCTCTGCAGATCCTAACAATATCGCGATTAGGTACTCGTCCCACAAATTGATAAGTACTTCTACTAATATCAAGCTTGTACGACCTTACCTATTTATAAAAATGATATCTTATATTCAACGTCAAATAATTTACTATATTTTAATTCCAACGGCAACTGGATCAGATCAAATTAATTGTATTGGAATTTTTTCCAAAAACTTTTGGGACACACATTACATTCTTCAACCATAGCATTAGTGTTCGACGCCAAAATTACAAATACAACATCAGGTACACGTCTTGCTATAAGGCTTTCAGTAGTTCAGAGGTAGAAATTACAATTATCGGCTACTCTGATAACATATCCATGATTACGTTCTTCAAATTTGATCTATTGCATCTCGTTGACTTACCATCGCGCTGTAACTCAAATCTTTTATCATAGAAACACTATATTTGGCACAGAAGTTAATATTGTGTAGGAGGTGCCCACTTAGCAACGATTTTTTTCTAATCCTTTAACTTTTCCATTTGTGGACCTTAGCAAGTGCCGGCCAACTGGTGCGTAGGACGTGCATGATAAAGATGTTCAGGATAATGGGCACAAAAAATTCTTAATACACTCAGTTGAAAAAACTATCGTTGGGTAAATTTAGAATAGCAGACTTACCTTGTTTTTGAGAACTTGAAACCTTAACCTTCTAATTTAACATGATTCGTATATTGAAATAAAAAACAAACAAGCAACGATTTTAAAACAAAATTATCCTCTATCCATATACACATATTCTTAGCGCAATAACCTTAACATGTATTTTTTTTCCATGATTTCCGTTTAAGAAAAGTGATTTCGTTAGTAGAACCCAGCAGCTCTGTCTATTCTGATTCAGTATCTTATAGAATGTCCACTCTGTCCCACAAGAATGTCCGGTCGATTTCTCAGAAGAACAATTGACTAGAATACCGGGAAGTCCGGCTAAGGTAGGTATACAGTTTACATGCATACGCTCTAATAGTCGCAGCGGAGTAGTACTTATAGTGTGTGATAAAGAGCCACGCTTTTACAACGACTGGAATCTTTGCGAAGCGATTTGAAGTGGTATTTTTATGTACGCATCCGAAGTAGCCGAAAATGAATGCGGACGCGGCCGCACGTCATTTACATAAGTCTGCAAATTTTGTGGGAAAATGGGTGAAAAGATATAAAAAGTACCAAACAGTCGATGACCTGCCTAATCGAGGAAAGACACGATCTACAACAAACAGACAAGATAAATCAGTAGTTGAGATGTTCGAAAAAAATCCCACTTAACGCTTCGTTAAGCACGTACTAAGTTAGCGAAAAAAAATTAAGATAGGGTTAATCACTATAAAACGCACATTAGATGGCGAACTACGCATCTAAAACCGTTACTAGTGGATCGGCATTTGCTACGACGAATGACTTGGGCACATGAAAACCTTAACCGTGATTGGGGCAACGTCATCTTTACTGATTAAGCTTCATTCTGGGCATGGTGTTTCTTATAGCGTGCTTGGTCTACTCGCCAGGAGCGTGTGCTTCAGCGCACTGTTAAACACCCTATTAAAATTCATGTTTTGAGGTGTTTGAGTGAAAGGGATTTGGGTTTCTTTGCAGAGAATCTGAGAGAAAATCGAATAGTTAAGATCTACCAAAAATGTTTACGACCAAGTGCTGGAAAGTTGTATAACAAGCCAGGAGATCGTTGGATTCTGCAAGAGGATAACGACCCTAAGCATTGTAGCCGAAGCTGTACAACGGGGCGTGAGCAAATGGGCATAGTGAAATTACAGTGGCCAGTTTAGTCTCTAGTTTTTTGATCCCCGGAACCGCCTTACTCGACATAGCATAATGGTAAAAATGGGTGTATGTTTGTGTACATCATTTTTCCCAACGTTTCCCTTCCCTTATCAAAGGATTAGGAGTTCGGGTGCACTCTAGTGGTGTTCGTAGTTGCTCTTTGTTCCGCTTCCCCTGCGCCAATCAACTTTGCTACAAGGTTTCGTATGAGCCACGATCTTGGCTCACCTTGTACCATTTGCAAACTATCATTTCTACAGATACCTTTTCGTCCAAATATCTCTCTAGGTTCATCCTTTCTTTGTATTGTATTTTCTAATCGGAAGGAAAGTCGGAAGAAACTCCACCATCAGTTCATGAAATTTATACAAAACATGCAACACATATTTTCTCTTATTCCAATAAATCTGTTTTGTTATGTGAAGAAATTGCCCATTAAGATAATCACTCTTTATAGCATGTATTATGATCATAATTGCAGGGTATTTATATTTATTGCCCTTTCTAATAAATTATAAGCTCAATACAAGAACTCATTACTCATAAAATACAAAATATATACTCGCCTTACAAACTCCTTTGGCAGCTCTCATTAAAATTTTATGGAATACATCGATATTTCTTTCTCAGAAAACACACTACTTGTTTTAAGTGGAAACTAACCTACATCGAAACAATTTATACGGAATACGTTATTAGAATTTCTGTGAAATCTGCTTATATATACGTGTAGTGATTCCGAGAGAACGTCACGTGTACAAATTATATTTCCTATACATATATGGCATACTAAAGCTGCGTAACAATTTCCAATCCCTCTTTCTTACTTTTAGCATAAGCTCGTAAAAAATGACAAATGCTTCATCTTTTCCTATATATAAGAACCTATAATTTTTCTAATGCATGAAGTGCGTGTTTGTAAGTACTAGTAGAGTAATCAAATGATACTGGAAAATAATTTTTGTTATTACTGCAATTTGTCGATCCATGCCGGCGTTTATTATCCTTTGTATTTTTATTCCTGTGTTATTGGTATTTAATCTGCGTCGTATTTTCTCGCGGGTATATATGTATGTCGATCCAATAAATATTGAGAGATTCTATTTTATAACTTGCAGTAAAAGTAAGAAAAATATTGTTTTCTAGACATTTTGTCTTGGGTGGAACTAATGATTAGTCACCTATCAATAACTGTTTACGATGAATTTATCCATTTAATGCATTGGTGATGAAATAAAAAAAGTTAATGGCATGTACACCAGATGCAGCGCGCATATGGTTAAGCTCCTACACATGATTCGATACAATACTGAGGACGTTAAACATAAATCTTGAAAACTGTCATGGGCAGTCCTATGACAATCTATCAAACATGTCTGAAATGTACGATTGTTTACCAGCTAAAATTCAGCAATGAGTGCCTTCGTGTTTCTTTTTATCCCTTTGGCTGCTCAGAGAGTAATTAGTATTACACAAACTAAATATTTAAAACAATAATTAAAAAGGGACGCAATGGTTTTATAAACATGTCAGAAGCTGTTTGGGAAAACCTAACTTCTCAAAAAAACAAATGTCTTAGTAATACACCAGTCGTCATCTCTGCTACTATAGTGTGGTAGTCGTAACCCATCGAAAGGATATATCTCAAATTATGTCATTAAATTACTAATACTAATGAAATTCGGTTCTAAAAGATGCAAGAGACACATTCTAGAAGTTTAAAGCTCGAAAATAAAAGAATGGAGAGACCTCCTTCATGTCTATCAGGATCCTTTCGCTAAGATCCAGCTAACTGTTTCGTAAACTAAGATACCCTAGATACCAAAATAGGTGTCGAGGCCTAGCTAGGAGGACTTGGTGGACCTTGAGCACGTTTGTGCCATATCCTCTCTTGGACCTTGAGATCTTGTAACGTTGAACTGCGCAAGAAGGAAGATAATTTATCTACTAGCCTGTTGAAAATAAAATCGAACAGCATATACCTTTTTTGGCAAATAAATATTTTCACTGTTCCACCCCTGGATCTTACGATAATTCGTAAATAAAATGGAAAGAAGAAGATCATAATTATAAAAACAAATTGAACAAAATGAGCACTACACATTGGTTAGCAAAAATGGATATATGTAAGTAAAAGTCCACGAATATCCGAAGATAAGTTTCTTAGTCTCTTGAAAATGATCTAGCAGAGAAACCTATTCTACGAAATAACTGTGATTTCAAGGACTGTAGGCTCGTATCGTTCAGATCAAAAATCAGTAACACCAACAAAACAACATTTAATTAATTAATTCGGGTCACATGTTTCGAAAGCTCATGGGCTCTCATCATCAACCGAATACCGAATGAATAAACAAAATTAAAAATTAACTGTATAAACATCCCCGCTTCTAGTACTAACCATCATTGCATGTGATTCCTACCTAAAGTGAATTATTTGCTAAACTATGTTGAGAAGCGACCGTCCTTTCTTAAACTTTCGGACCTGACCGATTTTTCAAGAATTGACGGGTTTCTGTTCACAAGAGCCTAGATCCCGTGGCCTTTTAATAATTTGGGATTGTTTATTTCAATATAATGTGACTTCTCAATTAGATGCCGCGGACGATTTTCCGCTTCCCCGCCGAAAATGATCTAAATATTTCGTATACCTGGTCTCTAGTGATCTCTTCGTTTGTCCAATATAAAATTGATCACTGTCTTTGCATGCAACTTTATAAATTCAAGACTTCTGTCTCATCTCCTGTTTGTATTTCGGATTGCCTAAAAGATTTTTCAACGTACTATTGGTCTTATAACAAACATTTCAATTGAGTTCTTGAAAAACGCGGTTCAATTCTTTAGTTATGGGGTGGAACGGTAACTTCATAAATTTCTTTTCCCAATTATTCGATGGGGCTAAAATCGTGGATTTTCTCACAAGTTCCTTATATCGGAATTTTTTGAGTGTGCACATCTGTAGAAGGGAACCCATGATATCATCATCATCATTCTTTGTTGATTACAATGGTTTGAATCAACTGGATATGTCAATTACTATTCATTTTGTTTATCTCTATTAACTAAAATATTCAAAAAAAGGAAACTTGTTGTTCACTTCTTCTTCTACTGTGAATATAATGGAATCGAATCTTGAGTTTAACTTGCCAAGGAATTCGCGGCCAAATGATTCTGTAGTGTCATACACCGCGAATATATCACCAACATATCTAAACCATTATTTCGGAAAATAATACTCTCTCTGTTCATATTAGTTTCAAAACAACTCATGAACAAATTGGCAATGAAAGGGAATAATGGATTATCCATTTTGTTCATAAAATTTGCCATTCAGTTGAAACCGATTTTGAAACATGCATAACAACGTTAATCTTGTGTACTAAGCCACATTAATCTCATATACGTTGTTATGTTTAAGAAAATCTGCTAATCTGGGATAGGTACGCTCATAAAACAAACGATATGAGAATTTCTTCTTGGTTTAACTCAATTTAGCTCATTTTTAGCTATTGTCTATGTATTTGAAAAATTCAATTAAACTCTCAGTTTGTAAGGAAAATTTCTTATGTTCGTTAATTAGTCATTTGGACAAATGATAAGTAGATGAGTTGATTCCTGAATTTCCGGGTTTATGAATTTTCGGTAAACAATATATTTTCGGAATGTTATATAAAAACTGACCAATCTAATTTTTAAATTTTTATCAGTTAGGTTAGGATAATTTTTAATTGTGACTGTAATTTCTATGAACATAACCGGTAATAGTTTCTTTTTTATTTGTTTTTGTTTATTAAGCGTGGTGAGTGCTTATAGTATCACAGCAACTCTCGCGGTGTAGTTTTGTGTGTGTAAATTGTGTTCAAACGGCTTTGTGGCAGCATCATAAAAAAATGTCACCGTCAGAATTGAAACCTGGCTCCTGTCGTTCTGCCACAACGATAGTCAACCGCCTAACCACTGCGGCTATCAACCCGTTTGAAAGTATTTATATGTACAAATACGAATATCTCATGAATAGAGAACCGTCGATTCTTGAAAAATCAGTTCTCTTGGATAGTTTAGTTCGAGGTCGATCCCTTTTCAAGATATGTTAGCAATGCAATGATCGTTAATACTAGAAGAGGGGATGTTTATGCAGTTACTTTTTAATTTTTTTTATTCATTCGGTTGATAATGAGAGTCCATGAGGCTTCGAAACACGTATCCTGAATTAATTAATTAAATGTTGTGGTGTTACCGATTTTTTATCTGTACGAAACAAAGCAAGGGAACTTCGTTTAAAACTGACAAATTTAAATCTGCATTCATGATTGCCTTTTGACATTTTGTCCTGCTTGTGATACTAATTAATCGTTGTCTTTGCGGTTGTGTTAGTAAATAAATGTTTAAATACTTTGTACATTTTTTGTGTGTTTGAACCTTCGGTAAATTTTACAAGAACTTTGTGCAGCTGCATTTGAGTCGATGTCTTTTGATTTTCACGACGATCTATGTAGATAATAAAATGGAAGTAAAAAAATGGTAACATGAAAGAATTGAAAATATTTTTGTTTGTAAGTAACCATTCGGGCCTTCTAATAAAATCTTGACTACAACATATTGCATTCAAAAGTTAGTCGGTCAGCAATAGAGGAACTATTTTGCAATCTTGGGATGGCATAAGTCTATTAAGTGTGAAGCACCAATTTTTGCTGTAAATTTAATGAAGGTTAGGGACAAATACACAAATTTGCATAGCCTGTCGCGGCTCAACATCCAAGCCAATTTCAAATCGTATAGCCTCTCGTGAATTCTAAGGTTCATATGATTAGATAGAAGTAACTAAAACGATAGCTTATTCAGGTAAATAAAATTTTTCAAGTTGTAAATGTACTTTAACTACACTGAGGTATGGAGCTGCTTAATCTGACTATCAGCCGCGATGAAAGTTTTAAGGCTTGTTGAACCACGTATGCCCAAGTGGCAAGAGCGAATCTCTAAAATAAATCTTCAATCGGGTCGATGGCCGCAGTGGTTAGGCGGCTGACTATCGTTGTGGGAGGACGATAGGTGCCGGGGTTCAATTCTCTGGTGGAACGGTGACATTTCTGTTTAGAGAGAGTTTAATCGCTGATCGACTTGCCATTCGCTGTTGGGAGCAAAGTGATTAACAGCGCGGCATCATAAAAGGCAATATGGTTCTGTCACAAAGCCATTGAACACAATTTACACACACAAACTACACCGCGAGAGTTGCAGTGATAGCCAGACAAGCGATACAGCTTGCGGGGTCACTGCAACTAAGCACCCACCACACATAAAAAAGAATAAAAATAAGACATGGAGAAGGAAGTCTTCGATCGTGCAAAGAGGGTTCAAACGTCAGATTGGTATCTTTTAGTTGTGACAAGGGGTTAACTTCAAAGAATATAATTTTGGTCTAGGTAGTAAACTGAATGGATACAAATGTCTCATCAGCAAATATGCAGTCGTATACGACAAGAGGTTTGATTGTGGATCAAAAGTGGGAAGTATCTGTTCTCTAGGACTTCAAGCCGATATGTATTAAATACGTATAACCTTAACGTTTTATACCCTGACGTATTTGTCCTACATTTTAGTATATATCTGATGAAGATGAAGCTTTTTTGTTCATTTACCGAAAGCTCAAATAAATAAATGTACAAAATAAGTCGCCAAAAGATTACACCGACTCTTGTTCAGAAACTAATTAAATTAATTTGAAGAGGGTATTAAATATGGGGTTTTAGGACGAGTAAGGTAAATTAAATTTTCATTTAACTCACGTAGTTTATCAAGTAGCAGCCGTTTCTTATTTCTGCGTACGTTGAACATAATTAGTTAGTAACGCAAAAACACTGGTGTCTAACTACACAGTGCGCCACTAGCAGATATCTAACAACCGTTGTGAGGGGAGGCTTTAATTCTACACCCGGCATCCGCAGTGTTTCCTTGTCAGGGGCGTTCTTATTTATAAATAATAAGACACTTCGCATTAAAAATACTTTTACAGGCTCAAATTTCGCCTTCACAAATGTAGTTATTATAACTTCCCGGCACCTCCACCTTAATTTTGTGTATTGTGTTTCAGTCATACACGGAAGTAATCTGTATAGATATTCGCAAATAATAACTTTTCTCAAATCTGCTTTCACGTGAATACAAACTAGGCTACGGAAAACCTACAGCTGTGCACGGAAAGGAGCGAGATATATTGACAATTATAATTTAAAATTCAGACCACGTATCGCCACACATCTTTGTGATTAAGGTGAGAGTTGATGTTATTATATAGATACGTCCGGCCTATCCTCGTATATTCTCTTTGTAAGCTCGTTAAATGTCGATTCTTCTCTAAATTAATATAAAATAAAACATATGAATGCTATTCTAGAGACTTCGCCATATTAATTAAACAAACGCAACAAGACGCAGTCTGCATTAGAGCTAGATCAAAAATCGGACACCTGAATAGTTTAATAGCGTGTTTGCAGTTTGTTTTGATGATTTGTTTTGATGATTTGTTTTGTAAAGGGTTCACACGAAACGACGATCTAGAAAGTAGAACGCAATTTAGTAAAAAAATGGTAAATTGGAAGAATGGTAAGTATTGTTGTTTGTAAATAACGAATTTATTTATTATTACTTATACTTATACTAGCATATTTTATCTTGATTGATCGATAGACCTAATTTATAGCAACCATATTACGTTAACAGAAATGCAAATGTAATAAATACTTACCTTTCCTTTTATCTCGCCATACATTCCTAAATATAAAGGTTTCCGTATTCAAAACGCTGACCCCTGTAGTGTTTTTATTCGGCGTTTTATTTGCCTTGCACGTCCACAAACTTAATTTGCGCCGTTACCAATCCAACCGTAATCGCAAGCGATAGGAATTAAGTTTAAAGAAACAAATCAAACTCTATCAGATCGAATCGCCCTATTACGTGGTCGCGGTATTTTTGGTCCTACTGAAACCTTATTAAGCGAACGAGGCGACGGCGGACTAAACTCCTTATTTGTGTTCTAGATTAATGGTTCCCCGCATTAATTAGCGCCATAGTTGGAGCAATTTTCAAAAATAGAAACGCGATTATAACGTAATTAGTTTTCCAAGATAGTTTTTATGTTTATTTCATTTTTGTGGCAAAGTCGCGAGAATTGCCGTAGATATAGTTTCTACTACTATTGATAAGGTTTGTTTCCTAGTAATTTGAAAGAATTATGTTATAGAGCTGTAATTTATGGGCAAGGGTAGTATTATAAATGATTCACGTGTAAAATTAACCTGCTTTTAGTTTCGAAAATAAATGATGCAACATCTACATACATTCAATAATATCAACTCTCCCATTAATCACAGGATCTGTAGAGCACCGTTGTCATGAATTATAAATGACAATCGGCAATGTATCATCTCTATGTTTTGTGTATGTAACCTGTGTAACCTTACCATAGCTTGTCTTACTTAAAGTGGACCGTATAATATTAGTAATCTACCTAAAGACAATCTCAAAGGACTAGGTACCAATTCTCATTAATACTTCAAGAGTGTGGAAAACAAGGTATTTTAATTAAGATATTGTAACATATGGACATAAAAGTAGAAATAGCCGTTATAACAGTTGATGATCAGTACCGACTTTTTCCAGATTTATAACAATTGACGATCGAACGATATTTAAACAGGACGCAAACTTTTTATAATTCTGACAACGTTCAGAATTCTATCATTTATAAATGATATCATTACACTGAACACGAATATGATAAAAAAAATTGAACTGGCCCCAGGATTTTTGTAATGTATATTTATTTTTGAGAAAATCTTTTGATACTGTATTGCCTACATCAAGCATATTTTAGCTGAGAATCACTTCGGATATACAGAGTATCGACATATAACTTTTTGGGATGATGGAATGATACAAGGTTTAGTATTTTATATTTTATGCACCATTTCTAATAATATTTGGGTTTCCTATCGAAATTCAATTGTCTTCATGTTACGATTTTGTTGCAACTTGTTATCACACCGTTCTGAATTAGATTACATATTCAACCGTATAGTCAAGATCAAGAAGTAGCATGGTTACCAGGCCAGATACAAGAATACAAGTCTCCTGTACTACCATTTTATACAAGGTGTTGATAATTTAGCAACGAATGTTATTGGCAACTTCATTTTTTGAAATAAAAGATAGTATTTCTGACATGAGTGGAGAAAATAGTTCGAGAACGAGCGGCATTATACCGCGATATCATAGAGTTTCGAGGACGAAGATGGCTTCGAAATATAAATAGTATGCCTGAACTTAGGTACTCAGTGACAACTGACAAGTGACATTATCTGTCATCCATTAATGTATTACAACTGCTGAAAGCAAGCTTGAACGTCGAGTTTGAAACACAGAACATTTCAGTAAATTCAAATATGGTTTACAGTATAGTGCAAAAGTTTACATGATTGAAGCCTATTTTCGGAGTGCAGTGCGAATTGATGGAATTTGGGTGTACAGCCAACGTCCATGTTTGGATGATTTTAGAGAGCACTTTTCAGAGTTAGCTGTAATGTCCAAAGATTTTTATAATTGCCTTTCCAATTATAAAGAATTGTAATTGTAAAGAATACAATATTTAAAACTCCTGTTGCTAATTTGCAAAATCTGCAACAAAGACTTATTGACGAATGTGCATTAATAACGCCCGCAATGCTGCAAAATGCCTTTAACAGAATGAAAAGGCTTAGTTTGTGAATGCTGTTCATATACGTGCTTCTAATTCCTCCTCTAATACGTCCTCAAAGGAAGAAGTCCACAGTTGTCAAATCTAGAGACCTTGCAGATCAGTTGTACGATACTAACTGCCTTATCCACCTGTCTTCGCACATTTCTTCTTAAGTTCTTGGGACATTCCCTGGATGCAATGGCCCAAAGTTTCATTCAGTTGATACCAACAGCTTCTTCTTAAGTTGAAAAGGAAGTTGTTAAGAAAATCTTCAACCGCAACCCGGAACATATTCTCGTTGACCAGCAAACAGCTCGAAAAATACAGTGTGTGTTTATTTTAGTAAACCCATATAACATCACAATATACAGGGTTATTCACGGAACTGATTCATTAGAACTTTTCCATGTTTCTGAAATTCTACAATTCTGAAAACTTGCAGTTACGGATAGTCATCTGATCTTACTGACCAAATTATTTACGCTTTTGTATCACTTTCGGTTTACCGGAAGTTTGCCAACTTTCTTAATTATACAGCATGATATATTTTTTATGATTGTTTAGATTGCGCAAGCAAAATTTACGAAGTGTACGAAGCGATTTCAATGAAAGCGCGTCAGTTTATAAACCCCACCAAGTGTTGCCCAACGGCGCCCTCTGCTGCAGCAGAGATGCGTATCTAGGGGGCACAAACTACCCTTCATAATTACCCAAAATTTCGGTTTTCGTAAATAATGTTTAAACGGTTAAAGATAGAAAAAAAGTTTGAATGGCAGACTGACACCATTTATGGAGCTCTTTAGATTGGTATGGGTAGTCATATACAGGGCGTTACAATAAAGACGCAATAGCATATGTTATACTTATTTGTTTGAATTGCAGGATATGATTGTAACGACGGTATTTGTTGTCAAAGACTGTATACAGAAGTGGTGTTGATAATTGTACAGGATGGCCAAAGAAATGATGAAATTTTAATACTTGTCTATTTTAACGAGACACGCTGGATATCGTTACGGGTTGCATTATACGTTAAAAACTAGTGTGAATTCATATGAAGGCCAAAATAGTTACCGGTAACAGTTTTCAAAAAATACACCATTGAACGCGCAAACATCACTACTTATACAGATTACAGTCTTTTTCTTTTGCTTTTCCTCTTTTGTCAATTGCTTTTCAAAATGTGTCTAATGCTTTTCCAATGAGTCTGTACTAGTAGGCTTGTTTTGTCAATGAAATTCCTTATTTGACAAATGTGTTTCCGTGTTTGTCAATTGACTTTCGCAAACATTATACCTGCTTAAATATTTGGTATATTGATATGGATAACAATGGTCACAGAAGAAGAAATACCAAAATAAGCAATAAAATACGTACTTTAGTCATTAATTTTTGAATAGTGGTTCCACAGTGAAAAATGTAGCACAACAATTTTCGGTTTTTCTCTAATACCGTTAGAAAAATGTATGCAGCCTATAGGAGGACTAATAATGTTGCAAAGGTAAGTGCTGCGCATCGACAGCCAAAATTATCTTTAGCTCAGAGAGAACAAATTTACCACTGGATTGATGAGGACTGCTCCATTACTCTGCGTCAGTTGAAAAAAACATTTTTAAACGAATGGCCACTTCTTCAACAAATATCATTGTCGACGATTGATAGAGCCCTTAAAAGCTTTCACTACTCTTTTAAAAGAACGTCATTTATTCCTGAAAGAAAAATATACCAGAAATAATTCGAACTCGTTTTGATTATGCCGTTACATTACAATACAATTATCCTGGAAAGAGAAAAAAATTATTTTATTGATGAGTATACAAGTGAACTCAAGAGTTTCCTACGGAAGGTCTATTAAAAATACTCGAGCATCAAAAATAAAAGCCCAATTAAGACGCAATTATTCTGTTGCTGCTGCCATGAACATTAATTCCTTGTATGCGTTTCAAATACAAAATATGCTCTACAATGCAGCTCATTTTTCGGAATTTCTTACAACATTAATAAGCATTTACATCAGGACGGTGTAGAAGGAGCACACCTTGTTGTGGACAACGTTAGGTTCCATCGAAATGATGAAATATTGGTCCTCATTAGAGCTCATGGTCATTTGCCAGTGTTTCTACCCGATTATAGCCCAATTTTGAATTCCATTGGGGAACTCTTCAGCCAATGGAAACAAATTATACGAAGAGCTCAACCGGCGAATGAAAATGAACTATACGACGCAGTTCATAATGCATCTGAACATATAACCCCATAAAACTGTCTACATTATATACAACACATGAAGTCTTATTTACCAGATTATTTACAGAGAAATGAAATTTTAAATTAAGTTACATGTGTTAGATTATGTATGTGTTCATCGTACATTTAAATAAATCCCTTACTCCCTCTAAATATGTATAAAATATGTAATATAAATAATAGGGGAAAACCATTTGACATAACGGGAAAGTGATTTGACAAAAGAAGAATCTCATTTGACAAACAAATTTCAGGTTTGCAAAACGAGAAAATCATTTGATAAACAATCAAAAGCAGTTGACAAAAGAGGAAAACCAAAATAAAAAGACTGTAAATAGGTAAAGAAATATCAGAGAAGGCCACATTGATGAAAGTCACTTTTCTCGTCGCGATTGATAAAATAATGTATTTGTATGAACGTATGGTCAATAATTGGCAACCATATATTTGTCTTATTGTATCTAAATAGCTGCTGAATAAGTTAGATTTTTGTTGGATCTGTAACCTTTAAAAATAAATAATAATGGTTTATTTATCCAACAGTGTAATCAAATTAAGAAAAATATAAAATACAATGATATATGATGTATCTACACTATAATTCAAATCCTATCCTAAATAAGTGGTGTAAATTCAAACCTCCATTAAGTATTGTGTAGGTACTAACTAAATATCACATTTTGAACAGATGCTATTATTTATATGTTTCACAAATAAATATTATAGGAGACCTAAAATTTTATAGGATAATTTTGCGCTAGTAATAATAACTTTCGCCTATCACACTTAAAATTATCTAATAAATATATTCTGGATTGAATTTTAGTAAGGGTTTCAACGCTAACGTATTCCCTTATCTAGATTTTTGATGGCCGCTAACCGTATACAAACATAACATATCTACATGTATATTCACGTGCCAGTAATTAAATTCTATGACGGCGACAATTTTAGGATTACAGAACCAAGTTCACCGCTGCGTCGTGAAAACGGTACAGCATTACCGGTTCCCAACAACCAGGGGAGTAATTACAAGGTAATACCGGGCGAAACTTCCCCTTTACACAATTTTCACGTAATTCCTTTCAATTATGCCGGTTTTTGTATCTCCCGAAAAGCTCGAACATGTCGACATTAGTTTCTATTTTCCGTGCCCAATTAGCATTCTGCCGTTAAACATTAATAATAAATGCGTAAAAGCCGGTAGCATACACATATTACACTAAAAATAGTACGTCTATTTGTTTCTTTTTCGGATATATTACGTAGACCGTCACGAAACAAGTTAATTACCTGGACTGGGGAAGTAACCCTAATTAGATTTAATCACATTCCGGAATTATCAAATCACTAATGGTTTCACTATCCTTTTGACTATTCCAGAAATATTTTGATAATTAAGATAACCTTTAGAATTTGTTGTACTAGTTTGGGATTACATAGGTTCCACTACTTCGTTTAGGTTAGAAAGATAAAGTTGACCACGCTTTTTTTAAACAACGTTACGCATGAGTGAACACATGGAAACACATTCATAAAATAAATACCTTACCATTTCTTTTTTCTTCTGTCCTCCTATAAACCGAGCAACGATATAAATTTTATGCACACAGATTTGCAGGAAGGACACACGACGTGGACGGACGGGGGATCGTAAAAATGCTGAAAAGCTTTTAAAGTTATAAAAAAAAACTGCTCAGCTGCGGAATAGGTTTTTTGTTACTGCTATAATCTCGTGCGTTTGCCGCGCGATATCGCACAGGATCGACGACATAAAAGTACGAATAAAATTGATTTCTATTAGACCGCAGAGGTTAGGTGTAAATGTTTGCCATTGTAAATCGTATTAATTCGTAAAAACGGCGATAAAAGGGGGCGTGTGTTTTATGTTAAGTAATAGAAATCTGTGGTAATCTCTGCTGAATATGTTGAAGAGAATTAGTTTACAAAAATAGTTAGAATTGCATTTGTTGATATATTTAGATATTATTTTATTTATTAACTGATGAAACACCTTAAAAATGTAATCTAATATCAATATCCTTTAAGCTGCTTGATATTTCATTTATCTTACGTTAACTAATCGCAGCTGAACATTTTATTTCACTTTTATTTGATAAAAATTTGTACGAAAATGATTCTTGATCTATATCCATTCCTTTTTAATAGAGTGTCCAATTCGCATCGACGTAAGTCTTCAGCTTTTACTAAGTTATTTAAATAGTAGCTTTAGGTCTACTGTGGTTTTTCTATATCTTAACATGTTAGATACAAGACCTATGTTGAAGAGGGGCAGTCTCCGATTATTACCTTAAAAACAGGCCTCGGATTTTTGCTACTATAACCAAGTAGACTCCTAATCCTGTGTCTGAATGGTTCCCCAGGAAAGCCTTAGCAGTTTCCTATTCGGTGATCCTCCATCAGTAGTCGCAATATTTCTTGCTTTATAATTCCATAAATCTGGTTTTGGTTATCAGCTTTCGTTCCATAATAGAACGGTCTAGAAGCATAAACCACTTTGGTACGTTTTCCACAGCCAGTTGCATTACCCTGAAAGATTCCAAAATGCATACTGAAGTTATTTAGTGGCTTCCCAGCGCAACGAGAAGATTCTTGCATCGCTATGGCTCGTCTCCAATAGCAAGCGGATCGCTTTCATTAGAGAGTATATTTTTATTTGTAGTATGCCTGCGTATTGCTCCAGCCCAGAGGATCCTCTGACTCGGAATCTGCTGCCCGACCATACTCCAAAACCAGTTTTGTTTGCAAATTTAGATCCATCTCCACCCTTCTCTTCATATCAACTTCAAACAGCTTGTTGAAGCAAATGGTTTTGTTCATCCTAGCCATTAGATACCATATAAAGCTACTACCATGTAAAGTTCTAAGGATTACGGAGCAAGTCGGAATATGAGCATTTTGTCAAGACCAACCTCACGATAACCGCACACTTCCCCGAGATCACACACAACGATTTATGGCAGCATGGTCAATGGTTTATCAGCTAATCTCTAACAAGAGCCGACTTAGCTTGAAAATAGAGCTTATGATCTACATTACATTCTTGAGACCTTCTTATGGCTGCTTCGTATGATCTAATTCTAAAACCCATCGGAAGAAGTTTAACGCACTGCAAAATAGAATCTTTCGCCAGATCACCTACGCTCCATGGTACATGAGGAACGTCTAAATCCACCAGATCCTGAACATTCCAACCTTAATGCAGCACGTGGCCACTCTCCTCGAAAAAAACCTTCAAAGGGTATCGGCGCACGCCTTGACCCCGACAGGCCTCCCCCTCTCGTCAGGACCAGCCGCATTTCTACCACCACAAAGCCCTCACATCAAGGGACAATAAGCTAGGCCTTCGCAGTCATTAGTCATACCTTCGTTTTTATTTCTGTCTTCGTTACGTTTTGATTGTTTGTCCTAATAAGTTTTAACTTATTTGGACTTTAACCACGCCATCCATAAGCACGTACATTGCTGAGATGTTTAATTAGTAAGTTTCTTCACATTCCTTCTCTTCTAAAGAATTTCATTATCTATAGATCTGTTTCTGATGTAGCTGCATTCAGCTGCACTAGTGTAAATCTTCTGGAAACTTGTACTTAATTATTAATATCTCAACTCCCATCTTTACCAACCTAAAGCCTGTATTAATAGCAACTGCGTCAAAGGCTTTGGGAAGTGTATATGAAAAATATGAATTTACACATTAATTCCAGAAATGCTGCCGAAATATCTTAGATAGTGCCGACTTAATAAGCTTATATTGTCCTGTGTTTTATTTATAATTTGTATTAAGTGATGTCCAGCCTGTCAAGCTGTATTAAATTTAGTTATCATTCTGTCGACATGCTAACGGAGTATCAGTCTATTATCCAGCAATATTCCCAAGTATAGGACGTACTGAATCGAGAAAAGGAAAGGCGAAAAAGTAACCATGAACGCATTTCGATTAATTGGTCTTCAGCTTGCAGGCGGAAGACCAATCCCATACAGCGTACGTCCCTGTTTGTCTCCCGCTTGATGATACGGTGGTATGTCCATCTTGTCTGAGGTTGGTCATGTAAGAAGAAGACAAAAAATAAACCAAGACTAGAAGTGTCTTCTATAGTCTTCCCTTAGACACCTTTGTAACGTACAGGAGGTTCTATCCTCCTAATATGTAGGAGGTGCCGATTTTATATCTCGGAATTGATACTTGACGAAATCATTTTAAGCAGGACATTTCGATGCCTTTGCAATGTTCAGAAACACTGCACCCAGTGCCTCGCGCACTTCTAAGAAGTTTCTGATGTCTTCGATCGCCTTAAATATTGCGCATGCTAGATCATATTATTTTAGTGAAGGTTATGGAGTTGATCTTCATGCCATCCCTTAATACATATTGTGCACCACGTCATTTCCAATACTACAGAAGAGCTCATTTATATTAGAGCTCATTTATTTGTAATGCCTTATTTTTTTGAAACTATAAAATTTTCTTTCAATTCTTCTACTCATTTCAAACTCTTATTTGATTTAATTCCCAACATTTTCTCTTCTACTAAAAGTATTGACGTTAAATACTTTATATTTTCCACAATTTTACCAACTAATCACTCAATTTACCTCAAGGGAATGTTGAAAATGTAAGCATTCCAATACTAACAAATAGACAAAGAGCTTTTCCTGATGGAATTAATACAAAATCTGGGAAAACATAAAAAAATCCGAAATTCAATGGTGACATAAAAAAAACCAAATAGAAAAAAAGAAGAAAGGAAGCCTCATATTCGTTGGCGGGTTTTAAACTGACTCAATATACACGTCACATAGTTTCAATATACAAGCACATGACAAGCAAACAGGCTTTTTTTCGGCGCCGAATATGAAAAAAGCAAAAAATCGACGGCGGCAAAACGTGATATCACTGCACAATATTCGACGGGACGTAATGTAGTTTACCAGAATAGTCGGTAACTGTTTGTTCTAGGGAATACTAAATCCACATACACACAACACTTTTGTTTACCGCGCTATAATACCGAAGGACTACTGCGAGTTCTTTTTTCGGAACGCAAACATTCAGAGGCCGTTGATATTGTTTTCGTAGATCGATAGAGATGATTTAATAATTTAGTATATGGCGCAGTAGATGGGATAACAGATTTGGAGACGCGTATTTTTCTCTTCTTGTAGAGTACGGGATAAATTATAGTTTGACGTTAATATATAATGTTTTGATACCGTACTTAGATAAATTTATGTTAGCATCTGATGGAGAAGTTAGTAATGAAGAAGACGTGATAATTATGTATCATATAGAAGGTCTAGCTCAAATGTAACTTAAGATTACATTTATTTATTATGCTATCTTACAAAGTCTAATATTACTAATGCAGCTACCAACAATATTTCAACTGCTACTGAAAGAGAACATCTTGAAAATGCGGCATTCGATTTCGATATTCAAATCTGTAATTATTTCAGAGCTTTCCTTGTAGTAGAAGTGATTAAATATTTTCAAAGAAAGAAATCGTAAGCGGTTAAGTGTCACTTTACTCTTGCGCCAATTTTAACTTACTTAATGGGAACATCTTTATGCAAAATATAATGAAGAGTGGTTGGTGACATAGCCAATTACTGAGAACATGCAATGTCTGATATACATATAAAGATGTTTGGTTTCTGTGATACGCTTATTTAATTTGAGGGGAATACTTTCGCAGACTAGTTTTCCTCAGTTGTCCTTCCTTTTCGGAAGAAGGAAGGAAAAAACTAAATAGTTGGTGGTAATTTCGGCAATCATTTATCAAGCATTGTGCCAAAATCTTCTTTCAAATATGTGCTGACGCTCACTTTTATCTGCAACTAGTCATTGGAAAAAATCGTAATGAAATGGAAATTGACACATAAGCCTGTTGTACCAAAAAGTTGCATCCTTCTGCTCAAGGCATATATCAATAAATTCAACAAATGCGTGAAGCAAAATATTATAGCCGAGTTTGAAGCAATTGAAGCAACTCACGCGGTATACTTTTTGTGTGTGTATAATTGTGTTCAAATGGCTTTTTGACAGCATTATACCGCCTTTAATGCCGCGCTGTTAATCACTTTGCTCCCAACAGCGAATGGTATGCAAGTCAATCCAGATTTCAATTCGCCGAAAATGTCACCGTTTCTCCGGAGAATTGAAACCCTGGACCTATCGTTCCACTACAATGGTAGTCAGCCGCCTAACTGCTGCAGCTATCTATGCCTTGATTATAATAACACACTATGATGAAGATGGCTTCGATAATAATGTGTTGCATATAACCAATGCCAAACAAACGGAATTAATTCAATATCGAAATTGGAAGATGAAGCTTCTAAACAATGCCCATCCCTGAACAAGGTACGGACAATAAACATAGCATTCTCTATACTATGAAACCTTTCCACAATGGACGCTCCGTCAAGTACAGCACTGTATATGTTTCAGAAAAGTATACTCTTATACAAAAGTGTCTGCTATCGCTAAATCACTCCTTCAAAAGAATTTGTTATTAACTTATAATATCGTAGAATATCCTGTTAAACCTTCTGCTCAATAAGTGCAAGATTCCATAGTTAAATTATGAAAATTGGTCTATATGTACAGCTTATGTATTAAGTAATTTGAAGCGCTTATCAAATGTTCTTCCTGTCATGCCCTTTCAGTCGTTTTCACAAATACCCCTAGAGATGTAGAGTTGGGTATTAAGAATATATTGACCGAACATAAACGACCGAATCGGCATGAGCAGAAGGAAGTTTAATATACTCTTCAAAGGAGAAGACATTACTTAATACACAAACTGTACATATACAGGATGAGTTTTTTTTAATGTTTAGCATTGGGATCTCAGAAACTACTGGAGATATAAAAACGCTTAAATGGGGAAAGATGCGCAATTCTACGAGTTTGATTTAAAACTGCTTTTGTTTCTCCAATAACTTTCATACCTTATTAGATATTCAAAGAAAACTAAATTTTACGATTTTCTTTAAACATGCTTAGCATCGTTAATAGTAATTTTAGGGAAAAAGTGTTCAAACAAAACTTGTAGATAATTTTATGCCAAATAAAGCTATCTAGCTAATTTTTTTTTCGTTCACTATTATCGCGTTATGACACAAACTTGTGTTTTTTTAAATGGAAACCATAATTGGTTTTGACATCATTAAAACGCTTATTTTTTGCTGATTACAACGATATAAGGTTTAATATGGTTATTTTAAAATATAAAGAGGATATAGACACATCTATGGTTTTTATGGAAAACAATTGAATTTCGAACTGATAACATACAAACCAAACGAAAACTTATTTTGAAATCTTATGTAGTAATAAAATGAAAACTCTAAGAACTTTTATTCAGGGCACACAACATTATTAATCTTCAAAGATACCTCCATTATTACTAATACATCTCTTTACTAGTAAATTCCCAAGTTCAATTATCTCGAACATCGCATCGTTAATTTTTCTTCGACTTATCCATTTTCTATTGATTTTGACAGTTCTAAAATCCGTATATTTAATATGTACATATGTACATTTATCATTTCCGTAGACAATTTTGCCCTACCAATTGGACATTCACACGAGTTTTCAAATCTCAATCTAAAAGTTAAAATTCAATCATATTTCCAATTTAATTTCTTAATAATTCAATTAGATATTGTTCAAATGCAGACATCGTAATTACCTTATCAGAAGAAGTAGAAGGTAGCATTTTCGCAAATATAATCTGAATATTCCTAATCAGTTATTAAATAGCTCTGTATACGTTAACCCATATCCACAATTCAATAAAAAATTTACAATCAAATAAATAAAAAATATGGGGGTGGATAATTCGATCATTTTTTATAGTTTGTCACAAGTTTGAGGTTCTGTTAGCTTGTTGCATAAGTTGTATTTTTCAATATTCGTGTCAAGAGAAAAATTAAATCAGAAACATTTTTTCGTACTATTTCGGACTTTATTGTAATTGACTAAACTTACCTCATGCCTGAGGTATTTTTAGCGAGAGCCTGGGGATAATTCGTCCAACGAAATTTTTAATCAAACATGTTTAAACAATTTATTTATATAACAATATAAATTCTTTATTACAATTATGAAATAACAAATTCTGTTTTATATTAAATCACACCTATGAAAATTGTAATAAAAATGCATTCTGACAGTTCCCATTTTACAACATCAATAAATTTCACCACATCATTAATATCGCTAATGTGCTCTACAAGTAAAACATTAAAATTATATTCTTGCAGCGACGCAAAAATGTTATTTGTAGTCTATTTTCCTTCACCTGCAATTTATATTCTAACAGCAATCTTTTTCTTATACTCTCTAAAAATGTATCGAAAACAAAGTCTTGTGTTTCTAAATCGTACTCTTCTCTTGCTGATGGCGGCGATTCCATTAACTCGTCACTTGACGAATTTACCTCCTCAATGAAAACGTCTGCGTCGCTAGAGGAACCATTAAATATTCTCTCTTTAGCGGATTTGCTTGTGAGTTTCAAGTGTTGTTCCCTTCGTTTTTCCCATATCTGCAACTTATTTTTCCTCTAGTTCTGGTGTGTTTGTATATATTTTTGATTTAGACGTTATTCCTTTTTTTTCTCACTCTTACCAATTTTTGGAGGTGCTCTTATTTTTTAATTATACTTGTGTTCTCTAAAGACAATTTTTGACAATCTGATGTAGTGGTGTACCTTCCACTACAGCAGAGGAATAGTAGTCGACCGTACTGGGTTAGTTTGTACTTATTGTTAGTCATTTGCGCTGGATTCTGCTCTGCATTTTCAAAAACTTTGCATTTCTGATTTCTTTAGAACTTTAAGAGTTCCAGTTTGGAATAAAGCAGTTTTTAAAAGGTATATTCACAAGTTTTGTAATATGTTTAATGGTAATAGCTTTTCCAGGATATAACACCATCCAATCATTAAATGCCATTGTGTGTGAGGATGAGAGGCTAAAAGAACTATTTCATTATTTCAACATAAGCTAATTGCGGTGAAGTGTGTGAGTCATGATTGTCGATCAGAAGCAGAATTTCATTTTCTTTAGAGCATTTGATGTGCTTTATTATGTACCTCAATGAACAACTCTGAGCTCATCCTTTCAGATCTGTCAATGACCTAACGTTAATTCTTCAATAAAATTTTCATCCGCATGTCTAACTTTATGGCATACACAAACTGAGGGAAGAGATGTATCTATTATGTTAATCATCCAAACGAAGGTTACCAATTTACAGCGTTCGCCCATTGATAGTTACCTCACCAGCCGGCCAAGTCTACATTAGTAGTAAGTAGCCGAATGATCTCCATAATACCATCTGAGACTTTTAAACACATTAATCAGTGTATAGTTGATGATAATGGTTCCGTAGTGAGTTACGACGTTTCTATTGGAAATAATCTAATGTTTTCCCAAAAAATGTACAATAATTTCTCAAATTTTCAATAAAATATCTACAAAATACAAAATTACGTACCTTGGTGTTCTAAAAATAAACTTTATTTTTTACAAAACTATAAAAAAATACGCTCAGACTAACCAAATCTTCCAGCTAGTAGAATCATTCACCTTCTCCATTAACTTCTGTGCCTTTATTATTCTCGAGTATAAGGAGACTTCCAGCTTTGTAGAGCGTCCGTAAAGTAGACACAATACGCTATAGTCACAATAATGAATGAATTTTTATTTTATGTGGTTTTGTGTTCCCAAATAAAATACAAGTTAAACCAGGAATACATTGTTTTGCCAAAGATGTAATATAAATTAAGAAACACTCATTTATATTTTGATATTTTGAAGTTTTAATGTTATATAAAAAAAGTTCCGGCTTCTGTTACTTTTTCTCCAAGTTGGAATATAATAAATAAAACTACAGCTTTGAGTTTATACCTTGTTTTGGAAAGGAACACCATTGACACACAACTTTCTCACAACTCCTAAATCTAATTTCGTTTCCCTCGTAACCTTCGTCGACACGACAAAGAAATAAAAAAACTTAATAATAATCACGTAATACGCATAAATACTTTGCGAACAGGGGGGCCGCTACCGCCGTCTCTCGCCGTTTGCTTCGATTCTCTTTCCCGGAGCTACGAGTCCTGCAAAATTGGAGAGACACTGATTGCAAACGGTACGTGCCAGGTGTGCCGAACAGTTTAGGAGCAAGGAGAAGTTTATTTTCAAAGTATGCAATCTACTATAAATCTTCTTGTATCTAGTTGGCAATAGAAAACTTTAGATTAGGTCACGTCAACGGCTTACCGTGCCGAAATTAGGGAGTTTTTAAGACGGAAGGTTTCCTTTGTTGTGCGTTTTAAAATCGCAAAGGAAGGGTTTTCAATCGCTACGTATGTATTATTGAAGATGACATGGGTAGATTGATCGAGTTGAATATATTATGTGAGTTTCGTTCAAAGTTAGAGAAGTTTCGTTTAATCGAGTACCTAGCTTAATAGTTGTCGTATACGCGAACTAATTAATTTCTGAACGAAGTATAATACGACTAACGGCAAATCCGCCTCCTTCTCGTTCAATTCCGTGAAATTTAGTTGGAGATACTGGACGTCTGAGGCTTCGTAAGCATTACTTCATTTTAAAACAAGATATAAAAAAATGCATTCTATTAGAAAAACACGTTTGATATAATTAACAGAACCATTAACGGAAATAAACAAGTGATTAATTCCTACGTTGAGTTTTTTTGTGCAAAACAAGCTGAAACATCGCTAAGCTATCATGGGAGCAAGAAAGAATACGTAACAACAAAGCAGAATAATAGATGGAACCGGTTTCACAAGAAATTGCTCATGATTACACTCACATGTACACTTGGTTGATTTAAAATCGACTCACCCGGCAAGCGACGTAGACTTAACGTCGCACACAGAAACTTTCAACATTTAACTGGATGTTTGTAGTAATAAAGCAATTTGCTTATGAGCAGGTAAAATAGCTACGTAATGTGAAATGAATGGGAAGATCGCTGCAGAAATATATTCTTTTTCAGATACTTTTAATACCTGCGTTATCACGTAGTATAGCGTTTGCCAACACCCATTACCATTAATGACATATAAACGCAAATAAAATAATAATACAAACCAATTTTAGAACCATAAGAAAAATTATTTATCGAAGCAGATAGACAGGAATCTATGTTCATCTTAAATTTGTTTCGTTAAAAACACTGATTTTATTCGAGAATTTATAACAAAACACACAGTAAACAAATAATAATTTATTTCAAATAATAGAGAAGGCAAACGAAAAGGCAGTCAAACTGAAAACAAATTAATACACAGAAAAAACTTTTGAATTATTGGTTGGTTCTGAAGGACATTTTCTGCATCATCATGCGAACATTTATTCTCTAACGTATATGTAATAGGGTGAATCTATGTTCATCTTAAATTTGTTTCGTTAAAAACACTGATTTTATTCGAGAATTTATAACAAAACGCACAGTAAACAAATAATAATTTATTTCAGATAATAGAGAAGGTAAACGAAAATGCAGTCAAACTGAAAACAAATTAATACACAGAAAAAACTTTTGAATTATTGGTTGGTTCTGAAGGATATTTTCTGCATCATCATGCGAACATTTATTCACTAAAGTATATATAATAGGGTGAATCTATGTTCATCTTAAATTTGTTTCGTTAAAAACACTGATTTTATTCGAGAATTTATAACAAAACACACAGTAAACAAATAATAATTTATTTCAAATAATAGAGAAGGTAAACGAAAAGGCAGTCAAACTGAAAACAAATTAATACACAGAAAAAACTTTTGAATTATTGGTTGGTTCTGAAGGACATTTTCTGCATCATCATGCGAACATTTATTCTCTGTAGTAGTATATGTAATAGGGTGAATCGAAAAACGCGTTTTTTTCTGCAATACAATTCTAATAGCACGGAAAACTTGCGCATAGGCGTCATTATAGGTAAATACAAAAATATTTATTTTTTTTTTCAAAATTTGAAATCGGGCAGAAGGCCTAAAGTTGCCAAAAAAAGTCAAAATCTCTGTAAACTAAAAAAAATGCAAAAATTACAAAAAAAATACATTTTTTGTTGTAATAGTGAAAAAAGTGTTTTTAAGAGTGTCCTTAATGCATACAAAAAGGAATTAGACCCATTCTTGTTTTACTGAATTCGCGCAAAAGACCTAAAGTTGCGAGCAGAGTTGCCGCCCTGAAAATATTATGTTGGCTATGATAATGGATGAGAGACCACACATTAGAGAACTTGGCTACAGGAGGATCCTTAAATCCATAAATGAGCCATCGGCTGAAGGTTACGTAAGAGACTTTAAAATACCTTCAATAAATTTTAGTCCAAACGACTATACCGAATTGATTGGTTAATCTGCAAGTTAACACCGCCGCCACTGCTGTCCAAGATGCCAACTGAACACATAGCTTCTTTATTGAAAGACAAAGCGCTATCAGCGTTTAACCACCTCAAATTCCCATGCCACACCCAGTTAGTTGAGAGGTATGTAAAACTGGTTACTGAAGCTGCAGAAAAAGTGTGCGGGCATGAAAATCGAGATGGTTATATTAGAGCTACTTTAAAATCAAGACAGCTGATGCCCACATTTAATTAAAAGTTAGAATTCAAAGGGGCTTCTATGTAAATAATCTTTTGCCTACAACGAACATATGCATTGTACAAAGTAAATAGTTACTGTAAATATTGTAAATAAAATTCACCCTGGTTGGTTGGTTGCGTAGAGTGGATGTGGAAATCACTTGTTAGAATCTTATTACAAACCTAATGTATTAAATGAACACTCATCAGATATGGAAAACGGCGTTTTTACGGGACTATAACTTAACTTATACTATAATTTAGAACTTTTGCACGAATACAGTTAAGGAATAACAGGTCTGAAAGTATTTTTTTTGGATTGGGAAAACTATTTTGAATGATTTTTACACTATTACAAATTAAAAATAAATCTTTTATGGGTTTTGGCACATGTTTAAAAATCGTCGAAAATCATGAAGTATGGTTTTTTTACGATACAACCCGCAACTTTAGACCTTTTGCGCGAATTCAGTAAAACAAGTATGGGTCTAATTATTTTTTGTATGCGTTAAGGACACTCTTAAAAACACTTTTGTCACTATTACAACAAAAAATGTATTTTTTGTAATTTTTGCATTTTTTTTTAAATTTATCGGTATTTTGACTTTTTTGGTAAGTTTTCCGCGTTCTTAGAATTGTATTGCAGAAAAAAAGCGTTTTTCGATCCACTCTAATATGTAATAGACTTTTATATCTTGCTCCCATACATATTCTCATTAATGTAATTTCTTAATTACATAAATACTTAGAATTATAGTGAAATTGTATGCGATAGCAATTTAACTATACATATGTTAAGCTCGCATTAAGAAATTATCGGTTTAGGAATTTATAAATGATCCCTTGCATATGCAACTGGATTTAATAGAAAAATAGATTGTATATGCAAAGATAGTAATTTACATACGTAGTAATTTACATATAGTTGACCATACTATTACTGCTTTGCATTCGGGGGCCCCAATAAAGCATACTTTTAACGGGTTTTATGGCAGTTTGAGTTGATTCTAAATCAACCGAGTGTACAAGAACAATAGGAACAATATGTGTATTTATATTAATTCATCTTGGCGCTAGTTAACCGTTGTTAGAGCCGTTACTTACCTTTAACAATAATATTTAAGAGTATTGTAAAACAGAAAAGAAATTACGAACTTGCGCGAAACGGGCTTTTTGTATACAAGTAAACCAGTGAATATCTAATGACTGGAACCAATTTCCACAAACTTACAATGAAGGGCGCAGCTTTTCTCGACTGACCGCCAAGATGAAGTTTAAAGCGAGTCACTGGTAAATGATCAGTGATCACCGTAAAAATACGTTGTAGATCTTGTACCTGGACTTCACATTCAACTTGTAGTGTTGTGTTACAATTATAATAATAAGGTATTATCATGAATGGTGGAACTGTGGTGGAAAAGCTCTCTTATTTTTCAGAAACAAACACAGACCAATTCTTACACGCAAACACCCATTGCAAGGCATCACAGCTGACTCGTCTTGAGCACATTGCTGCTTTTTTCAGGTCCTAAGTAGAGTAAAGATATTCCAGCTTAGACTAACAATAAGTGTTTTATCGCAAAAAAAGAAAGACATCTTAACCTGTAAAATGGATTTCATTTTAGAAAGCGTGTGAGCAATCTTCGAAAGGAAGCTAACTGAGACTCTAATATTATCAAATACTTAGGACAGATAAAATGTGGAACACATCTCTAATAGGCAGCAGTTCTCTGGCATTCGGTGAAATTAAAAAGGAAATTCTGCAACGTATACACCTACCATGCACAAATCTGTGTATTTCCTATGAAGCACAAATTAACCAACTCTGTACGTAAAATATGTTTTACTTAAAAATTTAATCAACAATTACTAATAAAAAAACTAGCCGATGCTAATACAAATATTACAAGTACTTCACTAGATATCCAAAAGGAAAAAATCATTCATCCGTAGCATAAGCCTGTGTCCACTCTTTAGCCCTCATAATAGCTTCAATCTCGTTATTCTTCCACATTTTAGCTACATCGTTAGCCAAGGGATCGTCAGGATTTGGACTACCTAACAGAGCTTGAATCGACAACAAAACAGTTCTGATTTGCAGCGCTGGACTCCATTGGTCTTTCAATATATCCAAGCAAATACGACCAAGTTTATCTATATTAGGATGGTAGATTTTCGTGAGGAACCGTACACTCGGTGGATATAGAGGATAATTTTCCGGCAAGAATAACTCCAATCTGAATAATCCACCTTCGTATGGTGATCCTGCAGGACCTGCCATAATGACGTGGAAATATCTGCAATTATCTTCATCGGGAGTGGCACTTATACCAGGTGGTGGCTCCCTTAATAGATTCTTAGTTTCCACTAGTATACGTCTGGACACGTTCACCATGGTACCAAAACGATGGTAAGGATTTAGTTGAAACGAGTTTGAAGTAAATTGATGTTAATGGTATGTTTGACATACAACTATTGACATTTCTACGTAACCATATTGAATTTAAATGACAGTTACTGACAAATGACGTTTTAAATTTAGAAATTATCAATATTTTTATCAAGATTTAAACGATTCCCGTTTTGCTACGGCAACAACAAACAAATTCCTATTACAGATATCTCTATTGACGAAAATCGGATCATGCACCGCTAACGTCGCCTGGAGTTAATAAATTAAATTATTCAGAGGCAATTTAACTTTAAATGGGAAAAGTATTAATGCGCAAACAAATATAAAAGCTCGGTCAACGTCGCTGTGCCTGCATTGAAGCTCTCAGTCCATTACCCTCGCGAACGGAGCTTTATTGGACTTACGATTGGATTTATGATTAGATCAACGTATTGTATGTATAGTGCATACACTGCTATCGCTTTGTTATGTAAAAGGTGACTTTTAGTTTATACACAGGATGTTATTTCAAGAAATTTTACACGTAGTTATGTATTATAAATAGAACAAAAATCTGGTATTAAATTTCTTTTATCTGTACATGTTTTTTGTGAATCATTAATAATCAAACTTGCAGTTCAGCTTATCCCCGATTACTTCCCCCAGAATAATTAATAAACTGTGTCTAAATTCAATCCAAGTCTTTCGCTACTATTTCTTGCGCGAACGATTTCGGTTCACTTTTGCTTGCTAACCGACCGGAAGTTCAGCACCTCGACCTCTTTCTATCGTGTTACGGGTCCGCCTATACCAGACGTAGTTTGGCCATGATTTATGTCGAAAGTTTCTAATAAAGGAAACGCACCTTGGGAAACGTGATTCGATGATGAATAGGTTAGGTTTTCTGGTTTTTCGAGGCTTGATTGTTATTTACGGAGATCCGAAGGAAGAAACGGCTCTATTCAACTCATTAGCGGCAATTTGTGAGCCCTCTCGTACATTTTACCGTTCGAACAGAAAAATTCGGTAGGATTTTAATACTTTATCGTTTTCTTTTGTATTCCTTTGCGATTCTGACTACTAAACGTTAATGTTTCTGTTTTTAACTAATAAACAATTTTTGAACAATGTTATTGTTTGTATTTTTTGTTATGTTGTGCATTATGTTATAAACATATTAAGTTGAATATGAATTTTGTGAAAGAATAGATAAAAATAAGTCAAGTAGCAAATTAATTTGTTATTGTGTAAATATCCCTAGTTGATGATGAACCTAGTATTTGAGAATAAATAAGACCGTGTTGTAGACAACAAGTCCAGAAGAGCTGCAAACGTTTGTCAGCATAAATGTAACAGTGCGTAACTTGCAATATCCCGGGACTTGTTTATAATTTAATCCAAACCTAGATACTCCGATTATTCGTGATGACCTGTAAATACTTATCTTTTAATACCAGATACATTTCCACTTGTAGGTCAAATAAAACAGAAATGAATTAAATATCAATTTATTAATGATAATATGAGCTTGAATACATTCGACAGAGTGAGAATCCACGTCGACATTCTAGACACAAATCAAACATATACAGATTACACTACAATTAGACAATTAGACGCAGAATTGTATATAGATAAACAAGTTATTCCATTCAATAAGTTTCGGAATATTAACCAGTAGATGCAATTTCAGCCATATCCCTTAGACATACATATAATGATGAGCGCTGTACAACACGAAAACCTTTTGGAATCTTCTAATATAGAAGGTTTTCGCCTCTAGCGTGGATTACACATCAGTTTACCATTGAAGTACAAGTTGAATTACCGTATCCTACTAGTATCCCCTACTCATCTCTTGTTCCTGAGTAAGCCACATAGCGGTTAAGACCCTGTTATGATAATAAAGACTCGAACCGTGGAAGTCTTTGATAAACTCACGACTACCGATCCTCATCAATGGCTCTCTAGTCCATCACTGCCAACTTTCAGATTAAAAAACTTAACATTTTACAGAAATTTTATACCTCTACAAGTTCTTCCGGCTTGCCAAGTCGCACAACAGAGAGATAAGAAGGCTAAAGGCTATCTCACCAAAACTTAGACAAAAACAAGGACTAATTGTA
This sequence comes from Holotrichia oblita, assembly GCA_023690525.1. Taxonomy (NCBI): domain Eukaryota; kingdom Metazoa; phylum Arthropoda; class Insecta; order Coleoptera; family Scarabaeidae; genus Holotrichia; species Holotrichia oblita. The sequence goes on from CM043022.1 coordinate 18,700,298, forward strand.
AGCAACACAAGCCTTAATAAGTCATAAATTCGGAATACCTGTTTCAAAGGCCCCGGAGCTTTCATTATCAACCAAAAATACCTAATGAGTAAATAAAATTAAAAGACTGTTATAAACATTCCTTCTTCAAATATGAAAGGACCAATGCGTGTGACTCCGCATAAACAAAACTGTTTGCCTGGAAACTTGCGGGCAAAATTCTTTTGCTGCCGCCGCCGCCTCGTGGGGGGAGGAAGGCAGGGTCGCACCATTAGGCCCATTAGCAATTGGACTTCGTCCGGCTGGACATATAAAGACCCACAACATCAACAGGAATGTATGCCAACGAAGTTGTACATATATTATGTAGTATATTTGTAGCATCAACTGTTCCAGTTATGGTATCTACTGTAGAATATCCCCACGAAACAATATATTTGCTACTCCTATAAACTCCTATAACGATATTGTCGCACCACCACCGGGATTTCCACATTGGGCAGAACCTCCAAAATTACCCATTGTTCCCTCTCCTGCATCTAAATCATCCATGTCACTGTTTTCTATACTATTTTGTCCTTCGGACCACAGAGCACTATTTCCTGCGTTATCACGATATCCGGGCGTCGGTGGACGATCAAGTTGATTTGAAGGGCCAGGTTGATTTCTGGGAATGGTTTTGAGAGGAGTTTTATATCCATGAGGTCTTCTATCCACTATTGCATGGCCACGCCGTTTATAGTTTTTATTACGCCATCGTAATTGAGGTTCACTAAGTTCACGTTTTTTACCACGTCTATTTTGCATGGAATGATATTCTCCCGGCATTTTTGGATATAATACACCGGTATATCGTTCTACGAAACGTTTTGCTTGCAAACTAAGACTGCCAATACCACTAAGCCAATTAGCAGTACTAAAATAGTCGTTATTGAAGGCACTTATAGCACTATCGTCTGCTCTTCTGATGTGTGATTCGCTAGTTGCTGATTCGTATGCACTGTCCACTGTCCGATGTCTGTTATCCAAACAGAACTTCTTCTAGGTCACATAGGTAACATATGTTGAGAAGTTACCGTCGTTTTTTAGACTTTCAAAGAAATCCAATTTGCCAAAAATCGCCTATATTTTATTAGTAATTTCATATGCATCTAGATTTCGCCGCTGACCAAAAGCTTTTAATAATTTGAGACTGTTTTGATAGAGTACCCATTTTCAGTTAATTTTGCAAGTCTAAAATAAATTACATGTTATATTTCCTCGATAGATCATTTTGTTTACCCAATATAAGCATGATCATGCTCATATTGAACTTCTTCAGAAACTATATAAAGACTTATAAAGACGATAGCATGATCAACGAAACGTCAAGTGCAAACTTATCTATAGCACAAAATCCGAAAGACTTCAATGTAGTAAACGACGAGTGTGAAAACCTGCGCTCAACTATTTAGGTTCAGTGCTGAAAAACGCGATTTAATACGTTCGTTGTGGGGTGAAGCGGTAATTTAATAAATTTCTTACCACAGTTTGTCGTTGAAGTCGTAGAATTGTTAAACTAATATGACAAAAGTGTGTATTCTAACCAGTAGACCATCTAACGTTTGGAATTTGAATGAGGTATAAAAATAGAAATGAATATTTTTTCAAAAATATGGTTTTATTAGAAATACTGAACCTTTACATTTAAGAATGAAACAACATTATTTAACGGTTGGCCCTACAGCACATCGATCAACCCAATTATCAAGTACTTTTTCGATTGTTTGGACTTGAATTTTATGAATGGCATCTTCTTCGATTTCGCGTTTCAAGGCTTCAAACGTCTTTGTGTAGTTAGCATAACATTTATCCTTATCCCCACAAAACTTTGTCCAACGGGCTCAACTCACAACTTCGACGCGGCCATTTGACAGAATTGGTCACCGATTATTCAACTTTCGAAAACGGTGCTCAAAAGTTCAAATGTTACGTTGGCTGTGGGGCAAGTAGCGCTCTCCATGTCATCCTATTCAATTTGTGGAAACAAAAATTCGTTGAGCATCTCACGGTAAGGGTCGTCATTGATCGTAACGACGACTCCTTGCTCATTTTCAAAGAAAAATGGCCCACTGATGCCACCCTGCCAAAATCCGCACCAGTCACTCGTTTTGGGTGCATCGACTTCTCAATGATGACGATTGGATTTTTTGATCCCCAAATGCGACCGATTTTTCAGTCACACACTGGAAACAGCAGCAATGTTGTCGATTAATCGCACTGGAGCAAAACGTGAGCGAGCTGTTTTGTCCAATAACGATCCAGTTTCAACTCGCTTTACAAACTAATACACAAACTGAGTTGAAGGCCTATAATTTATTTTAAATTTCAAGGTGATCAGTAAGGGAGAACAGAAAGGTAGTAGTTTAGTAGAATTTACAATTGTGTTTGTTCCATGAAGAACAATTCTGGATGGATACAAACATTTTACTACAAGTTTATTATGTCCTCTACTATTACGTTTTTCTCAATTAGGCGAATTAATGCAGTTACAGGTACAGTTATAGTTACATTTATTTCGTAAAGGAACTGCTTGTGCTGCAATTACAATTGCATAAATAGTTAGGGAACTAACTGTAAAATAAATACAGTTACACTCTACTTTCAAAGAAATTGGTCACAGTTACAAGTATTCTGAATAAGTATCTAGTTCCAAAACGTAATTACATGTTACACTCAGCGGTACAGTTCTGACACGTATGAAGGTATATACAGGGTGAATGATAACACATATTTAAAATCTTTTTGTAGGAGCATGTGTAGGTCCATTAGTAGCATGTTCTAAAATTATTTTGAAATATACAGGGTGTCCCAAAAGAAAGTTACACATCAAAGTTATCAAAATTTACATGGAACACCATGTATATTATTGGATATTTCGATGACGCAGACTAAATAAAGGCTAGCTACTATTGTATTCCCTATATCTAGGTTCAATATTTTCTGAGATATTTAACACATTTTGAAAATGTAGATCAATATTTAAAACGAGTATCTGGCGTACGGATTTAAGTTACATGTTTCAAGATGTATTATTTCATTAGCACAACCATTACATCTAATGCTAAAATACAGATGCTTTCTAACAATTATACAGGGTGGTTAAAATCTTATTATCTATCGTGAAATCAATATTTCTCAGTAGATTTTATACAGATATTTGTTTTTAAATAAGAAAATATTTTAATTCGAAATAGAAAAATGGCAAACTGACCTTGACGCCCGCACATTATTTTAATTGGACTGACCCCTACTAACGCTTTTCCAAGAGATAATTTTCCATATATCGATCGTTGGACCTTAATATTCTCTTTGTTACCATACACCGTTTCCGCTGGAAAAAAAACTAAAAATATACTTCACCGAAGAATTATGTCTAGGCATTCCTAGTATCCGTAGCGTGCCAACTAGCAATTGAACGCCATCTATGAGAATACATACCCATCTTAGGTTATTAGTTACGCTGCACGGGTATTTTTTTCAACACCGCTCGTATGTTTGGTCTTTATTGCGTTTACCTTAATAATTAAAACCCGTTTCCATTAAGCAGTCCGTTGATGTGGTATCATTGTCGTAAATTTCAGCAAGTGTAGTCACGCGATCTAAGATTGAATTGACGTAAAGCTGACCAGAGGTGGGTGGATAGCTGTGTATTCCACGTAATTGAAAATAATATTGCGGAGTGCTGAATATGAATTCTCGATTGTGAGTGAACTCGCCCATTACGAAGTCCTATTAATGCAAGGAATGGAACATAATTTATACCTAAGTATCTATTGTTCCATGTTTTGTATGAAAAAATATATCGTTGTTGTATCTGTTTTAATCGAAAATCAATATTATTCATGACTTTTTATCGAGTTCCTTTCTTCTACGAAAGAAGCCAAAGCTATATATTTCAATTTCTTGCAATTCATCACATCATCCGAACGTAGCAAGGCCTATTAAGGATAACATCGTGCTACGATATATGCGAAGGTCTCGCAGCTTACTTTGCTATAATGCATTACATCCGCAGGCATGTTTTATGTAAATTTCCCTTTTGAGGTTCCAACTCGTCTTCCTTAATCAACATTCTCAGCATGAGACTATTTACGCAAACCAAGACAAGAGGACGCATACACACAGAGCTTCCAACAACGTTTACGAAACGGGAAGTTATTTTAACAATAGGCAATAAATTTATTGTTTTCCAATACTAGTTAGGAAGTTTTCTCTCTCGGCCCATGGATGGCGTCCCTTAAATTTCAGCGGTCTGGCTGGAAACTGGAAACTTTTGCAATGTTTGCCGATTAATTTTAAACTGCTTTTGTGTAGTATTAGTACATGCGCCTGGTAACCCGTAAAGTTTAAACGAAATTTTTTCGTAAAACGACGCAGCGTGAAACGTTTCAAAAACAACTCGTCTTTAATTAAAAATTAAATGTTTGGGATATAAACTCCTATTTTCGGTGGATTATTACAGAAGCGGCAGGTGCTTAAGCTATGTCTAAAATTAACTTTCATATGAAAAATATTTTTGATTTTAAACAAGAAAATCATACCTATTATAAAAACTGACACCTTCTAACGAAATCAAGATATATCCATTAAGTCACTTAGTTACTTAATTAGAGCAATCTACAGAGTAATAATAATAATTACCATAATAACGGGTCTTCCAATAAAGTCTTCCAAATTTTGATAGTTGGTAGCGGCCATATTGTTGAAGCTACATCTGACAAATTGGCTATATAGTGTTCAATAGCATGTGCAAATGATAAAATAGTTTTATCAAAATGGGTGTTCTATTCGGCGATTTTTGCGTCGTGACTTGGCGCTGCAGCCGTACAAAATGCAACTAACACAGAAGCTGAAGGTAAATGATTACAGACAACGACGTGTGCTCGCCGATTGTAGCGTGGAGTAGTTGGAAAGTGATCCTAGTTTTCATCAACAAATCATCTTCAGGGATGAGGCCCATTTCAAGTTGAATGGGTACGTCAACAAACAAAATTGTCGAATTTGGGACAATGAGATCCAACACATCCACATGAGATCCAACACCGTCCAATGCATCCTGAAAAAGTCACTGGTCGGTGTAGATTTTAGGCTGGCGGCGTCATCGTTTCATATTTGTTTCAGAACGACGTTGGCCAGGCTATCACCGTCAACGGTATGCGCTGTAGGGCGATGATTACCAACTTCTTTTGGCCTGAATTGGATGATAAGGACATCAATGACATGTGGTTTCAACAGGATGGCGATACGTGTCACACAGCTCATGCCACATTGGACATTCTACACGAGCAATTTGAGGGGGATTTGATGGGTTTGTCCACCGAGATCGTGCAATTTGACCTCGTTAGACTGTTTTCTTAAGTCACAGGTTGCGAATAATCCATAAAGAAAAATTAGACATCCCGGATGCGCAGCACCCAGCGAAGCCGCGGCGGACATTTACCCGATGTTATAAATAATAAAAAATTTCGATAATATCTCACACCAACTTTGTTTTATTTAAAGATAGGAAGCGCTGAATGAAAGACTCCCTTCTAATGAAGTAAGTAGTTGATGACACCGATATCCCATTTCCTGCTCATATATTTTACGAAACTGAGTGCCTTATTACAATTACCAATGATGAGTTTATATTGTTTGGGCCATAACAATAAAGTCAAGATTTTTTCAGCTAACTTTACTTTTAAAAACTGATCTCTGACGTCACTATGTTTAGTACACGCATAATATGCACTAGTACATGCAAACTTTTGTGTTCCTTAGAAGTATTCCAGTGTATTAAAGAACGACACTGTCTGAAAGATGTCAGGCCGAGAAACTTGAATAGTAAAAAGTAAACTTCCTATAGTTTGTTGATAGGAAACTTGTTATATTTCTTTATGTCCTCAGGTTTTTGTGGTGCCATTTCTTGATAATTTCTTTCCTGGTGACACAGAAATATTGTCTTGATCCCTATTTAATATGTATTTTTCGTACTTACCGTGATCTGAGGGCGTAGCTCCGTTTTTTGGGGGTGCTCTGTATCCTTACTCAACTTACCTTAAAACACGTACTCTACTCCACACTTATTTTATTATTTCTCAGCAAACCTATACCTACTTAAACCTCTAGGACTTACTTATTCTAACGCTATTTTCTAACTAAACTCAACTTATCGCTAGATCGTCGGTCAGTCCTCTGTCCGCGATCGCCTGTCAGCACAACCGGTGTCCGCGTAGCATCCGTCGCATGAGTCTGCTTACAAGGACCCGGTAATCTGATCGATGATCTAGTATTCTTCTATGTAATCGAACTTTCCGTGGCATTACACTCCCCTTCCAAGAAATATACTCCCGCATATTTGAATAAAAGTTTTGATCATGGCGCTGCCACCAAAGTTCCATCACCCTAACCTAAACTTAAATGTATTCCTCAATCAGCAGTTTCAATTTTCAGGCGGCTCCTAAAGAAATTTGAATTTATAACATTTATTTGGATTGAAGATCCCAAAATTTATAATTTATCCTAAAAAAACATTATTATGACTATACCTTACGTACTAGCAGCGGTACTCTTTACAATAGAAATTACATTACATGCTTCGAAATTCATTGTTCGACTTTCTTCCAGTGTAACACCATTTCCGAATCGTCCAGCTTTGCTCGTTGTAGTGATGGGATGTGGACCTGCCCGAAGTTGCATCAATTAGCTTATGCGGAAAAGTCTTCTAAGCGGTCTTCTTTCCACCCTACTCAGTTCAGGCAGAATATCTGCGAAATCGCTGCAGGCCTTCGTTCGTCCTTCCAAGATGCGTAGACCGATCTCCTGGCATGAATGTTTCCTACCCCACTCCGCTCAGGCAGGATGCTCATGATTGGTAACGAATAGTCGGATTAGAGAGATTTCCCACGTAGCTTCACACCACTATGTATTAGTAAAGTTGGGCATCGCGTAAGGGAATGTAGGTGCTCCAAAGGTTGGTGTCGACACATGTAACAATGAATTTAAACAACTAATATCATGCAATAACAACAAATCTAAACAGCAGCAGAAATCTAGTTTTTGGTAGCCTACTTCAGATCTATCTTACAACATCTACCATCTGGTAGTACGAAGGTTCCTTCGTCGTATGACTTTAGGTATACCTTACCGTTTTTATATTGAACGGTGACCGCTTGGCGATTCCATCTTTTAATCCTTTTCATTACACCTACTACAACTAACAAGCTGCAAAAATAGATTATAATGTATAGAACTACTCTTTCTGAAGTACATACTTTGTACATCTTTCTGTTTCTCTCTTTTGCAATGTCTTTTAAAACGCCTTCTAATTCTTTTTTATTTGAACACAAAGACTTTTCATCACTTAAATAACTAAGTTTTCCTGCTGTTCTAACGTTAAATAGCTAATAAGATAATTTTGATCTGAATTATTGTGGCGCTGTTGCCCCCTTAACATTGAGTGGTTTCATATAATCTAAATTCAAGCGTGATTCCCTATAATCTGACAGTGATAAATGTATGTACATGGTTTGAAATAGCGTAACAACTAGAATTTAAGGTTAACCGTCCTGTGCCTGACAGTACAACTGCTTGATCCTGGTGATTGGGACAACTAATGGCGAATGTTTCTTCACCAGGTATTACAAATATCCATGTGTTACTGTCCTCAATTTGGCGGTAACTCGAAGAATTGACATGTTCTATGAAACGTCTACAAAACAGTGGTAATTCTAACGGTGGTTTTAATAGTGCCAAGTCACAATCTTCCTTAAATGTAGTTTGGAGCGGTGTATTAATACCGGTAATAAAAGAACGTTGATCGATTTGAGCAACCCTCTGAATGTATCGTCAGTCAGTCGAAAAAGTATTTACGAACAAAATTAACAGCTAACAATGGTGATGTACATAGGTTCTATAACAATGAATTTAGTGTCTTTTATTCGTATTGGAATCCATGTAATTTTATATAACTTAAACGGTTCTATTTCAATAAAATGGAGACGAACAATACAAATTATCTTAGAATTTTGAACATACACCGTAATTTTGATAATTAAAAAAAAGGGCTGCAACGTGATCTAAATCCATGGGAAACTTTAGATTTCGTGATATTTGCGTTAAAATACTCTTTACTTCACGAGCAATATCTGAAGGAGCAACTAATAAAGGTTGTAAGACCCCTTGTCTTGCTACTAAAATTACGTTGATTAGGTTTATCGTTTGCATTTGGAACTGATCAACTAATTCACTTGTAAATGATACCTGCCTATGTAAAAGCGACAATACTGATAGTGTTTTAATCGTGTTGGATGTACTATTATATGCTTTTCCTAAGTTGTTAATGTTCAATTCTATAATTTTCTCATTACGTTCGATACGGCCTAAAGTAGAGTTTACAGTATCAATAGTCGATTTTATTATAAACGTTTGTTGCTTTAAAATTTGCATGCCTTCTATTTGTTTATGAGATAAATCTGATATAAGGGTTTCAAAGTGATCGGCGCCTCCACCATTATGTCACGGTCTTTTTCGTACTTACCGTGATCTGAGGACGTAGCTCCGTTTTTGCTTCCGTTTCTGTTATTAACAACCATTGAAGACCAACCAAACCTTGTGTTTGATTTTTCTGCCGTAACCATCTTTGTGTTGAAGACAACACAATTATAATTAAGCGGTCTCTTTTCTAGTAATGGATTCACCAAAATCCATGTTTTTTTTTAGTTAATGCAGTGTAACTAGGAATTGTTTCATCAAGAAAAGAAACTAAACTAAAGCTTCAAAGAAAAAACTGCATGCCGCATATGATTAGCGATGCCCATTCTAGCATAGTTGGATTTGCAAACGTGGCAAGATAGTGAAATGCTGTTGTATTGTATTTTTAAAAACCATGTCTGTCTTTGCAGAGATTCCTCAGATTTTGTAATTTCGGATAACCGGATGACGATCACTTGTCGCTGAAGGAAATTAAGTTCCCAAAAGAAACTGCAATAATGTTGTTTACCGTTACCAGACCTTGGCTTCAAGCTCTCGCTAGGTGCGTCTTCAGGCTCATAAATAAGTATGATCAAGAATGCCTTTTGGCCAACAAACCTTACACACAGATTACGATTTACGATGTTGCGTATATTTTAGAAAATGTTATACGAAAGCTTAAAATATTTTAATCTGCTTTAAAAATGATGGAAACAATTTAGTATCTCTAACTCAGTTCAAAAGTTTATTTATTGAAGCCAATGTCTATTACAAATGTAATTACAACAAAGATGCTCGGAGGTAATATGCAGTTTTCCAGCTGTAGTTTGTTTTGCTCCGGCTGAGGGACCGGTACTCGCCTGTTTTCATCGTGGGTGTTTGTTACTACTGATGTTTTCTTTGTGGCACCTGTTTCCCGCTGAGTGGGAGGTGCAAGAAAATTATTTTCGTATTCTGCGGTGGCTTGTGGTTTTGTTTCGGCGTCGATAGGTTGAGTCGTTTGTTTCTTTGTTTCCATAGCTGCCTCGTATGATCGAATTGCTTCTATATGGTCTATTGAATTGTTGACACGGATTATTTTTTCATGGAATAATTTGAGCTGTTTGCATATGTGTTTTAGGTTTACGTTGGAAAATAGCTGCATTGCCTTGACCATTTCCTCCCAGCTAGTGAAGATTGAAAAAATTTGTAATGGATTAGCTTGTGGGTAGGTGTTGGAAGAGCTGGTTTGTCGACTTAACGTAGGTGTTTGGTTGTAGGGTAGTGATGTTGCGGTTGCATTTTGTTGCATTTGTTTGATATTACAAATTAAACAATATATTGAGGGTTTCGGACAAGTCAGTTTTTCTCAACACTGATTAAGATGTAGGTACGACCTATTTGCTTGAGGAGACAGTATACTTCGATTATGTTACTTCGATATATTTTTCCTACCCGCTCCACAATACTCATACTCCCAAATCCTTTATTCTTGTATCCCCTATTAATTAAACAAAAATCTTGAAAACAAAAGTATTTACTAACGGCAATTGATATCTATCTTCTTCCTTTTTCCTGTTACTATAGAGAACAGAAACCTTAAATTACTGACATTCCAATAAGTACAAAAAAGTATATACAGCCGTAATTAAAACGGCAAAAGGATTGCATAACAATCGAACTTTGTCAGAGGCAGAAAATAAATCAAAAGCAGCATGATCAATTTTAAACAACTGTTCAAAAAATAATCAGGAAAAGCAATATAATATCAAGTTAACTGTTAAAGATGAAACTGTTACTGATTCACTTAAGTTGGCAGCAGATTTTAATAATTACTTTGCTAGTGTAACTACAAATATTGTTATCAGTAGCCAGAGCTGTGTAAATAATGTAGAAGTTACTTTATGTAGTAAATTATTTTATTTTGAACCTGTAAGTGAAAATTAAATCAAATATATTGTTCATTACTTAAAAAATACTTACTCTGCTGGTGAGGATATCAGTATATATATGCTGAAAAATGTATTGATGAATTGGCAATAGCATTGCCATTTATTATCAATAATTCTGTAGCAAACGATACGTATCCTGAGATGTTAAAAACCGCGAAAATAAAACCTCTTCATAAGTGTGGGACTTGCGTAGAAAACTATCGTCCCATTTCAGTTCTGAGTTCATTTTCTAAAATATTTGAAAAGACGATGGCAAATAAATTAATAATTTTTTTTGAAAAAAAAACAATTTATTTAGGAATTTTCAGCTCGGCTTTCGAAAGGGATGTTCCACCACCCATGAAATCCATGGAAAACTTGTTTAGGTATATTTTTGAACCTCACTAAAGTTTTGGATCTTGTACGTCATAAACTATCACTAAATAAATTATATAATTACAGTATTCGAGGTAACAACAGGAATGGTTTAAGTATTACTTGGTTCACAGGAAACATTATGTTGAAGTAAACGAATACTGTTCACAAAGGCTGGTTATGGATAGGGGAGTACCTCAAGGTACTTCGGCTTCTTCTATACATAATATACAGTGTGTCCGTAAAGTATTGAATAAATTCGATACTTCCTAAAGCAAATGCCATTTTTTTAAAACCTGAAAGGTGTCGATTTTTAATTTTAATGTTCTACATTCGACAACAAAAATTCATTATACAAGGTGATCCACATTAATGTGATGACGTCATGGGCATATTTTTTAAATACAACACCTTGTATTTGGTCATACTTTTAGATAATGAGCTGATTCCAAATAGGTGGATACTTGGGGTCTAGCGGACAGAATTTTAAAGATATGTGTTAACAACTATTTCTTTTCAATTACAAAAAAGTAGGCGACTAATCTTATTTATCGATTTTATTGATAACTAATGATAACAGATACATGACTTTATGTGAAATTTTCGACCTATAGGCCTTGCTATATTTGACAGTAACCTAAACCATGAATAAATTCTTGTTGAACCTTGTTTATGGTTTCCTGAAAAATATTGTTTATTTCTGTTCGAATTCGCTCTTGTAATTATTCAATAGCACATATTGAAGAATTACAAGAGGGAATTCTGTAAAAAACCAAACTGTCACTAGTTTGTTACGCTTGAGACGCCTACATATTCAAGTAGACATTAGCGTTTTGAGAATGTATTATTTTTCAAACTTTTATTCAATTCTGTCGTACGCCACGATTGCCTGGGCTGTGTCTTGTGCAATGAATTCAAGGCGATGTGAATATCTCCTCGAAAACAATACGAAATAGAATTTTTACATTCTTGTCAGTTATCGGAATTAACTTGAAATGATCGCCACCTTTTCAATTCTACCAAAGCAACCAGTAAAAAATAAATGTACGCAGTCTACTGAATTTACAATTTGACTTTTAAATAGAGGTAGACATTTCGGAAAATTCACATATGGTACGTACACATACAGACTAGTATGCGCGTCACAAAAGAAATGAATTATACATAAAAGGTATACGTAACGTGAAAAATAAATATTCCAGTACATTTGAAAAGAATTAAAAGATACCCAAACATATTACTATGCATGCCTCTACCAGTACTATATACAAACAAGCGGAAAGCAAATATGGATTAAAATTGCGAAGCGGTACGTTTCGTTTTTCGACAAACCTTAATTAAAAACAAAAAAAAACGCGAAGAAAAACATAAACCTCACGCCACATTTCCTCGCACTGAGCGCAAAAATTTAATTGTAGGCTGTTACCATTATTTATACTAACAAATTCTACATACATATGAATTGAATATTTTTAATTAAATTTTGAAATTATGATTGGTTACGTAGTGTTGTTATCTACAAACATTTTTCAGGTCAAATCTTGAAAGGTTAACTTTATCAAGAGTAACTAACTAAACCGAACTATCCGCGATAGTTAATACTATTCTACCCATTTTGTATTAATTTATGTACTGTTGTAAATCATCTAAATTGCTTAACCTAGCTTGACCGGCTCTATTCAGCCGTATTAGAACAACGTATTAGATGGGACTGCTACAACTACATCCAAATATCACTAATGATAAATTACCGATACGTCTTTGGCGTGCTATTGCGGCCATACTAGGCCACATTCCTGGTTGACTCTCTTGGTTAATCGCTGGTTTGCGTGTTGACGTCTATTTCCTACATATGCGGCAATTCCTTAAGCTTTAAATTTACAGCTGTAGGTGTTAAAGTAAACCCAGTATTACAATACATGACGCGTATTCGACTTTTTTATTCTCGATAATGCTTTGCTTTGCTGTAAAGCTTTAATGCTATCTGAGGTACCATGCAAACGGTGTTAATTCCTTTTATTAGAAACTGGTGTAATGTTTGAGAAGGAGAGACAACAGTGTTTTCTTTCAGCTTTTAATTCTTTATAAGTAAAGTTAAAAGTTTTCTTTTGTATTATTTGTTGTCATTGACTTGTAATATAACTTGGCCCAGTATGTTGTATAAACTCAATCGAATATTTATGAGGTTTCTGGTAACGTGAAGTGTAACTGTGTCCCTCTAGCGGAGTATTGTATTATATATAGTGAGACACACAATTGCCTACGAAATAATTCAAAATCAAAGAATTATTTTATTTATAAACTACAAAATAGCAACTAATAAAAATAAACATCCACCTTAAGAAACATAAATAAAATAGAACCACATGTTTTGTTGATAACAATTTTAATTTCTTAGAGAAAGTGTGCAGTTCGATTGGATTTTCTGATCTTATATACATCACCAAATGGGTCTGAAAATGGTAAGGTAGGTAAGTGTTATTTGGGAAGCTTCCAACGAATATTCCTCAATTGTGTGAATGAATTTTAAAGTTGGAAACAACTGTGTTCAATATTTATTGCAGGTTTTTTTTTCCGACTTAGTTTCATTCTCTTTATCGTTCAACAAGAATTATTGCTCTATTTTTATTTCAACTATATTTTGTTTAACTAACGATTGTGGCTTTTGATCTTCTATTTTTTGACCCTTAATTGATCTCTACGTAAGAAGTTAGCCTTCTGTTTGACTTTCTTCAGAAGCCTTAGGAAATGGTTTAACTTCAACTAACGATATGATATTTTATGCATAAGCTGTAGGCTTAATAATATCCTAGTGAAAAGTGTTAAATAAAACTTGCGCGCTTATTCCGCTTCAGGTGGTTCTAGTAAATGCTATGGAGAATGTGTCGGAGTTTGCATTACTAGTGATTCTCAACATGTTGAGGCTATTAGTTGCTCCCTGTCAGTAACAGCTCAGGATAAATATCGTCACCAATTGTTTTTATTAAAAGGCCAGGTGCTGGTTGACTGAAACTCATTGATAATACATATTAGTAGGAGCAAAACCCTCTATATAAGCTACTCTTAATAAAGTAGTTTTAAACGAATTCAAAACCGTCTTATGTAACGGTTGAAGTTTTTCACTAGTCTTCTTGCAAAATTCTATAGAAGCTATTGAAATAGGTATGCGACTCGAATATTAGAAGTATCGCCAACTCTATTTACCCATCCTGTACTTGCTACCTTACCTGCAGTTCCACGAGAGATTTGTATGAGTATTTACTCTTTAAAACAGACTGTGGAAAGATCGGAAATAGTGGTACCGACTATCCAGTAGTCTTGATAAAACAATATGCTGTCACTAACCCACTCCGTTTTCCAAACATAGCTTGAGCCACTTGTTTATTCAATGTATTCTGTTCAATAGTATTAAGAAGGTTAAACAGTGTTTGTTAAAGCCGTTGTAGCTGTCATGTAGATTGCATATTTTTGGTACTAGAGCACCTATTGGAAATTTAATGTAAGGTATTGATAAATTATCAAAAAACTCATTTACAGTTGTCCAATTGAAACTGGTTGGACGACCTAAGCCTGTCGCCTACTTCTTGAGTGTTATCCCAGTTAGCTAATTATTTGCGTTCAATTAAATAGAGGATCTGTGTATTCAAGATAAAGATGTCTCAAAATTCACGCAAAAATTTTGCACCATTTGGACGACAATGAAAAAAAAAATACCGTTGAAAAACCGTGACAGTTCAGGGTTTTTGAAAACAGAGCTCTTTAGGAATAAACAGTGATATTTCATTCTAGTGGAATAGTGATTTAACTTTATCAACAGTGAAGAGATTAGTTAATAAGTTTAGGGAAATTGGACCAATTAGTGATCTTAGCCCTCCTTGAACAAGTTCTTGGATGCAAAACATTGATACAGTTCGAGAGAGTAGTGGTGAGAGTCTAGGATCTAGGAATTTGATAAACACTCTCTATCGCATATTGTCAAGAAAGATTTGAATCGTCATACTTACAAAGTTCAGTACTGTGTACGCACAACGAAAAGAATAGATTTTGGAACAACAATACATATGAGAATGCTGATTTTTTAAACAAAATCATTTACAATGGCTAGGCCCATTTTCATCTTGATGACTTCGTTAATCGTCTAAATTGTTGCATTTTGAGTTCGGAAAATCCATAAGTAAATAAATAAGTGACAAACAAATGTAACCACAATATTATTAACAACATCATCTCGCAACTAGTTTGGGAATGACTCAATAGACTAACAACTTAGGCAAGAAAAACAGAGTTGCATTATGCTGAGTACCAGGACATACTACAAGGAAGGCCTCCACAACAACTTTGTTTGTGGGACCGGAACCGTTCTGCGGTATAGGGATGAGCACCTACAAAAAAGAACTGAAAGATAGAGAGAAGAGGGTTAGAGTATCCCTTCGGAAGAATTTCATTGGTTTGATACACTCCAAGATATTGCTTGGAAACTATAACAAGCATAGAGCAAAAACTTTGCTAGAACTAAATAAACATAGACTACTCATCCTCACAGGTTTTCTTACAGGGCATTGTCACCTTGAGGAACATATGACAAGGATAGGTCTAAAATAGAATAGCGACTGCAGGTTCTGCGAAGCGGGGTATGGAAATCTGACTATTCTTTTTCAAAAATGCGGCTAAACAGTCAGTTAATGATACTTGCCATCGCGACATAATTATAATAATTGCATGTGGCTGAAGTGTGGTTTCAACAATTTCAATTTCAATTGCATGTATAATTTGGTGGTCATGTAATCTCCCATTATGGAAGTCAGAATTGGCGCGCCAGATTTAAGCCGATTTAAAGCTGTTGTTCTGTATCAACGAAATTTAGCCACATTTATGAAAACCGTCATGGAAAATTGCGACTAAAGAATAGGTATTTGCCACCAAACGCATGGAGGACATGTATTTCATACATCTTCCTATACTTTATGGATCAAAAAATTTACAAATTTTGATGAAAAATCTATCTTTTCTATCAAAACTAACTCTTTCAAGAACTTTGGGTCACTTTTACTTATGTATACAAGGTGATTGGTGAGAATGACCTATTAAAAGTATTATACAAACGAACCAGAATTATTAAAATAAAATTTTGCAGTTGGATGTGGTTGAATATGAACTATCACGTGGAAATATTTTTGAATAAATATTACTTCCGGTTAACCGGAAGTAGGCATCAACTTCGATTTTTTAAATAGTATGCTACAAAATAAATTACAAATTCAGCTTGTATGAATCGTTATAACTTACTCACCTTCCATTTCAGGTATAGATTAGATATAGATTATAATAGAATCTTTTAATCTGTATTTAATGTTTCAAAACAACTAAGAAAATGTATACCTTTCCAATTAAAAAAATCTACTTTCCACAGATTGAACTTATTTATAAGCAACTAAGTTTTAAGCACCCTGTATAATGTTACACAAAAGAACTTCAAATGTTGTGTAACTACACAGTTCATATTCAACCATATCCAACTGCAATTTTTTTTTATTCCGTTCCGTTTGTATAATACTTTTAATAGGCCATTCTCACCAATCATCCTATATATTGAATGTATAACCAAACAGTAATGTTAATAATAATATCTATGCCACTGGTTTATACTAACATATAATTATTTTTCTGTAATTCATTAAACATAAGCTTTGTCAACCTGTGTATTAAGGACTAGCCACTTGTAACCAGTAGACTCGGCACAGAGGGGCAATTGCCAATGCAGTGCGATTGGCAACGTGGAGGAATGGCACGGAAACTCGAGCGTTCGTATCAAAGCACACTTGTTCAGTATTATTCCACTGGTTGTTGTGAGTGCTTATCAGTACGCACATACTTAGAAAATGTAGCAATTAGGTACGTTTCGGAAATGGTGTATTTCGAAGAGACTGAAAAACATAATAGCGTGTATGCCGTATTTAGAATACGAAGCCGATAGAATTAAATGTGGAAGATGCGACAACTAGTTAACAGGTTCATACGTACACGTTGTTCTCCGCACTACACTGAAACTTTCCCCTCTTTGTCGACTCTAATAACCAGTATTCCAAAATTTAATTCTACTCGCGAACGCCAGTTTATTAACAGCTAAAATAAATTATTTTTCGTATTTAAAACGAAATATAGTTCACTCAACCAATGTCTGCTATTAGTGTAGCAACACTTAAGTTTGGACACGGTGTATGGTAGAGATAAAGAAAGGAAATTAGGTCAAAACTTAATAACAAACCATACTTCTTAATATAACGTTGATATTGTTAATTGCATTATTTCCTTGTGCTATTGTTTCTAGGTACCTAATCTAACTAATCCTTAAACATTTCCTCCGAAATGTCATCCTTGTACAGTTGCTGGGGTAGAAACAATATTTTACTCACGTCCCACTTAATTTTAACCTGGGTTAAATTAGCTTAACAAATGATTAGGCACTTAAATACCTTTAAATTGGAAATGACTTGTTTCATTAGCCCGAGGCCCGCATAATTTTACGCAAACTAGAATCCAATACAACAACTGTATTTGCATACTGTATATAAGGGAATTGCCTAAATTTATTGTTTACAGAAATACAAAATAATCACCGAGAATTGTTATTGCTATCGAAGGACATACATGCGTGTTTAGTATTTGAAATTCGATGTGAAAGGAAAGATGCGTGTAAGAAATGATTGGGCCAACTACTAAATTTCGTCTTATTTTTATATAAAACTACACAACCTTGATTTGAACTACACAATATTTATATAGTTTGTCATTAATAATTGTTTTCTAATTATACAAACTCTTATTACACTGATATTAATAATCTATGATATGTTAAAACTTTAAACAATATCAATATATATGTATATGTTCAGATTATTAACAATAATTAATAACCATTGTATCCTCGAAAATTCAGAATACATATATCCTATTACAATAACGCACAACAATATCAGTTACACATACAAACAGTAACCCCTTTTATTAAATGTTAAATATAGAGCGTTGGATTGAATACACAGCTAACAATGCTCGCGTAACCATGAAGGACCTAACGTGTAAGTATCTTTCTTTTAACTACCAATACAGTTTCAACTATTCAGAACTTCACTTTCCGCTCCAATAACTTTCAATCACGATTAGTATCAACATTAATTTGGAAGACTTGTTTATGCTCTAGTGCGCCTACATAATTTCAACCGTTCCATAAACATTATATTTAATTATATAATTAACGTTCGAGATTCAGGTTAATCAAATTATGCCCTGTTGATTATAAATTTTTGTCGAATATATTACGTGCTTTTATAACGTGTTTCTTTATGCTTAAAAACAAAAGGAACGGTATACGAAGAATCGATCCACTGGTTCATATTATTTGCAAATGTTCCGCTTGAGGATGGGAAGCATAGCGAAGTATTTGAAATATTTTATGGGCTACTTATGTTCGGCTGATGTAGCCCGATTCTAAAGCCAGTTAGAATTTTTACATGATAGATGATTCACTCGAAATATATGTTCGTAATATTTTACGACGAGGTTGAAAAATTAATATCCTCTTGAACAGAATTTCGCGTATGCATACATTTTACATTTTTTTATTAATATATCGCCCTAAAAAGTAAAATATATCGGTGGAAAAGTTATTATGATGTGAGCCTTGAATGTTTTTTTATCGCGAGCAAATAATGTAGAATAACGAAAGCGTATTTTTTCAGATTTTTTTATTAATTCATTTAAATGTTTTGGTATATATTTAATTAGAATCCGCAATATTCTTTGAAAGAAAAATGCGCACAGAACACTACTACCCATTTATATATTAAAACCTCAAATTCCTCAATCAATTTATTCGATACTAACGCAAATATGAATCAATCGTGTGCAAGCAGGCAAATATACAGTTTATAAAGAGCGCTGACTAAATAATAGTCAAATAAATAGCAGATAGAACTATCTGTGACCACCATCGATAAAGTATCCAGTAACAAAAGCCCCTGTATCAATGAGAGAAACGTATTCCATTTATATGAGATACGATCGTGTTCAATGCTGGCAGATAACGTGTTAGAAAACTAGATTACCGTCCCAATTTAAATCAAAACGTTATTTTCGAAATTTCAGGTTACATTTAGCGGATTAAATGGAAGCATCAAAGGGAATGCTTGTATACGCCTGAATAGAACTTGTCAGTGTTGTATTCTGTTTTTTGTAGCTCGAAATAGAGTTTTATGTTACAGTTAGGTAGATGCAATTAAAATCGTTACAAAAATTGTTTTTGGGGTTCCATTCCGCAGTAACAATTTAAATTATCCGCAATATACAATTATTTTATTTTTGAAATAAAAATATATTTTTCATGGATGCTTTCTATATCAGAGAAAGTGAAATGAAATATTTTTTCTCTGATCAAACTTTAAGCTTCCTTTTAAAACCAATAATGAATATGCTGTTTCGCTTGTGATTCTTAAAAGATAGTTCTACATAGTATTATACTGTAATGGATCCAATCAACTTTAATAGATCCAGATTTATCAGCAGAAGTAACGGACAGAGTAATTACAAACAATGTTTTGAAAGCTTACATTTTTTATTTTTTTGCCCCAATTCTCGAGAATCTTACCTGTTGATCTATAACATTTGTAACGTCCCTTGTCGGGGACTATGCCTCCGATGCCGCCATTCACTATGGAGACCGTTCTTCGGTTTCCTCCGCTGCAGTTGGTGTTGTAGCCCAAAGCAATTCTAGGCGCGCCTTAAGCAAATTCTAGTGAATGCAAAAGATTCTCTAGCAAAACCGGAGACCAGACGGGCACCTCCAACTACATCTAATAAACAGTACCTCTAAGCGGCGAATAAGATCTCGACCATCCTCAGTTTCACTGGGAGATACAATGTAGACATTTTTAGCTATGAAACTGCAAAGGTCTAGGTCAGCAACACGGGGCAAGGAATCTTTAGCTGGTTTTTGACCACCTCGACACAGGCATTGGAATCTGAAGACACACAGAACCAGATAGTTGAGCTATCAGTTTAGGGCGCTCTTCCTTAATTTTCCAGATTGATATTACCGCCATCTATACTTGCAAAAATGGATCGATCGAAATCCTATCCACAGGCGAGACGCAAGATGCTCGAATTTCGATTCCGAAGTTGTACTGAAGTACCATAGGATGCTCGAGCAACTGGCGGAACATCGCAGCGTTACGTTGAGATGAGTGTCGAGCAACACTGATATCAAAAAAATGAAAGCATTTACGTGCATGAGTTCTACATGTCAGCATCAAAACTTTTTCAGATCTGAGCTCAGTACTAGGCACAGTCTCTATTAGAGTCGACTCACCAGCGTGACACACTGTAAAACTCTCATTCATTTAAACGCGAAAAGACTCCTTTACGAACAGAGCTACAAGCTAAGATTACGACCTAAAAAAGTTCAACTTCACTTATTACGCAAATGAAATTTTTCTTGCACTGCTTATAAATAAACTAGTATAAGACAAAGGTCGAGAAAATGACGTACATTCGGATTATTACTACCACATTAAATTTGCAAGAACGCTCATCATCTACTTCAATAAATTAGATTTAATAAAGCGGCGGATTCAAAGTTACGAATTAAACACGTCGAATTAGCAATTAATATTTTAGTAGGTGGTCTTCGTACATATACTTAGCTCAGGTGGAGGAGAATCTTCGTTCAACGCGAAATTACTATATATATATATATATATAGATATATGTTGAATTGATGTGAAAAAATCAGTTGCTGACGCTGATTTGTCGTATATTGATGTAATGAAATTACTGTGATTAACACAGAATTCGGGTTTAGTTTTTTAATAAAACAAGTATTTTAGCCTTGTGACGTTTCGGAGACTAATTTTCTCCTTCCTCAGACCTATTTATTGACAAACAGTAATAAATTTTTACAAGTTTTAAATTTAACTGTGAAAAACTTACATTTGGCTTTACTTTAAATTTGTGTAGACATTGAAACTTGCTTCAGGCATTAATGCACCGTGTAGTAATTATGTACACCTACTATTAACTGATTTTGAGAATTGGTATGTACTTTGTCACTAAATTTAATATGTTATATTAGTTTAAAACCTTGTAAATGGGACGTTACGAACAATAAATGTAAAATAATATTTTAAAATCGGATGCAATGTCATGTGTAAGTGAGATGTCCAGAAGGCAAAAAAATTTTTCTTTTAAACAAATTTTCGAGGATAAATAGATGTCGCACATACAGGGGACTACAAAAGAAAAATCAACCATAATGTGGGGAAAGAACAAAAGCCTATTAGAGCTTTATTTTAATGTTTTCAACTATATTTGAATAGATATTGGAAAGAGATGACGATTGTTCTTTTGTATTTAAATTTTTGGTGATTCTATTTATAGCTAAATTCTCCAAGACTAACCTTTTATTGTAGTTATTTTGATTAAATAAAAAAACCGGATTTTCAAGGTCTATGTTGTGATTGGTTTGGTGGACGTGTGCCGCAAGGGCACATTTTTTGGGCTTTTTGAAATCGCTTTTGTGTTGGACAGCGCGCTCGCGCCATCTTTGAGTTGTTTGACCAATGTAATAACTTTGACAGTCAATACATTTAACTGCGTAAACTACATCATGGTGTTGGTTAAGTGGAAGTTTAGTTTTAAGTTTAGTGAAAAAATTGTGGGTAGGTATGGCAGTTGTGAAAGCAATATTGATGTTAGTATCCTTAAATAACAATTTAATTTTATCGGTCAGTTTGGGGATATAAATCAGTGATTTGTATATGGGGCCCTGTGTATTATTGGCAGTGGAATTGTTGAGGGGTAGATTAATATTGTAGGGATGTTGGCTTGAGAAAAGGATTCTTTTGGTCAGATGTTGTGGGAAATCATTTTTACGTAGGATATCAAGAAGTATTTTTAAATCCTCATTTATAAATTGAGGGTGTGTTATTTTTAGTATTCTATTTTTCATGGCTAATATGAGATTAATTTTATATTTAAGGGGGCAGTGTGAGTTATATACTTAAAGAGGTCAACGAACAGGCCCATTTTCCCTTTGGATTTATGTACCAATACGTAGACGATCTCGTTTGTACTCTTCCTCCAGAACGTATTCAAAACGTTTTAGACCTTTTTAACAATGTTAATAACAAGTTACAATTCACTTATGAAGTAGAACAAAATCAATCCCTACCTTTTCTTGATACGTTACTGGTCAATGTGGATAACACCATTAAGCTGAGATGGTACAGAAAACCATCAAATTCAAACAGATTACTAAATTTTAACTCACACTGCCCCCTTAAATATAAAATTAATCTCATATTAGCCATGAAAAATAGAATACTAAAAATAACACACCCTCAATTTATAAATGAGGATTTAAAAATACTTCTTGATATCCTACGTAAAAATGATTTCCCACAACATCTGACCAAAAGAATCCTTTTCTCAAGCCAACATCCCTACAATATTAATCTACCCCTCAACAATTCCACTGCCAATAATACACAGGGCCCCATATACAAATCACTGATTTATATCCCCAAACTGACCGATAAAATTAAATTGTTATTTAAGGATACTAACATCAATATTGCTTTCACAACTGCCATACCTACCCACAATTTTTTCACTAAACTTAAAACTAAACTTCCACTTAACCAACACCATGATGTAGTTTACGCAGTTAAATGTATTGACTGTCAAAGTTATTACATTGGTCAAACAACTCAAAGATGGCGCGAGCGCGCTGTCCAACACAAAAGCGATTTCAAAAAGCCCAAAAAATGTGCCCTTGCGGCACACGTCCACCAAACCAATCACAACATAGACCTTGAAAATCCGGTTTTTTTATTTAATCAAAATAACTACAATAAAAGGTTAGTCTTGGAGAATTTAGCTATAAATAGAATCACCAAAAATTTAAATACAAAAGAACAATCGTCATCTCTTTCCAATATCTATTCAAATATAGTTGAAAACATTAAAATAAAGCTCTAATAGGCTTTTGTTCTTTCCCCACATTATGGTTGATTTTTCTTTTGTAGTCCCCTGTATGTGCGACATCTATTTATCCTCGAAAATTTGTTTAAAAGAAAAATTTTTTGCCTTCTGGACATCTCACTTACACATGACATTGCATCCGATTTTAAAATATTATTTTACATTTATTGTTCGTAACGTCCCATTTACAAGGTTTTAAACTAATATAACATATTAAATTTAGTGACAAAGTACATACCAATTCTCAAAATCAGTTAATAGTAGGTGTACATAATTACTACACGGTGCATTAATGCCTGAAGCAAGTTTCAATGTCTACACAAATTTAAAGTAAAGCCAAATGTAAGTTTTTCACAGTTAAATTTAAAACTTGTAAAAATTTATTACTGTTTGTCAATAAATAGGTCTGAGGAAGGAGAAAATTAGTCTCCGAAACGTCACAAGGCTAAAATACTTGTTTTATTAAAAAACTAAACCCGAATTCTGTGTTAATCACAGTAATTTCATTACATCTATAGATATATGTATATAAGTGCTAGGGCAGAACTCTACCTTACATACCTTATGTCGCGCAAATCTAAATCACATACCGTGAGTATAAATCTTCATGAATAAGTCTCAAAGTCAGTATCTCCCTCGCTCACCACTTCTACATTACGTAGATATGTACTGCTTACATGCTTAGTGTACGTTACTTGATTTAAAATTTATGCTAGTAATACGAGTGACTTCCACCTCTTCGACGATCTTGAATTATTTCGATTTGTTGAACGCTCCTGGAAAACGGGAATATGGTATTTGGAGCGCTCACCTCGTTTATGAAAATATAATCAAATGAATATAAAGCATGCAGTGAAAACATTCGTTGATTTCGTGTTATGAAAACGTAAAGTAAAAAGATTCCGTTTATGTGGAGCAATCTTAAAAAGGAAGGGAAGCTTTTCAATATTTGCTAGGAACGAAAAACCTTAGCTATTGCAAATTTATTTTAAGTGTTTCTAGAATATAATAAATGTAACAAAAACAATTTTCGTAATTAAATATTAAGAATGAGGAAGATTATTTAAAACTATCAACATATCAACCTAAACAGTGAAAAATATTGTAAATTTGTACAAATCGTTCAAATTAGCGCTCAGTTAGTTGTGGCTTCGCGAGCTGTAGTCCAAGTGTGAATAGAAATTCGCGCCTAACACATTTCGCACCTTGATGTTTAGCCAAGCAATAAATTACTGCTGAATTTGTTCCAGCTTGGTCTAACATTCCAAAAAGTATCTCAAAGCCAATGTCTTGTTTTACGGGCTGTTGTGTAATTATGAGCTATTTGGTCAAATATATCCACTTTCTTCAATTTCCTTAGAAAAATGCATTGTTGAGATTAAAGGCATCATGAAAGCCAAAC
The DNA here is from genome assembly GCA_023690525.1 of Holotrichia oblita. Classification (NCBI taxonomy): domain Eukaryota; kingdom Metazoa; phylum Arthropoda; class Insecta; order Coleoptera; family Scarabaeidae; genus Holotrichia; species Holotrichia oblita. Next base: position 18,724,493 of record CM043022.1, read on the forward strand.
TGCGATGACATTATTGGTTTTTTTTTCTGTTGGGTAAAAATTGCACAGGAACTTCTTTTTTATTTTTTCGTAGTGCTCCTACAATCGTTAAATTGAAATCATTTAGCATACTATTTGCTAATGGAATGGATGTAAACCAATTATCCATGGTGAGGTTTCTTCCTGAACCATGTATTGGTTTACCGAGTTCTTTGACATAGTAAATTGGTAAAGAATCTCCAGTCCCAGCTGGTTTGACTTCCTTAACTATATAAGGGATAGCGTTTAGTATGTAACATGTTCTCGAATCACAGAGTGTAATAATCTTTAAGCCATATTTATTAGGTTTTGACGCAATATATACTCTAAAAGGGCACTTTCCTCTAAAGTGTATAGTAGTTTTGGCAGTTATTTATGAATATTGTCCATAGTTCTCTGATGGGCGAGAATTTATCATTCCGGTTTCTATTTCCTTTATCGTCAAACCGTTGATTGAAGGAATACATAAAGATGCACAACCTATGACAGTTGACAGAAATTTCAGATCCCATCAAATGCAAATCTCCATTTGATGGGATCTGAAATTTCTGTCAACTGTCATAGGTTGCGCATCTTTATGTATTCCTCCAATCAACGGTCAAACCTTATGCTTAATAGCAAACATCTGAACCGCGTCTCACCCATAATACATTTGTATATATTTGGTCCATATTTTGACCACATTTCGACTGAATTCAAATAACCATCTTTCCTATTTCCTACACTACAGAAGAGCTGGACAGAGTACAAAACGCGACCTTTTTTAACAAAAATCCAATGACTAGCGGCATCCTGACTTTCGCCCTATTTACTGAGATATAGTGCTCAAATTTGCAGTTGTAAAACAAGAGTAATAATTGCGATAGGGAATACGTCAATTTTGATACCCTTTCTGAAAATTCGCGATATCCTAAACTCTTTGCATGCTTCTGAAGGAAGTTGTTGTTTTACGTATTTCACATGGTGTAGGTACCTGTACCCTCTCAGAGTAGTAGGATTGGATTAGCGCTAGCACGGTTAGGTTAATGCCAAAACTGCTTCTATTTGGAAAAACAAACTGTCATGCCACACCGAATCCAACGCGTGGGTAACGTTAAGAAAGACAATGCCCATCGAATGCCTCGGCTCCAGAGCATTGGGAACCAATTACGGAGACCAATAGACCGCAGCACTTTCTCCCAACCAGCTGCAAAAAGTTGATCGTCATGTAGACAGGTTCGCAACGAATAGGACAAGGTCGCAGTGTAACGGCTCCTATTGATGTTGATCTTCCATGCTCCTAGAAGGATCCCTTCAAAATGGGCAGCAAACTCCCCACTTTTTATTCAGTAGAAGAAACTGCACCTAACTGGTCCCGAAGTCGGTTTTAGGCTTATGTAGTTTTCAAGTTTTCATTCAGACGCTATGATGATTATCATCAACAACAACAGTTAGGTGTGCCCACAGTCTTATGTTTCTGTCAAAGCAGATACCGACATATTACGAGGTTCCTTCATCCTGTATCAGGACACCATCCACATCCTCAGCTTCTACACATACGCCCACTCTGTCACTGACAAGTTCAGCCAGTACGTTCATCGTCTCAATGTCCTTCGCTGTTGCCACTATAGCAGGGTCGTCAGCATATCGGACTAAGTGCACCCTTCCATGTCAGAATCCACGTCGACGTTCGGCAACTTCTCCTCCAAATATCCTAGGAATTATGTTGCACCAATACTGTTATTAAGACATATTTCCTTCTAGGGCTGTATAGGCTACGTATTGCCTCGTTCCTTAACCTTAGTGAGTACGCCTATTGTTGATCTACTCTCCCTAAAGCTATATTTTTGCTCAGAGAGACAACCAGTTCTGTCCAGTTCCCAATTCAAGTCTGCTAGTACCTTACCGTGTATCCACTCACCGCTACTTTGGCTAACCCGCCTCTCTCCCCGGAGGCAACCACTATCTTGCCCTGAACTCCTACCATTCTTGACTTCACCATACTTTACATCCGGACTTGGTCATGCGTCGGATTCATTATATAAGAGTAACCTTGTGTATTACGTTCAGTAAAATGGCTTTGATCTTTCGACCTTTCGCCATCAGATTTTGATCTAATAATAGAAACGAGTTGTTAAGGTAGTAATGACGACATAACATTACTATTTTTATAGAATTTATTTTAGCAGTAAATTAATTCAAGTATATGCACAAAAATTTCTTTGGAATGTTAAAAACATAATTTGTTCCTTAAATATTTTTGTGAAGAATTACCCGGGGAAACCTAAAGGACAGATTTCATTAATATACTAGTATTTCACGTTCCGAAAAAAGATATTTATATCAGCTTTATATTAAACTAAAAAAAAAACGAGATTAGGACCGCTTTTGTTGATAAAAGAAGACATCCAATTTTTCTACCTACCTATCCTCTTCCGTTTTTTAATATAAAAGAAGAAAAAAGCGATCAACGTTGCAATGGCCCGATTCTTTACCGTCGAAATTAAACTCATTTTTTTCTGTTTCAATATTCAGATAAAAATTCGACGGGGATTCTATTGTCGTAACCGAAGGTTTGTCGTCAGCCGTCAGAGGCACCAGTAGAGATAGAAAGAGAGCGATGGAACTTTCTCATCTCCTTTTTTCGCCTTTTTTTTCTAAACGTGCGAAATGTCGGGACAGACGCCTCTTCTTCAATTTCCAGGACGATTGAGCAAACACATTCAGTTTCAAATATATATAGAATATAGAGTACGAAATATCTATTGTTCGGCAGTTTTAAAGCGAAATATTCAACGTTCCGTCCGGGCTAAATGGAAAAATAAAACTAACACCCGCGCGAGGCGTCCCCGAGATTTGATAAGAAATAAAAATAAACAGGGGACCTTGCACGGAAAAGATAATAAAGAGAAGGTATATAGCAAGGGAAGATCCTGAAGGTGATTGGACGTTTTTACGTAAGATGTTTACATTGAAAATATACATAAGACGGGGATAAGGGTAGGGGATATATTTACGAAGACGCAACTTTAGTCTTAAGAAAAATATAAAAATAAATCTTTATCTTTTGGGCTCTTTTCTTTCACGTCTAAATTTACTTTACTTTTAGTATTTATTCTGTTTTGTTTCTAGAAGAAGAGAATACGAATGTAAACGGACTAGCTGATTGGATATTAAGGAGAAACTATGTAGAATTTTATAGCCAACCTCATTGTACAAAGGATTATTTTGTGCTATACAGAATCACACCCAAATCTCTTGTTTAGTTTTACCCATACCTTAAAAATCGATTACAATGTGGATAAGTAATAATTCGATCGGTATTGGGTCCACCGTAACTTTTACTGCATATTAACGAATTATCAAGTAATTTATATAAATGAGACAATGCATCCAAAAAATGAAAAAGAATTACTAGATGGACTAAAAAATTATGAGTCGAAACGGTGTTGAAAATTTCGATCTCGTTTAATACATAGTATATAACCAAAACTAATCTCAAAATACTACGGACAATAAACCTGGAGTGGGCTCGTGGTTGTCATTTACAAAAATACATCGTTTGTCATTGAAAAAATCCCGAAGACATAAAAAATTTCAGAACGAAACAAACAAATCACTTTATGATTTATAATATCTTTGACTTGTCAGGCAAAACCATAGATAGATAGATAGATAATTCACGGGTTGGCTAAGTAGTCTCTTGCCACTGCGACCTATGGATCTATTGTAGCTCCCTGTTATCTATACCACCTGGTCTAGCTTTGCCTTCTTCATGAGGCTTTCTAGCCTTGCCGAATTTGTCTTCATGTAGCTTGCCGTATCTGGATATGGTTTACCAATGCACTCTAGCCTCAATCTGGCTAGTCCTTCGCATTGGCGCAAGATGTGTTGCGAGGTATCTTCTTCTGTCTGACAGATTCTGAACATAGCATTTTCCGCCTGACCAAGGTGGCTGATATGCTTATTTAGTTTGTTAGGTTCTGTTAGTAGACCTACTACCAACCTGATGAATTCCTTAGCCCACCTCTGTCCTGTGGAGTTTTTCCACCATTTATCTGCCGACCATGTCCCCATGGTTTTGGCTATTTTTCTTTTCGTGAAACCATAATTAAATATGTTTTGGTAGAAAAGCCTTACTTAATATAAACCTGCTATAGGATCAGTTTTTTCATGACTCATAAGAGCAAAACGTTCTTTCTGGTGTTAGGAACTCTTGTCATGGGTATATTGAGTTTTCTTCTTGCTTTCATATTATTTAAAATGTTTGAATAATATTTGGAACAGTTTTGTTTATTTCCAAAGATGTATTCTATCTTTCCAGAGTTTTAACAAATATTGATAAATATGAATTAATATATGCAGCTAAAGTAGTACACTTTTGATGTACTTACGTCGATGTTTTTCTGATAAGACGAAAGAAGAAAAACTAGACTACACCACCTAACAGTATTTTTAAACAGCTTTACCATTTCAAGTAACCGTTATCGACAAAAATTCTAAGATGAATTTCCATTTTTTGAGAGTGCACCCCAACTAAAGCAAAATATTGCAAGGAAATATTGACATCTCACGAGGAGCTGCATATCGACTTGATTAACAAGTTTAAAGGCTGATGTGACTAAGCTTCCAATATTATGTTTAGGATCAATATAAATGCTCGGATTAATTCTTACTGCAGTTGAAAGGGTTACAGAACTTAGAAGGCGTCGAAACGAAGCGGTTGAAACCTCAATATTTTCTAAAAAAATTCGTAGCATACTTTTGCTTTATGGAGAAAAGATTCCTGTATAAGACTACCATTCAGTTGTGTGCTTGGCTCTAGACTACCACTAAGATGTTGTGTGGGGCTCCTGTCAGATTCCTGTTGGCTAAATAATGTCTTCACATTTTCGGCTTATCTGCTTTCGCATTTCTTCAGTGTGGTATCATCTCAACTATATTTTCTTTTTCTTTGGTCTCTATTATACTGCGTACACAGTCTGGGATAAATTCAGTAACAGCGAAATAAATCTTCTTACACAAAGTCCTCAAACCGGTTGATTTTATCTTTGTTTTTTAATATTCACGTTATCTTATTATAAAATGCGTTGTCAAGCAAATAGAATTATTAAAGTAAGCGTCTGTACCTACTTCACAATTCTTTCTGTACATTTTGAATTGTTTCCGAATAATCCCGTATTTCATCTCTAATGTAATTTAGTAACTCAGCTAAATTTTGTGATCCATTGATGTACGGTTGTGACTTTAAATGACAGGATAAAATGAAATCAATAGATGTGTCTCGCTAGCCATTCTATTGGTTTTCGCCTGTCGATCCACTTCCTAGAAAAATAATTGTTCAAAAACTCTCTAACAAGATTCGTATAATGCGGGGGTGCACTGTCTTTCTGTAACCAAATGGTATTATCTGAAACATCAGGAAAACTGTTATTTGGAAAAATTGCTGTCAGTGCTGGGACTAGGTCAACTTTCCTTTGTTATTCAGCAGGTGTGTGTCTCAACAATCCAATGAGTTTACTATAGCATAGAGACAAAACATGACATCAACATCAAGACGTTGATTTGCTTAACACAAATTCATCATAACCTCACAACACTCATCATTTTCGTTAAGTTCTTGCAAGAGTTGAATTTTATAAGGGTGTTATTTTTTCATCTTCATGGTACGTAGCACTGTTGTCTGATTTACTAGTAGAGATTTGTTATTAGAATTCTCATCAACACTCAACAATTTTTTTGATTTTTTCATCATTCATTCATCTTTGTAGTTTTGGAACATGTCTAACGCCACAAGTTTCTCTAAATTTAAATTTATTCTTACTAATTACAGATTGTCTGATAGGACGATCTTGTATTAAATGTATCACACATTTCTTGCTGACTTCTAGTTTTATAATCCTGTATAATTTCAATTCCTTGTGTGCGATTAAATGTCTGATCATGTGCTATTTCAATGATTTGGAATATAATTTAACCAATTCATACCATTGATGTAGAAGTCGAGAGTAAAAGTTTAAAGCTAATTGCGATTTGTAAAAAAAACAACAGCCAATAAGAAATACTAAATTTAAAAATGTTATACGACAAACGAGCTTTTGTTTATTATTAAGTACTAAAATTTACGTTTTTTAACATTCAATCGTTAGTTTCTCGAAAACTTTCTGATGTAAGGTTACAAAATTTTTATACCATCATTTCGAAAGTGAAAAGATCTCTCAAAATCAAGAAAAAACGTGGGCGTTGTCATTGAAGAAAGTAAAAGATGAGGTCAACACTAAAAAACCAGAGATGATTGCAAATCAACGCTCACGGAAAAGGTGTATTTCTATGAATTAGAATCAACCAGGATGTTTCCTAAAAAAAAATATTTCGCTTTTACTGAATTTATTCCATACTTTAAGTGTTCACTGTATATGCATGTTAGCAGTTCTCTGTTTCCATTAGATTCTACAACGATTTCTGCAGTTTTCTTGACGTAGGTAGCTTTGGTAGTCTCCCATGTTTGGCATGCACAGAATGTGTGTTCCACTCTTCTACCACAGCTTGGGAATAATTCATGCCTTGACATTTCATAAAACTTTGTGTCAGTTACAAGAACCATCGACTACCGATGAGTTAATACGCCTGCAGTTGTAGACCAACTTAACATAAGCTTTGGAAAACTACAAAAAATCAAGTTCAAATTCAGCGCCGGACTAAGAACCAACTATACTACTTACTGCGCCACTATCGCAGTAATGCAGTAAGCTACCTATCTACCCACTTTTCCTGCTATTTTTGTCATAATCTATCTCTCGTTGGAGCTATTAACACTTTACTGTTTCTGATCTTTCTTTAATTAACGGCTCTAGTGGAGAGGCGGTGGAATGTTGCAAATACTGGCTATATTAATATTTCTTAGTCGCTATAGTACTGTTATTAACTTTGCGGTAAGCGTTAGGTTCTTCACTATTCTAGCTCAAATCTATACCGCACAGAGTACCACAAAGCATATTAACCAACCCAATAATTTTTTATTTGAACACAATCAGTATTGCTTGTCCTGAGTATGGTCACGTTTGTCTGCAACCAAACTCCTACGTCAGAAAGTATTTTGTACTCTAAACTTCAAAGTTCACGGGGGCTATCTTTCGTTTAGTAGTAAGAAGAACGATGGTCTTCTTCAACATTGGGGTATACTTCACGTTACCAGATTTGCTTTTCGACAGCTTCATCGTTTTAGTTATTCCGAAAAGCAAAACCCAGAATAGAGTTTCTCTCTCGAGTATAGTATCTCTTTTGGGCAAATTTTATCTCTTAATTCCTGTACTTGTAATTTCTGCCAAGAGCTGCTTAACGCGGTTCCAACATCCAAGATAATAACAGAGTATTCGATGACTATGCGAAAAATCAGCCGCTTCATATGGGATTCTGAATGGCTTTTTTACAGCATCCATCAGACAGGCAAATCTCTACTACCGGTACTAGTATTTAAAAGGTTCCCAATGTGTGTTCTTTCCTCTTTTAATCCAGCTCATAAAAGCTGCTCATGTAACTTGCCTTCCAAATACAGCAAACATATGGATCTGCAGAAATCAAATCTATGTATTAATGGACTCGTCCTCTTTTCTAGCTAGTACCAGTCTGATCTCATTTCAATGTAGTGGGGTATATTCCCAAATCCTGCCGAAACAAAACAGAATCCAAACCTGACATTTTGATTTAGTTGCTGCTCATACTCTTTGCTTCACTGTAAACTCGACTTTAGCATCCCAGTTGCCTTCCAGAGCTTGCGAGTCATACCTGTACAAAACTGGTATAACATAATAATAATGACAACACTATACATTCTAGCTAAAAGCGTATATAGACCGTTTTACGAGTATATACTTAAAGACAATAGCGTGTTTACCTCCAATCGAATACACGACCATCTTCATTTCTCCCATAAAACCACCTATCAATGGCATAACGACCTGTAATAATTTTATCTCTATCTCCGCTAGTAACAATATAAATAACGCAGCGCTTAATGAAAGGAACTTCAACAGATTAGCCCATTTTCTTTGTCGGAACCTTTTTTTAGCAGTTCGGGGTATCGATTCCCCCGCTACTTTCGACCACCCTATCTTAAGAATGGAGAACAGGCAGGAGGATTCAATTAAAAGCAGATGCTTCTTTGTCTCGCGCGGCTGATTTATGTTGTTTGGAAATCTGAACTTGCGCGTATTGAAAAAGCTCACGCACTGTACTTAATTTATCGGAGCTTTTGTCCCAATAAAGCTTTGAATTTGTTTTAGGTGATTTATAAGGACGAAAGGGAAGTTTATTTCTACTGCGCACTCTTCGGTTTCGAACTCGGTGTAGTCTTCGCTCGGGGCTTATTTACTTCCGTTTAACGTGGCTTCGACTTCAACATGGGCAATAATACAAATTAAAACGTTCGACCTGGATGGAGTTACTTCCGAAGAACGTGCTAATTAATTATTAATTAAAGGTAATAGATGTACTGCTGGAAAGATATATCTTTTTTACTCAATAAAGTTAAGAGACAAATAGGAAGAGTAACTGTAGGACTTTAACTAATCACAATTAAAGTTATAGGAAGCGATTTTTGAATCAAAACTATTTCGTAGTTTGACAAAGCCATCTTGAAAACTTATGATGTGGAATCGAAGCCTCAATTAAATTCCTCTAAAACTAAACGCTGTTTAAAATGATTCCTTTCATAAAAGTTATCCGCAAAATCCAAAAGCATTAAAGGAAAATATTTTCTTTATCGAGAAATGATTCAAGTTCGAACAACAACAACTATAAGTAAGTAATTTGGCGACGTCTGTATTTAATAGGCGAACTCGGAAACGAGTCTACCGTAAAATATTTAATGAAGCAAACTCTCCACTCCACCCATTATTTCCATCATATTATAGTTTACAATGCATTATAGAAGTTTGTCGGCGTTACTTTAGCGATTAATGTCGACTTTAGAAGTGTGAGCGTGACGGAGATAGCTACAAAGGGGAGTTTGAGAAAGAAGAGGGGCTCTGCGCCCTAATATCTCGGCATAAAGTTCAATTAACTGCAATCAATAGTTATTATTTTCTACAGCTTCACGAAACCGAGAAAATAGAGCGTGTAGGAGGTCCATTAAACATACACATCTTTCCATAAGTTTTGCCAAAATTGGTAAACAATTTAGTGCTGAACTTGCCTTTTAAACCCACGCGAAAATACTAATTTGCAACAACAATACTAAATCATTTCTTAGATTATACATTGACCTTCCTAGTAAAAATTCAAATCTTTATGTACATGGTCTTTAGCTTTCTAATGGACTAATCCAGATAATGCCGGTCAGCAAAGTCGGAAAAGAGGAGCCAGTTTCAGTGCAGTGCCGAGAGCAACGTAGAGGGGCGAAGCGCGTGGCACGGAAACTCGAGCGTCCGTATCAAAGCACACTTGTTCCACTGGTCGTAGTGAGTGCTTTAGAATATGAAGGTGATAGAATTAAATGTGCAAGTTGTGAACGCCGCCAAAAAAGGATAAAACACTGTTCTGCAATCCGTGGAAAACGATACAGCAAACAATTAACATTTCATATAATAGCTGTTTGTTTTATTCTATGTAATCTAGATCTATCTTACTAAACCAAAACGCTTTCATTCCTTTCTGGAGCAAGCATTTGGATTATACCTTAGCAAGTTGGACATCGATAAGAAATATTATGTCATCTGATACCATTATTTTATGTGTAAACATGCGGCCGCGTCGCCTATGCTCACTTATGAAAGTCACAAACATAAATGATGATACGGCTACGTAGTCCGGCCACGGCGTTCTCCGCACTGCTCTGAAACTTGCTCCTTTTTGCCGAATCTACTAATAGATACTACTACGATTATCAATTACAATATCTTTTAGTTATTTTAGAATTTTTTAAAGAAACATTTATCAGTTTAGTTTAAACTAAACACCAGAATTTTTCATTTTGTATGGTGATACTAGATAAAGCGATCTCTAATAAAAGTAGTATTCTAAAGGCGACGCTAATAATAACACGAACAGATATCTTTACAATAACGATACGTTTCGTCGAGATTTGAAATGATATGTTTGGTGTGTTAATTTAAGACAATACATCACACAGATGCATAATTATCCACCCCAATTTCAGAATTAACGAACATTAACTTTGTTTTCTGCTAAAAATTATTTCAATGTACATATATCACGCCACGTATATAAAAGATATAAAAATGATTTATCAAAACAAGTAGAAACTTTGGATGATATAACAAACTGCTACAATATCACCGTTAAGTCAAGTTGATAGCTGCAGTGGCTAGACGACTACCTAGTGCTGTGAAAGATCGTCACGCCCGTGTTCAATTCTAAGTGGGGCGGTGACATTTTCTCGGGGAATTGTATTCCGATCAGTCTACCGGTCCTTGCTTAGCAGGACAACAATATAAATGGGCAGATAGTCCTGCAGAAACGACATTGAACACATTTACTCACGGTCAAATTACACAGCAAGAGTTGCACGGCTGTCACACGATCAGATTTTATTGGTTTATCGAATTCAATATTTTTGAAGGTCGTCTAGGTTTTTTTATACGTTTTTTCAGAATTTTGTAAAATTATAGGAATACGAAAAGTGAGTTGAAATAAATCCCTAACAGAACGCAGTCCTATATTTAAAATCTGAAATTTTACAAATTATTTCAGCCTGGTTGAGTTTTCCAAAATTTTGAAATCACAACTTGAATGGTCTAGAAGATATAATAAGAAAATCGAATTTTGTAAGTCACCGTTCATGTTTTTTGGAAAATTTAAATTTTTACAATTATTCTAGTTGCTTTGAACATTATGGAAATTTGGAACAATATATACAGAAAAATCTAGAGGCTGAAATTGGGAAAAGGAAAAACTATAGTTTTTCTCTATTCTTTCAAACTTTTAATTTTAATTTTCCAAAAAGGGAGGTTTGTTTGTCAAATTTAACGCAAAGATTAAAAAAGATGTACATATATATGAGAGTAGTGAAATGTCCTCAAAATAGTCATCAACTGCAGATTCCACGTCTTCATTGTTGGCAAGTCTAGCAAACAGGGTGTGTGAGGAAGCAATTCGAACTTTAATTAATTGATTTTAGCCATCGCGATAATGCACGTCTGAACTGGTGCATTGTCTTGAAGAAACAACAGTTTCTTTTTCGCCAAAAGCGGCCGTTTTATCTTAATTTCATCACTCAAACGCTACAAGTTCGCATAAAACTCGCCGTTGATTGTTTTTCCTTGCTGAAGATAATCAATGAAAATTATCACACGCGCATCCCAGAAAATCGACGCCATGACCTTACTAACAGATGGTTCAATCTTCGCCTTCTTTGGATCCGATTTTCCCCTTTCAGTCCATTGTTTTGACTGTTCCTTAGACTGAGGTGTGAAGTGATGGACCCATATTTCATCTATGGTTATGAGCCCACGTGAAACTCTGCTTTATTGCGAAACTTCGCCAAACACTAGATTGAAACATTGTTCTATTGTGAACGGCACCCATCTCGCGCATAGCTATCGTATCTCAAGTTTTCAGTCAATATGCCATGTAGCGGACTTTTTGAATTATCTATAATATCTGCTAGCCCGATTTTCTTCATAATTTCTGGCGTGATCACCTCATTTGCTCGACCACTGCCATATTCGTCTTGGCAGCTCATACGGCCTCGTTTAAACTGTGCTGCCTAATATTTTACTGTTGTAAACAAAGAAGTAAGGATCCAAGGTAATACTGCATTATTATCAGAATTGCGTATGTATTAAAACATAAAAGTCTCACCTAAGGCTAATGAGATATGAACTAAATCACAGCGAAATATAAATACAATAGATATCTTCCTGATAAAGTAGCAATACTGATTTTATATTATTTAGCTACACAACACAAACACAATTTCATTTCCATTACGGCTCAATAGCCGCTGAGGTAAGAGCGACTGTCCATGAGTAGCACAGCACCTCGTGACACGATCTTACTAGGTCGGTACTTATTCAGTTGAGAGATTCACTGTTGAGACACAATTAACAGCGCTACATTATTTACACCGCGGTAATGTCACAACAAAGCCATAGAAACACACTATTTACACAGTAAGAGCTGCAATCGGTAATGTCGATACTCTCCACAAAAAAACACGTCAATTGAACTTCTTCCATATAGATCATCGTCGATTTAAAAACGAAAAAATTAGTACCATCTTTTATGCACACAAGAATTTTCTCGGAGCTTTTTCGTATCATAAAAATTATAATAGAATCGCGATCCCGGGTAAATAAATTCTACATCTGCATCTCTCTTTCGCATCCCAAAAAAAGTAAAAGAACTCGAAGAGAAAATGATTGGAATTCGAGAGAAAAATCCCATAGAAAACTATTTATCGATTCCAATGAACTTCGCTTTAGGGCAGTATTAAATTTTCTTTTAAATACTCCGGGAAAGTTTACGTGGCTGGCTTAGTTGCGCACGATCTCGCTGCAACGTATCCTGTACTGAAACATTAAAAATCATCCGGTGGGTTAGCCTGAAAGCTAGCGTCCGCTTTACGTTAAAGCTCTAAAAATTGAATTTCTCAGACAGTTTATTTAAAATAGTTTGACTACTTAGTCTTTGAAGTAAAGCGCAATTCTGATTGTCGAAAACCCTAAAAGGGTTTATAAAGGAGATACGGTTATATATACCAACTACAAAATAGATTTTACAAATCAATCATTCCGGCCTTTTAAATTCGCATATGATACACGTTTTGCTGTATTATTATCATGCCGTGTCAACGATTCTTGCATCAATTTCTTTTATCATTCTGTCAAAAGCATACTTTTCTCACTTCACATTCATGTATGTTTACAAATGTATACCTTTGCATACTTCACATACGGAAGCCAGTGCAGCTTCCTCTAAAAACGGAAATCGTTGTTATGTGTATTCCAATGCAGTTGCATATATTGATTGTGTAATGTCATGGAAGCACTAGAAGGTGGCTAGTGTTGCATGTGTGTTCAGTACTGACTGTTAGACATTGTTTTATATTCAGTTGCATCCATTATTATTCGTTTTAGGTAGGCCTATTTTTGGAACACTTCGTTTTGAAAATTTTGTAGTTACTCAAGTACACGTTTTCCTTAAAAAGATTAAACAAACTTGAATCAGTTTATTCCGAAAAGTGTATAAATATCTGAGTAGGGCAATTTAATACCAATAATTTTCCCATCACAAAAAACATCGCGCCGAACGTTCATTTTACACGCCATAAGGCACTTTTGTCGTGATCTACATACCAAAGTACTTGTCACCATCAACATCTATGTATCCATCTCTATCCCGCAAGTTGCTCCCACTGTTTTCGCTGCGGGACTTCCCGTTTTCACTTACGGATCATAACGCCGCTTGAAACAAATGACTATGTATGTAAACAAAAAAAGAGAATGGCTCGAATGTAATATTTATTCTAGAGCTTGAGAAGGGCTGAAAACTTTTACGGCCGTACAATAAATCACCCGGCGTGAAATTTGTCAAGTAGGCTGCGTACATGTACCAGTATTTCAACATTGGCTTTTCACTTTGGTAACACATTCGAATTATTAGCACATACTGCGGTAAGTTGTCATACAGGGTGAAAATTTGGATTTCTAAAATAAACTTTTTTTAATTATCAACAGGAATTTTTATTAATTCCGTTTAAGGGACATTATATGACTGCAGTTGTTGACCTTTCAGATAATTTATTTACTGGTGCATACACAACCAGGTGCTGACGAAAGAAAAATTAATAAGTTTACCAAAATGTTAATAACAGCAATCGCATAGTTCCTTTAAGTTGCAAACGCTAATTACACCTAATTGTTAGATGTAACTCCACTCCAAACATTGACATACGTGACAAAACCAATGAACCCACCATCTCATTAAATATCTAAACTTCTAGTTTGGATTAGACAGCTTTTCTTACTCTTCTCAATAACTCTAACTCTAACTTCTCAATAAAATAACAAGTTTAAGTAAATTGCATTTTAAACCAGACAGCCAAAACTATCTCTAACTGGAAACTGTAACTTACTCGAGTATACCACACATTTCACCCGTAAATAACTTTTTTTGAACTCGTAATTCATTTAGGTGCGATATGAACATCGTAGAACAAAGTCCGTGAATTTTACATCGCAATATCTGATACTATCCGTTTTCACAATACCTGCTCGTACAATTTCGCTTGAATTTCCAATACGGTGAATAATGTATTAGTTTCATTGTTGAGCACCGGTTGGGCGCCAAAGGTGAAACTTGTAGATATTTCATGTTCTGAGTTATACACAGACACAAACTGCATCCGGTTAAATACAATTTTGTGCCTTCGGCATTCGAGGGGTTTACAACACGTTTGCTTCATCAATATGATTTTGCATGAACATTGTTGCTAATAAACGTACGCTTTTTACCCATTAATTTATGATAAATTTTGCGACGATTATGAGCATTACGTCCATAATACTTCGTCGTTCGTTTGCGAGTGGATCGATATTTTCCAGTGAGTGCATGGCAACAAATGACCGAAGACCTAATAACCGCATAATGGTCGTTATACGGGCTAACTAATTGTAATTAACTTTATGCCGGCAGGTAGAGTCATATTGAATAATTTAATCCAGATGTAATAATATTTTGTAGATGAACAAAGCCATTATAGTTGATGCAATTATTTACCAATTAAATCCTATCCGGTATAATTTGCGTATATGCAATTGTCATCTATTTGGAGATAGATCCCCTGAAGTATTGTGGGGTGAAATAATTCGTATATGCAAAGTTTAGGTGGCGTGCGCGTGCGCACGCATCATCGTTGCACGAACAGTGCCATATAAGACGTTATGTAGTACAGATGTATGTTGTATTGTATTCTTTTTTAATGTTTAATATTCTTAGTGTTTCTTGTTTATTTAATAAATAAACAAAAGTTAAGTGAGGTGTATAAATTAATAAACCCGATCCTACAAATTTTGGGGGCTCAACCGGGATGGAATGAGAAATATAACAACAGGCATTGTCCGAACGATGTAACGACGAAAAGGCGGCTAAGACGGCAAAAAGACGGTCAAGAAAACGAAAAGACGGTAAAAGGACGAAAACGACGACGAAGAAGACGGGCACAAAACAGAAGAGAAGACGATAAAGCAATAAAGTGAAATTACGACGACAGAAGAAGGTTAAGAAGACGTACATAGAAGCTGACATCACATAGAAACACGGACGGCGGACGCTACATCTAAGTAGGTACAGCCTACCAAGGTATTTCAAGATTGTGAAATAGTATTAGGAATTTCGAGAAACAATCGTAAGTAATTGACCTTTTTATTTAAAACCATCTACAACGACGCGACGTAACGGCGCATGAGTATTGATGTTATCACCTGGCGAGGCGTAAGTAAAATATATGCGCATGCGTGTGTAAACAACCAGATGTTCGAGTTCATTGAACTGTTGACTGTTTTTTTTTTTGAATTCTCTGAATAATAATTTGAATATAGACATATCTTAGCGATAATAGATAGTTTTACAAAGTTTGTATGGCTATACCCCGTAAAGTCAACTACGAGTAAGGAAGTCATTGCCAAATTGAAAGTACAACAAAAGCATTTTGGAAACCCTGGCGTGATCATATCTGACAGGGGCACAGCTTTTAGTTCGGATGAATTTGAACAATATTGTAAAGAGGAAAATGTGACTCATCATTGTATCACAATTGGTTTGCCTAGGGCCAATGGCCAGATAGAACGAACGAATTCAGTAATAATATCTATATTAACGAAGTTGTCATTGGAAGACCCAACAAAATGGTATCGCCACGTCGACCAAGTTCAGCGCATTATAAATTCTACATGCCAAAGGAGTACTGGTTTTACACCGTTCGAATTATTAATTGGTGTCAAGATGAGACGAAAAGAAGATCTGTACATAAAACAGATGATTGACGAAGAAATCGAAACGACTTTTGTTGAAGACCGAGGTAAACTGCGAGAGGAGGCAAAGAAACAAATCCTAGCCTGTCAAGAGGAAAACCGCAAGACGTATAACCTGCGAAGGCGATCTGCGAGAAAATATAATGTACATGATGTAGTAGCAATAAAGAGAACACAACTAGGACCAGGTTTAAAGTTGAAACCCAAATATCTAGGACCTTATGAAATCACGCGAGTTAAACCGAAAGACACCTATGACTTCGTGAAGATAGGCAAATGCGATGGCCCAATAAGCACTACAACATGCGCCGAATTTATAAAACCGTGGGCCATGGGGGGTGATAATAGCGAATAATTCGAGGGCGAATTTGCCGTAGGATGGCCGAATTGTGGGGTGAAATAATTCGTATATGCAAAGTTTAGGTGGCGTGCGCGTGCGCACGCATCATCGTTGCACGAACAGTGCCATATAGGACGTTATGTAGTACAGATGTATGTTGTATTGTATTCTTTTTTAATGTTTAATATTCTTAGTGTTTCTTGTTTATTTAATAAATAAACAAAAGTTAAGTGAGGTGTATAAATTAATAAACCCGATCCTACAGTATTATATCGTAAATAGAATTTGTTTACAAAAATGGAGTTTCACAATGCTTTTTGCTACTGGTGAAAACGAATCAGAATTAAAATGAAACCAAATACGATATTATGAATAATTAACAGAACTGGAACGTTTCCTTTCTGAAATATAAAAACTATCGGTTTAAAAAACTTCACCAATGTTTAAGCAACGAAGTGTGAGTTACAATTATGACATACTTAAAAAAGAGAATAGAACAAGTTGTTTCGAGATATGTTCTTCAAGTCAATAATTTTTCCACCATTGAAATGAAAGCCTTCATGATCGAGTAATATCAACCCGCATCAGATTTTCGAAATCGAATTTGTTTGGTCTAAAAAGTTTGTCATGTTGTGATAGAACAATTTCATTTGGAGAAGGAAAAAGTACTCGTTGAATCTGTAATGCAGTTCAGCATATGGAGTTTTCCACTAATGCGCCATGATGTAAGGTGGCTGGGTAAAATATACCTTGAATTAGGAACGATTAGCATACATTTATAAAAAATATTTACTGCCCAGGTCGACTAACTAATTGTGTCGTTCTCACTCGCTTGCACTTACAGCTTACGACAAAGGCGATAAGTACTGTCATCAGTCTTGAATGAAAGTCCTCAAATCTGGAGACTTAGCAGGCCATCTAAACATTCTACAAGTATTAGTAAAGCTGGGTAAACTAAAAGACCAAATGACACCAAAATTCGAGTTCTACAAACAATTTGAAGTGGTAATCCTAAACTGCCAAGCGTTTGAATCAGGCTGGCCTAAACGACAGAATCCGTCTACATATATGCTGGTATACGGACAGATCTAAAACAGATACAAAAGTGGGAATAGGTATCTCTGGGCCCAGATACAAGATCTCGATGGCCATAGGTACAAGTAAAACTAGCTATCAGGCAGAAATATATGCTATTAAACATTGCCCCCAGGAATATCTGGAAAAACGCTACCAAAACGTAGGCATATACAGCCTAAGCTAACGTGAAACTGTTAAAGGAACGTAGTTACACTGATACGAATACCAGGTCACTGGGGATGTTCGGATAATGAGGGCACTGGTGACCTAGAAAAAAAACGCGAAGAATCATGACTCATTGAACCAGAACCATTTCGTGGGCTACTTCAAAGTCACGTTGAAGCTCATTTTCGGCAGTGGGAGACTGAATAAGAAACCTTAATTACTTTTTCAGCCACTAAGGCAAAATCGCTGCTGAACATCACTAAGAAGACCTCAACACCTCGCGTCTCTAAGGTACCACCTAAATATGAATGCCGAGTCTGCCCAGAATACAGAGCAGGGAACACATCATATTCGACATCGAAAGCTTGAGCTCACAGAAATAGTACCACTTCGAACAGAGGCCCCTGGAACTAGCCGCTGTTAGAGCTATAGCCTCCAAGAAGATACTAAACTTCATTAGAAGTTTAAAGATCAATTAGAACTAAAAGATTAAGAGTGCTCATAATAGATCTTATAGATCGTAGTAAAGAGAGGCGTTGGATGTCTGATGGACCCACTAACAATCTAATAGCATCGTTCGATTCGTCGATTATCCGAAAATAACTGAGGTTGGTTTTTGGTTATCGTAAATATTTATGTTCTATTGTTTTAAAGTTGCCGGCTCTGGTGAGTAAGTAGAAGATACATGTTGATTTGCGCTCCGTAATTGACCCCAGCAACTGAGAGATTACGAGCATTGTAATCAACGACAAAGAAATACGTGGTGTGTAAACGTGTAGTGAACGGGAAAAAGGGATTCCAAAAAAGAAAAATCGCTAATAAGTAAGTCTATTTAATATTTAAAATTCGTTCGCTAGTAACAGCTGAGATAGTAACAAAAACACGAACGCAGACACCGAGGGAGGTCGGGGTCCGACAGGTTGACCGGCCTATGACTTCTAGTGCGGTGCTACAGCTAGCGACAACAGAGCAGAGCCGGCACAGGCTTTTCGGAAATAAATCTGATTTAGAATTGAAAGAATAAATTATAATGTCGGATAGTGACGGGAATAAGAAAGAAGGAAAACGGAAGAGATATGACGCAGAGAGCAAAATGTTCGTGAAAAGCAAAAAGGTGTTCAGAACGCCCGACAGAAATCCCAAACCCTACGAGAAAACCGAAGATGACGGAGAATTGCTTCTTGCTGACAATAAAAGAAAAGCGAAAGAGACGGAAGAAATGAAGGCCTTAATGGAAAGCATGGTGAATGAGATAAAAGGTATGAGAGAAGAAAACAAGGAAGATAGAAAGCAAATAAAAGCTCTTACTAAAGAAAACGAGAGATTAAATAAGGAAATGATAGATATGAAACAGCAAATAAAAACCATGGAAATTACCCTAGAAGGAGTACAAAAACAGGAAAAGAATAATAACTTAATTGTTAAGGGACTTACCATAGAAAATGAAGATGAAGAGGAAGTTAAAACTTATATAGGTAATTTCATACAAAAAGAACTGGACATATAGGTGGATATTACAAATACGACAATGATTAGTAATAAAATCCATGATATTAAAGTTAAGAGTTTCAAGCAAAAAATGGAGATACTCAAAAATAAAAACAAGTTTAAACGTAAGAAGGGAGATAAGGTATATATAGAGTGCGATTACACGAGTAAAGAACTAGAAAATCAGAAACAAATGAGAATATATGGAGATATTGAAAAGAAAAAAGGAAGAAATGTGAAACTAGGATATAACTTCGTAGTTATTGATGGAAAAAGAACAAAATGGAACGACAGGATGGGGAAGACAGAAGAGGAAGTGGAGGAGAGAGAAAAGGCAAAAAACTGAAAAATGAACATGGATCGGATGGACTGGAAACGATCAAGGCAACGAAAGGTATATTGGAGGGAGTTAGAAGAAAAGAAAATGGAAAGAGTCAAATTGGGAAAAATAACGAGCAGAAAAAATCTGAAAATAGAGCAAGAGATAAAATTCCGACAATAAATCTAGGCACGTGGAATCTTAGGGGTATAGATGAAGAGGGGGCAGTTAAAAGTTTATCACAAGAAATGGAAAAATATAAGATGGATATAGTAGCGTTACAAGAAACACATTTAAAGGAAAGCAGTATACAGGAAATAGACGATTATATTTTATTTAATAGTGGTAGTACTAAAGGATATTTGGGAGTGGGCTTCATAGTAAACAAGGAATGCAAGCAAGACATAAGGAATTTTGAAAAAATATCGGATCGAATGTGCGTACTACATATAAAGAAGAAAACTAAATGTATATCTATAATAAACATCCACGCACCATCGGAAGATAAAGAAGAAGAAGAGAAAGACATATATTACGAGCTGTTAGAAAAAGAAATTGACGATATACCACGCAGAAATACATTAATAGTGATAGGTGACGCGAATGCAAAGGTGGGAAACGAGGAAATGTACCAAAAAATAACAGGAGGCAAAAGTAATGAAAACGGCATTAGACTAATCACACTGGCAATAGAAAAAGGTTTGAAAATAATGAGTACATATTTCCAGAGGAAAGAAATACATAAGGGTACATGGATGATTCCTGGCACAATGGAAACGAACCAAATCGACCATGTGTTAATACAAACAGAGAAAAGCAGTTTGATAAGTAAAGTTAGAACATACCGTGGGGCAGATACTAACTCCGATCACTTTCTTGTGGGAATAAAGATGAAACTACCGAAGACAGAAATCAGTAGAAAGGAAAAAAAGTATGAGATTAAGTACATTATAAAAGATCTGCAAGACCCAGAAATAGCAAAGAAATATATGACTGAAGTAGAAGAAATATAATATAAGAAACATGAAAACAGGTGCAATACTGTAGAAGAGAGATGGAAATACATAGAAGAAGCCTTGCTAACAGCTACGAAAAGAAGTGTAACAGAAAAGAAAATACCAAAAAATAAAAAGTGGTGGGATAAAGAATGCGACGTTGAAATAGGAATAAAGAAAAATTTGAGGAAAAAACTATTACCAAATAACTCAGATCAGAATAAACAACAATATCAAAATCAAAGGAGAAGAGTGAAAAAGATGTTAAGAGAAAAAAGAAGAAAGTATATGGATAACCAGATAAAAGAAATGGAAACAAACTATATTAACAAAGAAATAAGAAATTTCTACAAGGATGTTAAAACATAAGGAAGGAATACCAACACGTGCCACCCTATATCAAAAGTAAAGATGGGAAATTAATTGGAAGCGAAGAAATGATATTGGAAAGATGGAAAGAGCATTTCCAAGAGTCGTTAAAAGAAGGAACAGAAAAGCAGCCAGCAGAAGAACTAACAATGGTAGAAGAAGAGAATCTCATAACAGAGCCCACCGTAGAAGAAATAGAAGCAATAATACACCATTTGAAGAATTACAAAAGCCCAGGAGAAAATAGTATAGCAGCAGAAAATCTGAAGAACGGAGGGGTTTACTTACAAAAGCGGATAACAACATTAATTAAAGAAATCTGGAAAACCGAATCTATGCCTGGAAACTGGAGAAAAGCAATAATCTTATCAATTCACAAAAAAGGCGACAAAATGGACTGTAACAACTATAGAGCCATATCGCTGCTGGACGTCACATATAAAGTATTTGCAATACTATTAAAGCACAGACTGGAAGAATACGCGGAAAGAGAGGTAGGAGATTACCAGGGAGGTTTCAGAAAAGGTAGATCAACAACGGACTAGGTGTTTATGCTAAAACAAATTTTAACAGGGTGTTACGAGCAGAATATTCCTGCAAAAATGCTCTTCATAGATTTCAAGGGAGCATACGACAGCATAAACAGAGCAGAATTAATAAATACACTAAATAGCTTCCTAATACCATCCAAATTAGTGAATCTTATAAGAATGACGCTACAAAATACAAGCAGTGCAGTGAAATATAAAGGAAAAGTAAGTAAAACTTTCACAACGGAGAAAGGACTTCGCCAAGGAGACCCACTGTCGACTACCTTGTTCAATCTGGTGCTAGAACAAATAATAAGGAAGAGTGGAATTAACCACGAAGGGACCCTATTTAACAAAAGCCATCAATGCCTCGCATATGCCGATGACTTGGTACTTCTCGCAAGAAGCAGGAAAGAACTGGAAAATATTACAAAGCGATTGATTAGAACGGCAAAAGTTTTTGGATTGGAAGTGAACTTTGGAAAAACAAAATTTATGGAACTGAAGAACTGTACAGGAAGCAACAGGGAACAAAATCTGCAAGTGCAAATACATTCGAACAATCTATGCGAGTTTGAAGAAGTGAAGGACTACATGTACTTAGGGGTATTGACGACGAATAAATGCGAAGAAGATAAAGAAATAGATCTGCGGATAGCAAAGTGCAATAACTGTCTACGAGGGCTTCACAAAGTGCTGAAATCAAAGGAAGTGGTAAGAGCAACGAAAATAAGAATTTATAAAACAGTCATACGACCAACACTAATATATGGTTGTGAGACATGGATCCTGAATCAGAAAAATCGGCAGAAGTTAGACATACAGGAGAGGAAAATACTAAGAAGAATTTTTGGGGGAAAGAATACGGTGCTAGGATGGGAAAGAAGAATGAATGCAGAATTGTATGAACTGTTCGGAGAAAAACCGATTGGACAAATTGTGAAGGAGAGAAGGCTGCAATGGCTGGGTCACCTCGCAAGGATGAAGGCTAACAGAAGTGTGAAAGACATAGCTTGGAAGAAACCGGAAGGAAGGAGGAAAAGTGGTAGACCAAGGAAAAGATGGAGGGACGAAATATAAGAAGATCTGAAAGAGAAGAATATCCGGAACTGGAGAGACGTAGCAAAGAACAGAAAGGAATGGAGAAGAGTCACGCAGCTCTAGGCCTTAAAGGCCTGTCCACACGCTGTATATATACATGTATATATATATTGTTTTAAAGTTATTTTAGAATTAAGTAAGGATTAAATAAGCAAAAATTATCAGCGACCCCAATTGAAGCGGTAAAATTATGTAGTATATTATGAGTTTCTGTGTATAGTTTCGTTATCATTACATGCAGTATTAATAATTTCCCCGTGTTTTCTTTCTCGAATATCGTTAAACAAATTTTAATTAAGTTATGGAGGTGTTAAATAAGATCATTTGCTTTTTGGAATAGAATACTAGTAGGGCGAATTAATTTATATCCTGGCACTAATAACTAAACATAGCACAGACGGGCCACACACACAGGGCATCTCAGCGGTTCATTAGAAGTTTGTGGCGTTCTGGTCAAAATATAAATTTGAAAATTTAGAACTATATATAGTCGATTATGTTCTCTTCAATGAGAATATTATTAGATTTCTAGCGCTACCGATTATACCGGAAGTCGCCATCTACTTTATTATTTTTAATGGAACACCCTATATATTTTTACGCATTTGCATTCACCTATTCATAAGCCTTATGAATATCTTTACGTTTTGCAATTTGATTCGTGCGTTTTGTAGTTATTCGATTTTTTCTGAAAAAATTTGCTCTAGCAGACATTTATTCTAAAAAGAAGAGTACTCGATTTTTCGGATATCAATTTAAAATTCGTAATATACTTAAACAACATGTTGGAGTATATTTTAACACTGAGAACGCCTGTCTACACTGCGTGGTTACTTTACTATGGCACGTTAACAGGACATGCGCATGCGTACGCCGCTGGTATATGTACGGGATTGGAGAAGTTTACTAATAACTACGACCATTTCAACACACCCGTGTCATAAATAGCTAATCGACAGCTATTTCTGTAACATCATTTACCACTACCCATCTAATAATGAATATGAAGGAAATTTGTTAAGAAAGATCTTAAACATATCTAGTTGTACAGTATATATCAATTTATTATTATCCTTCATTTTTAGGTAATTGCATATTTATCACAACTTCAATAAGTATATAATGGTTAGCTTTAAAAAATATTTAATAATAATTTGGGCAACATTAAGTAAATTTATAACTTTACTGATATTAACATTGCCAACAAGATCTCTAAGCTTCTGTTTTTGGGTCCGAAGTTTGAGATTGCAATTTTCTGATGCCGATTATGCGATCAGATCTGTAGCTGATGAATTGCAAGGTCTGTGACCAGCTAGGGCAACCAATATTATTACTAATTTTATTCTCAAAAGTACGCCTATTGACAGGACGCAGAAACAACTACCGTGACTTATGATTCAATAAAGAAATCTTTCAAAATAACAATCCAATAATCCACTATTTGTTTTGCGTGCGAAATAGGCTTAAGCCATAGTCATTCTTAAGGCAACTAGTACTTCAAGAAAACTGTGTAACTTCTTGGTGACTCTAGTACCTTCCTACAAACACAAATTGCAAGCAAGGTCTCCAAATTTCTGTTTTTGTGTCCCAAGTTTGAGACTGCGCTTTGTTCATGCTGAATATGCTATTAGATCTGTAGCTCATGACTCACAATATTTGTATATAACGAGGCCAAACAAATAATTTTATTCTTAAAAACAGACCTATTTACAGCATGCAGAAGCAACTGCTCATCGCTTATGATTCAATAAAGAACACTTTCAAAATAACAATAGGCTCAACTCATAGTCATTCTTAACCAAACTAAGTACGTGAATAAAACGAATGCATTTTTTGATAACACTAGCACCTTACTACGAACGCAGATTCAGATTATAAAACCTCCAGTCCAGTTTTTAAAACTAGTGTAAAACCAGGTAGGTTTGTTAGAAAAAACAGCTTACCTAATTTTGAAACCAATCTACCTAACTTTGCCCTGATTTTAAAAACAATCCTGGCGATTTTAGGGTCTTGGTCTGCGCTCATAGAAAAGTAGAAATGCTTTCTCACAGATACTGTTCTAAATGTTAGCTAAAGAACTCCACCAGTCCAGATCTAAAACTTATTTGAACCGATATGCAGCAAATAATATTTAAATGGTTGACTTACCATTTGAATCCTACTTTTTTGAGACACTCACACGTTAGCTTCCACTTCAACAAATTACTTAAAAAAAACAAAACGTTGTAACAGCAATAAGAAACACAGAATTTCAGACCATCGTTTCTACTCCAAAAATAAAAATTGGAAAATTTTGTTTTAAGATGTTTAGAAGTGATGGCTATCCTTCAAAAAACATTAGCAATATTTTTTTTATTATTATTGTAGATAACTTTCGCTTTCACTCGCTTTGTTTGTAAAAAATCATCTTCTAGCGAGAATAGGCACTTCAGTGGATGGTTTTACAACTAAAGCTGAATATTGACAATTTTGGAAAATAAAATACAGCTGTAATTTTTTTTTATGTGTGGTGGGTGCTTAATTGCAGTGACTCCGTAAGCTGTATCGCTTGTCTGGCTATCACCGCAACTCTCGCGGTGTAGTTTTCTGTGAGTAAGTTGTGTTCAAATGGCTTTGTGACAGCATTTAAAAAAAACTTATAAATTCAAAAAAGAAAATTCTTAAAAGAGTCTGGAAACTCCAATATAAAATATGCAGTTTTCTGAAAATATTAACCCCGAAGTCATATCTATATCTAATAGTCATATACATATACAGACTAAAGCTATTAAAGCTCTGTAAAAATATACGACGATTACTGGTGTTATGCTGTACGTTGCTCCCCACCACACACACACCATTCATGCATAATCCATGATCTATGGTATATGGCGTTGTTCCTTGATAGAATAGATTACATCTAGTCGACTTTAAAGTTTAAAAGTGGCCAACGCTGTAGGTAGATATACAAAATCTACTCCATATATGCTACTGCGTACTTTGAATATTTATTATTTCTCAGAGATTTATTTCAAACTTCCTTCGATGTTATTGATTACCTCCTCAAACTCATCAGTTTTCATTACAGCTTTTTTGCCTTAAATAATATCGAAGGCTTTTAGGGTCCGGGTCTCTGTTATGAACGTTTCCGAATTTTGATCGTGTTCTGCCTTACCTTACTTCTTTTAATCTTTGCTACTGATAAACCAGTTTTCAGCTCTTTAAAAAATTGTTCTAATAGCCCAAGTTTCTTGAGCGCAGTTCTGATTTTTATACTGTATTCACACGAGAAGCTCGGGTAATAATTCTCTTTGATTTTGATTCAATTGCTAACAAGAATAGAAGCATAGAACCGTTATGTGAACAGAACACTCCAAATGTTTCTGTTTGGGCAACCAAGAACCTAAAAGGTCAAATCTGGGACGAGCAGAGGCTTTTTTTGTTTAAATTTCCTGACCTTTAATATGATAAAAGCAAAGGCAACGCTGGATGTCGTCATTTTCGCAGAATTTTTTCTGATCTCCAAAAATTATTCTTATTACTTAAGTTTAATAAAAGTATCCCAGAATATTTTCCACATATTTCAAAACTTCATTCTGAAAATTACGAACCTAATTTAATCGGGCAGTACTTAGATCGTGTTTCCCATCAGAAAGTAGATATTAAAAAGACCAAAGAGAACCAAATTACTTAGCTTTGCGTAATTAGCATGTTGTCCTAATTATATCCGACGTTTACAGTAAGATGTCTCAAGATAAAAAAAGCCTCTAACGAAAAATAAGAGGCCACAGAATTAAGAAGAAACGTAGGTACGAAGCCATTCAGTCAGTCCATTTACAAATTTCAAGGGAATTAAGAAAATTTGTGAAGACGCCTTGTGAAAATAAAATGCACCACACTGGGAAGTTCGTTTTTTTTGTCTGTCCTTTTTTAGCGGAAGCGTCGTGTACGGCGTTCTTTTTAGATAATTAGGGAAGAAATATGAACAAATTGTTTTTTTAATTGTCCTTCTGGTATTTTAAGGTGTTTTCTTTCCACCTTATTATCCCGCTATAAGACCCGACAAAGAATAATCTATTTGAATTAGACCGGTTCACTTTTAAAATTAAATTGAAGTTAATTACAAATTGATTTTAATTAGGTTAGAAACAAATTTCAGTAATGTCTTTCGCGAATGTTTCTTATCTTTAATATTTGAAATAATATTCATCATCAATCATATAAGTAATAAAGAAAATTGATAAGCCTCCAGAGTCTATACGCACTCATAAAAGAAATACTGAAACACATAAACAAGTTAGGAATATATTGAATATGTTTGCCAAAACTAATTTTAGACGTATGTATGTACATACGTAAATACCAAACGCGATCCACCACGATACTACCTTTATATATTATTAAAGTCCTCACCATTAGCTTTTATTTATGCTCGCATACACATTATTCGTTTGATTTAGGTAGTGTTATGAATCTAAAAGCCTACTACGAAATGTAAACATATCGCGGAGAAACGGAATATCAATCTTCTTAATTATTCCCATTCAAATGAGTTGTCTGGAATAATGTTTAAACCCTCACTACCGGGATACCATATATTTTCAAATAAACCAATAACCTCTCATCGATTCTACCCTTTATAAAGTAGTCCCTTTTAATTAAAGACGAACGCTAATTTCCTCATGAACGCTGCTATAATTGGAAAATTAATCTTTGGTGGATACTAATCTATTAGCATACACTCGGAAAATGTTGTGTGTAACGTATCGTTGACTGGTTACCCTCAGGCTATCAAACAAACACCATTCTACCCCGGCATATTTCGAACACAACCTAAACTAGAATAATGTTTAAAGCAAAATTTTGTCCGAAATAAATTCTGTGAATTTATTAATAATTTAAATACAGCAATTAGTTCTTGTAAATAAATAAATCGGCACAGTCAACATCAGGCTTATCTGAACATAAGGTTGAAGTGTAATTATTGGAAATTGAAATAATGAGTTTACTGTATGTAACATGTTACCGATCCGCCAGCTGAAGCGGCAGTCGATAGCTTGAATATAATGCTCCAAGCTTCCGTCATCACCCTTATGTAATTTCCTCATTTTTTTCTATTTTAGAGTAATTGGAGAAACAAACGGAAGACATGCATTAAAAACAGAAACATGCGATGATCTATCATGGTTTTTAAAATGTCGAAATACTAGAACGTTGCAATAAAAGCAGAATCTTACAACAAGAAACCAATTTAAATTGGAAATATTTTGAGTAAAAAATTATACAGCAAAAACTATGCTGATGAAAGGCTGTTCGAAGTAGCTGGTGATTATTTTCCTAATTGGGCTTTAGAGCCGTTTCTAATTAGCACATTAATTCTTTTATTTCAACATTCAGTGAATGAATCTCCTTTCTTGGCTGCAAAACCAACGTCATTAACTCTCAGTTGTTGTAGAAAGAAACGACCTAAAACTAAATATCACAGTTCTAATATAGAGCAACGGCGGCTTCTCCATTACGCCAATTGCTCAAAAACATTGTTTAACTTATATTTTGGTTCTTCGAGAAATTGCCAGCGAGGATTATCACGGAAATATGCAGCTGATGGAAACGACTTCGTCTCCTTTGGCGGAGAACAGCCACGGTTCCTTCACTATTGACATTTCCGTTTCATAATCTAGTGTACACGATCAGTAGATATGCTGATGATTTCGCATGTCAGTCTACTGTGTTCAACACATTATTCACCTTCGCCATATGTCGCCAACCAACCTGATTAGTAGTCATAGCCTTTGAAGGAGCGTCATTCAAATTTTCAAAAATATATTTTCTTTGAGGATCTGTATTTATTGAACTACACATAAGACGATGCTAAAAAATTACCTAGCTCATACGACCATTCTCTTAAGAAGTTAATGAAGAGATGTCAAAAATTGGAAGGTGTGCGATTTTATTAAAACAAATCGTCACTAACGACAAGACATGGGGTCACATTACACCGAAATGAAAACAATATTAAATAGTCTAGAGGCATAAGTCAATCAAAACAGTAAAGTTCGAGCATCCAGTACCAAAAATTATGTTCATCGTGTGGCGGGATCGGCAGGTATTAATTTGGTCACTGAATGAAATGATAAGTGTTATCATAAGCTCAAAACAATACACATAGTTGCACAAATTTGGATCTTTTTCTTGCATTATTACCGCATGAGGGCAAAATAACCACAAAATAGCAAACAAACCGTATTGAACTTAGTTGTGAGAACCAAACCTAACAAGTACTCTCCTAAGTACACTATTTTTGCACCAAATGTAACTCAAATATTCAAAACACTTGGAATTTTTTTGAACGATTTATAACCTGCAGAACATCATAGCATTTGCACAGTAAGACTTTTTGTTGAGGTAATATCCAAGCCTCTATTTTTTTGTGTGGGCTTGCTTTACTTGGACTACCACATCCTTGCCAGCTTCTTTTGTAAACCATTTTAATGTATTGTTTTATCTGTCTAATGGTTTATTAAGCTTTGAAGTGAGTTGCTCCTGATTAACTTCCATTTTATCAACACAATCATCAAGTGATTGATCGCAGTCTCATCATCTTTCCGTTAAATGTATTTACAATTTTGTCAAAGACCAAGTCTCAATAGACCGAAAAATTGAAACTACTTGATTAAATATCGGCTTAATGTATCAGCCAAGATTCCTGGATTTGAAAAGAAGAACAACCACGTCCGATTCATGAGCGATCTAGCTACCTCCGAAAAGCAACAGTATGAATTTTAGTCCCGTTGCATAATTGGACCATATTTCCTGCTAAATGATGTTGGTGAAACGGTCGCAATTAATGGCGCGTGCTTTTGTAAAATGATAACCAAGTTTGTTGTGGCACCAATTTGAAAACACTAATGTGTAAGATATTTGCTTCAAGACAAAAATTTCCAACTTGACCCTTATCGACTCTTGTCATTGGGGATATTTGAAATGTTAGGTCTACAAAAACAATCCAGAAGCAATTCCAATTCCATTATCCACGGTTGTAAGAACGAACGCTTTATCTATACAGGGTGGTTCATTTAAAGTGTAACACTGTAATATCTTCGAAACAATTAGTGTTATGAAGAAAAATATGTATTAGACAATAGTTTAACTATATGAAGGGGCTCATTTGATGGTGCTACTGTTGTCAATATAAAGAAAGACACAAAGGTCATAAAATTCTAAAAGAGCAATAAGTTGTGAATAGAAAAATAGTAAACGACATATGACCTCAAATTAATATTAATCGAGATATTTCGGAAAAATGAGGACATAATAAAAGTCAGTGCAGCAAATGTTTTATTTGTTTGTTAAATGTAAAAGTAGAAAGTAAATGTTAATAGTAGCTACAAATTGTTTACATAAGGTAAACAGTTGAAGAAAGCAAACGGCTATCGAATTAAATGTTCAAATTGGCGACCACCAGCCTCAATGCACTTTTGCATTCGCGCTGAAAAATCTCTATGCACATGCAGTAAAGTCTTCAGAAATGTCTGCACATGCATGTCTTATTTTCTGCTGCATGTTTTCTGGTGTTGTGGGTTCCGTGTCATATACAACAAGTCGATATTGTACACTTAAAATAAATATAGCGATTCTTCTGCGCGAATACAAAAGTGCAATGGGGTTGGTGGCCGCTAATTTGAACATCAAATTCGATAGCCGTCTGCTTTCTTCCACTATTTACCTTATGTAAACAATTTGTAGCTACTATTAACATTTATTTTCTACTTTTACATTAAAAAACGAAGTAATTAATATTAATTTGAGGTCATATATGGTTTACTATTTTTCTATTCACAACTTATTGCTCTTTTAGAATTTGATTAAAAAAATACCATATGCTATTTGAAAAAAAGAGTTGACCTTGCTATGACCTTTGTGCCCTCTCCCCTTCCCTCTCTCCTCCCCCTCCCCGTTTCATATAGTTAAACTTTTGTCTAACACTTTTCTTCAACACTAATTGTTTCGAAGTTATTACGGTGTTAGACTTTAAATGGACCACCCTGTATAGTAAATAATTTTGTATTCCACGGCGCGCATGTATAACAAACTTTTGCATGTAAACATTTAATATAGTACGTAATCGTCATATCTTAAACCTAATCTTAAATCTAGTTCAACATGCATTAATAAACATTACTTACACATAACGTCACTTACACCTAATCTATGTGCAACGGTTGTGGGTCTTACGTAATATCATAACTTAAATACGAAAGTAACTACTTCAAGATAGAATCTATCTTAGACGAGGAATTTACAACAACAGTTGCCCTTTTTGATCGTTTTCTACTGCATTAAAATATTAAAGAGCGTGCAAATCGCCTGTAAGGAAGTAACGGACTTCGAAGGATATATTCCAGTGGTATTAAAATGTAACGGGAATCGATAACGTCGTCGCTCGTTACCGTAAAACCACGAAAGGCTTTCAGGGAATTAAGCTCAATTTTAACGACAGGAGTTCTTCGTTTAAAATTGCAATCAAACCAGGACGAAAAGTACACGTTGAAAGATAGTGGATAGTGTCAATTATTTAAATGGATGAGATGTTAAAATTGTATTTATTAATGAGACGGAAGCATATTATGAAAGATTATATTCAATGTTTCTTTTAAATCTTTAAAAAATGTCCTAGCTTTGTATATTTTGGGGTCACTGGAGAAACAAACAATTGTGCTGGAGTCGCTGCATCTGGAGTAACCACTCATCCTCTTCATTGTGTTGATGACAAAGCATTTGCATTTCAGTAAATTTGATTAAAACCATTTTCAGAAACTACTTGAAAGGTCCACGTAAAAGAACAGTCAACTGTCGACTTAATAGAACTCGCAGAGATGCGGATAGTCTTCAAATATTCTGTGATATCTAGAGTGTTAATAAATCTAATACCAAAATAATCAGGAAAAAATATGAGTGATCGTAATGTCGGTTATCTCCATAATTTCTTAAGACGAGATAATGATTCTAGAAAATTACACACATCACATCACCTTAGTAATGAAGTCGTTCGAGGCAAAGTAGAGACGAAGAAAGGAAGTCGAATAGGCAAAGTTCTGGATTAATTTACTGATTACCTTATCACCAAGACCTTCGACTCTCCATTCTATATGCAATATTTGTGTTGAAGACTTAAGAAATTAGACAAAAACGGAAACCCCCACATTTTGGTACAGTGTGGCATGAATCTCAAAACTGAAGTAGTATCTAGCTTTAAATTTTGTACATACAAAATGAAGAGTTTTAATACAAAAAGCAAAGAAGAAATTATATCCACCCAAACTTGCCCTCAACTATGGAGCTAGTGGTCCATGCCATCTGGTATTCCTATATCTAAACCATCGGAACTTGATACAAATACAACCGACAACAGTGACCATAGGTCACTGATAGTGTACAAGTGGGATAAGACGAATTGACAAACACTGAAAACAAACAATGATCCAAGAGAAAAAGTTTAATGCCGGATAGTAATAAGAGATACCCTACTGGATCATGACAAAGATAGTGATTGCTTTAACGGCCGCATTGCCAAATTTCTTGCTTTTTCTAAACCAAAGATAAATACGGAACATTCTAGGTGTGCAAAAGGCGAACGGTCCTGTCCGAACAACTAAGAAATAACAAAGACAAGACGATAGAATGAAAAATAAAGCAATGAAACATGTTACACACACTAAGTTACACAGCGGAACCCAGAAACCAGACTGATCAGAAACATATCTTAAAAAGGCGCTACAGCTATGTCCACAAAACCTAAACGGGAAAGGAAAAGGTAAAGGAAAAGGCAAAGGAAGAGGGTGACGATAAAATTTACTCAACGATCCACACTAATCAAATGCATTACTGCTTCGCAGAAAGGGAAGGAAGAACACCAATGTGACGGATTCAAAATCTTTATCACAATCGCAGACATTTATGTTAAACTAAACGATAAAAGCAAACTTTGCAAGTATGAACAATCGTTCTGCATTACTTCTTGTTAACAAGAAAATTTTTATTGAGTACTAAAACATTTCTCAAGTACTTATGTAGTCCATTTAAATCGCAAAATTTTAACTAACACTAGAAAGTTCTACTAACTTGAATTATTAATACATACTCTTCCAACTAACACAATTTAATGTCTTCACAGTAGATAAAATATATTCTAAAACTATTTTAAATACAAAATTGAAAAGTTTAATCCACCTTTTACGGGCGATAACTTCTAATTACACTCTTACGAAGCGAACCAGTATCTACTGTGGTAATAAAACTAAAATATTCAGGGAAAACCAATAAATTTCTATCATCTTGTAACCGTATAAAGTCGAATACGGAAATACAATTGATTTTTTTACACCTTCCACCTTTGAATGGAACTTCTTCTCCGATGTTATTATAATATGCAAATATCTCTTGGCCATAATCCTTTTTATAACATCGTAAAGGCTCCTATATTGTTCTCGTTTAAAAGTTAATCTCTTTTCCAATATTTTCACCCTGGCAGAGGGAAGTAGAGCGTACTTTTTTACTATTGATTTACTAAGGGGGATGTGAGTCCTCGGCCTCCGTTCTGGAGGATTCGTAGCATTTTATATACGAAACAAGAATGGAAAAAAGTGAATTAATTTTTTTTGTGATACTGTTATAGGAGCTATTGGATAGAAAGGGAATAAGATGTCCAAAGTTACTGTCCCATTTTTATATGTTTATTCCAAACTTGCTTCGACTCCGAAGTTTCTATACATAATTTATGTTGTCACTGTATTGACTCCAGACCAAGTCTAAAAACGCATGAAATATGAAATCTATGTATATGCTAATTAATTACTATACAGATTTCGGAGCTACGCGGTAAATGAGTGGAGGTTACCGTAGTTGTCATCAAAAATATGTAATAGGATAGACTTGCAACAATTTTTATATTATTCAAAACGTTTTAAATCTTTATGCTTCCTTGGCTCTCACCACCCTCTTGACGGTTTCAATTCTGCCATGTTCCCTATATTCAATTCTTTTTTCGTACATGTGAGGCAACATCGAAGAAAGTTTTTAATAAATGATGGTGGCGAATCTGAGTCCGCGGTGTGACGGTGCGGGTTTTCCAGATCCTCTTTTCACTTTTACAGACAGCCTAATACGTCTCGCCGCATGTTATATTCTTTGACGTTTTCTGCGCTGCGTGTGCAATGTCCAATTATTAAATTTCGTACAACGTAACGGGAAGTTTAAATTAAATTATCATACAAGGACGTGACGGATAATGGTTAAATGTAAATATGCTGCTAAAAGGGAAAAATGTTTAATCTACCCTGATAAATTTCGGTACATGTGCTCCGAAGTGTGTAAGGAAAACAGTTAATTAATGTATATATACCAGAAATGTGTAGGTGGCTACTTTGTTTTAAATTTAGAAACGTAATTTGATGCAATCCTTTTCTGCTATGCGGGCTTCCAAATCTGTTCGTTTTCATTGTTTACATACATATGTATATTTGCTGAAGGGCATAATGGACAGGGTAACGAAAGAATGTTAAACTAACCTTCCATAAGGTAACTTGGATGTACGGGAAGTTACAGGTCGACCAGAATCCCATGGCAGTTGCAGTTAAGTCAGAAATGTTGGATCTAATATCTCATGCGTTAGGGGTATATAAACCGTGGGCGCCTATCTATGCTTGTTATATTGTTACATTAACAATAGATCACTGCCACGGCATTCTGGGCGACCCGTATTTTCTCGGAAAGTAACATAGATTACTATAAAAATGACTTCAATTAATTTATTTTTAGGACTAGCAATGATTTTAATAAACAATTGATGATTTTGCGAAGCGGTTTTGTTATCACTTATATTATGGAAAATACTTTACAAAATATCAGAATGTTAGAAAAATAATAGCAATTTTCAAGTGGCAAATGCGGAAAATAATTGATACAGGAAATATCACAAATTTGGAAACACAGAAACTCGCGAAAATATCTAATATACTAAAAATGCCGGAAGTATCGAATATGTTCGTAATATTGGCAATGCTGAAAATCTTGAATAATTCGTCAAACATGCCGAAAATTTGCTAGAAATGTCGGAAATATAAAAAACAGAAATTTCTTAAGTTTACCGAAAGGTTGCTGATTAATTTTTCTATAGCCATTGCCACTTTCGAGATCAAAAATGCATAAGATATCGAACTTGCAGACAATGTCAAATATATGGAAAATAGTCGAAAACCATAAGAAATACTGAAAATGGAGAAAAACCTTAAAATTCCAAATGATCTCCAAAATACTTAAAATGACAAAAGTATTGATAAGTAAGTAAGTAAGTAGTATTTATTTAGCATTGCTATTTAATACATACAACAATTATTTCTACAACTACTTAGAAATATAATTTAATGTGCCTATAAGCCATCGATTTGAAAAGATTAATTCTATTACATTCTTTCTACTTATTCTACTTAGGAATCCAACTTTTTTAGATATTTTATTTGATATGTATTTTATTTGTTCCTTAAAGTTTTCATCTACAATAACTCCTAAATGCATGATATCCTTTAGTTTTTTTCATTTCAATATTATTAATACTTATCCTAATACTGTTCTGTTATGCCCAAAAGAATTTAATTTGTATCTACTTCCTAAATACATATATTTACTCCTACTGACATTAAAACCCAACTTATTTCCATATTATTATACCATATATATAGTCTGACAAGTTCTTCGTTCATAATGTTAACCATTTCGTTTATATCGTCTCCGCACACATATAACATTGTATCATCAGCAAACATAGAGAGGTTATATTTTTAATACACTCAACCACATCATTAACATATATATTAAATAGTAATGGCCCTAACACGGTACCTTGTGGTATCCCAAATTTAGTTTCTATCTCGTTCGATAACTCACCCTTATATTTCACATTCTGTGTCCTGTTACTTAAATAACTAACAAATCAATCCTTAACTACACCCGTAATACCTATAATTTCTAACTTTTTTACCAGCCTTTCACAGCTAACATGCGGTCTCACACACCGAACGTTTTGAATATGCGCAGTATTATTCAAACAAATTCACTTCCAGTGCGCCGGCGCACAATAGCTTCATCTTTTACTGTTTCAGTCGGTGCTTAGACGACACAGTGATAGGTAGTATTAGTTTCGTGTCCGAGCGATTTTCGGTTTGTGAGACCGACATTAACAGCCGTGATAAATTTTTGGATATATTTTCGGTTTTTAAGACCTTAACTACAGTCATATATTTTTACAGGTATGTTGGAATTTCAGTGAATGTTTATTTTATAATATTGTATTGTTTTCTCACATCGAGCGCCATCATCACTATGAATTATTCATATGAAGGAGAACAAATTCGCCTCCAACAATTATATGATGAGATCTGTGCAACTCCAGAGGAAGAGATAAACATAGATGATGCTAATGATAGTCTCGAGAGAGATAATCTAGAAGAACAAGACCCCAATACCGACTCCGAACAAGAAATAGAAGAACCCAATGAATATGAAGCTGCCGAGGTAATGGCATAATAATGAAAGGTTTCCTTCTTTCATAGGAAAAGATGGAAGAACTATTTGGAGAAAGCATTGTGTATTAAATCGTAGGGTTTGTATTGGTGCTGCAAACATTATAAAGTATATGCCAGGAGTGAAGGGTGATGCCTGTAATAATATTGTAAGCAATACTAATATATACATCGAAATGGCTGCTCATGATCCCAATAACAGAACTGCTAGAAAAACAGATATAGTAGAGGTAAAAGCACTTCTAGGCCTTCTGTATATTGCTGCAATGTCAAAAAATAATCACACAAATGCAGAAGATTTATTTAGAACAAATGGAACGTCAATGGAAATTTTTCGACTAACAATGTCTCTTGCTCGATTTAAATTTTTATTAAGACACATTCGCTTTGACAACAAACGAACTCGTCAAGATAGACAAAGGCAAAACAAATTAGCACCAATTCGAACATTTTTTTATGAATCTGCCGAAGTATTTTAGCCTTTCAGAATTCACAACCGTAGATGAAAAGTTGGAAGCTTTCCGAGGAAGGTGTGGTTTTAGAGTCTATATACCGAATAAACCAAATCGATATGGCGTTAAAATATACGCATTGGTTGACGCCAAGATGTTTTGTACTCCATTTTTTAGAAGTTTATGTTGGTAAACAACCTCCTGGGCCGTTTGCAGCTGATACCAGTAACATGGCTTTAGTTCAGCGGCTCTGTAGGCCGATTTCTGGAACTAATAGAAATGTTGCTATGTACAATTTCTTTACCAGCTAGCCGAAACGCTTTTGAACCAACATAGCCTTACCGTTGTAGGAACAGTAAGAAAAAATAAAAAAATTCTGCCACCTTTTTCCACTCAAGCAAAAAAACCTGAAGAAACAAGTATGTATGGATTTGACGATAAGCATCATGCATCACGATGACGCTATCGATCAAGATACCGGAAAACCTGAGATGATAGTCACATACAATAAAACTAAAGGAGGAGTGGATACTGTGAATAAAATGTGTTCAGCGTACAACTGTGCAAGAACGACATGTCGGTGGCCAATGGTAATATTTTATTTCACATTGAATGTTGCTGCCATAAATTTATATATTATATTCAAATGCAATTATTTGACTTTCAAAAATATGCCATGTGTAATGCCTAGACGATTTTTTCTGGAACAGCTTGGAATGCAGCTTTTAGATGAACATATTCGGCGACGTGCAGTGCAATATAATATACCAAGACAAATAAAATTACTGATCGAACAGATATATAACATAGAAACCAGAAAATGTAACTCCTAACATACAAAGTTTGGGCGTTGTTCCTATACTGCGGAAGTAAGAAGAATAGACCAACAAAATACGCATGCCTAAATTGTCATAAATTGTTATGTTTGGAACATGTGAAGTGCATATGTGAGGAATGTTCGGAGATGACAACAAATGAATAAAGTGACCGTTTGGTGTTTCCTTGTATAATACAGTAACAAACATTACTTTTATTTAGTTTTTTATAATTGGAATTTTATTATTCTGTTAAATAAAGACATATGTGCATTCATTTTTTAAATGTAAATAAAAGATCTACTTCCAGTAGTGTGTAGTATAGTTCTACTTTGTTTACATTTTATTGCACTTTTTCCATATTTTTTCACCAATTTAAAATTTCGGTGGGTGACACCGTTGTTAACTTCGATGTTATAAAATATCATGTTAACTGTGAAAAGTTTTAAAATGTCTGTATCCATAGTCTCAAAAGCTCTACGAAAATCCAAAAAAATAGCTAAGACTATTTTTCCATCGTCCATTTCTCTGATCCACCTATCATATAAATTAACCATGGCAGTCTTGCAGGAATTTTCCTTCTTGAAACCAGATTGATGTTTGCCTATTATATTGTTTTCGTTGCAATAATAATTTAATTGGCTCTTTAGTAAATACTCCAACACCTTTTCATATACTGACACAGTATTTATTGGGCATGTTTGTATTTTAAGTACTTGCTAAAAGTTGCCGAATAGTTTTTTTATAACCCAACATGCGGAAAATGTCGAAAGTACTGAAAACGCTGAAAATGTCGACAATGTCAAAAATTCCAGAAATATCGAAAGAGTGAACAACCCTTAAAATTAAGAAAAAAGTGTAAAATTGCTTAAAATGCCGAAAATTCTGTCAATATAATAAATGTCTGTAATGTCGTAAATTCCCGAATAACTTTCAGCCCCTATCCTTGCCAAGATAAAGATGCAGAAAATGTCGTAATCACTGAAAATGTCGACAATGCCAGAAATTCTTGTCATACCAAAATGAGGAAACTCTTTAACATGCCTCCAAACTACTCTTTTTTTTAATTTTGTATCTGTGTGTCGATGCTAATCGTAGCGACTTCTTAGGCTGTATATTTTATCTGACTAGCAACACAATTCTTATTGTGTAGTTTGCGTGTTAATCCCCTTACTTCTAACAGCGAATGGTAGATCGATCGGGATATAATTCTCTGAGGAACTCTCTTGAAGAATTCAATCCAGGAATCCAGTTATCTGCTACATCACTGGGTAGCCGCTAAGCCTGTGCTAATGTAGACTCACCGATAGTACTGCAAATATCATAACAGTCAGAAATGTCGGAAATGTAGGTAATGTGGGAAATACCAAAAACATCAAAAGTACCGAAAATTGCTAAAATGTCGGAAAAGTCGAAAGTGGTGAAACGATGATATAAATGCGAGAATTACCGAGAGTACTTAAAGTTTGAAATATGTTGGAAATATCAGAAATGTTGAAATACCAAAATTACAGAAAATAATGTAGAAAATATCGGAAATTGCATAAGTGTCAGAAAATATGAAATATACATATATCAATCTGAAAACGTATCATGAACAGTCAAACGAATTTAGAGTAAGTTATTCGTAAAAGAAACATAGGTGCGTCGAATTTTGAATAACAGTGTGTATACATATTTTTAGAGAACACGATAAATAACACAAGGTGTACGATCAGCTTTCTCTAATACTTAATTAAAATCAACATAATTTACATAACGCGTCTCTGTTTGAATCTAACATAATTTTAAAATTATAAATCGAATCAGAATTTCGTTATATTAAGACGGTACAACAGAAAAATATCGCATTTGCAAATTAAATTACGTAAATTCCACAAGAGAAGACGAACTTTTCGAAGTTAAATATTCTCGATGTCCGGAAAACGAAAATTGGATAAACCTAAACCTACTTCTCACCTTTCTCTGTTTTCCTTTTTTTTATTAACCATGCTAATTCGGTAATGAAACATTTGATGCGCGAAAAAAGCAATTAACCAGTGAGGGACTTTCCAACTCGAAGAATTTTTCACTCGTATAACGTTTTTCAAAGAATCGCCGCCTCACACCGTTGAAATATACGTCGCGAAAGAGAATACCCCGTGAAGTTTAACAGCTGCGAAATAGAGGCAGAAAGTTGTATGGGGGAATGGGAAACGCTGGCTGCCAGCAGGTCCTGTGAAAATGCGAATTAGGGTCGGTCACTGGGAGGTGGTGGGACGGCAATAAAATTGAATTGAAGTAATTCAAAGGTTCGGTCGTTTGCAAGGAGTCTGGATGATGATGAGGGAGTAAGACGTAAAATTAACGCTCAGATGACATTACATTACGAATTCCATTCGTGACATTACTTTTATAGTTGCGCAATTGTCGCGGCGGAAGGACTTTCTGAATTTGATAAGGGTTGTAGCGATTGCGTGTGACGCTTTTTGCGTGAATGCTTTCCTTTGTTAGCCTCCCTCTCTATTTACTTGTTAAATATTATATTTGTGAATAATTGGTGGCGATATTAAGTCAAAAAATTATGTATTATACAGTCGTGTCTCAAGGCGCTCCACATGAACAAGCAACTATTGGGTGTTCAAGAAGTACCTACTAGAGTAAATTAAATAATTATTTTAAAGTTAAGAAATAAGAAAAGCAGATGTATCACGATGAAGCGAATTATTTTCAAATAATAACAACAAAAATCCTGAAATAGCTTTTTATTATACAAGGTTACAACCGAGATCTAGACGATTTTGTGTGTTAAACAGAGCATTTTCAAAATAATAAGCATTTATTAACAACAATATGAAGCTAAGTCATTTAAAATCAATGAAAAATTATGGAATATAATGCTTTGAAGATAGTGGATGCATCGTCGAAACGTAACAGTTATAATTGATGGTGACCGTCTTCTTCAAGGAAAAAAGAAACAAAATATATAGATAGATAGGTAGATAGATAGATATTTTTATTGTCATTCATCTTTACAGATATTGACACTGTCAGTCTACATACAATGTACAAGTATATATATAAGAGAATAAATGAAAAAAATAGACACAAAACGACTAATCGTACAATTCACAATTATATTACATAACTCTTAAAATAAATATTGGACGGATACACTCACACATTAAAATCTTATTTTAAAAAATTCGTCTACACTATATATTGTCTTATTTATTAGCAGACACTTCAATTTTGCCTTGAGCTTTTCACCTCTAAATGCTTTCAGTTGTTCTGGCAAATGATTGTATACTTTAAGAGCATAATAATTGGAAGATATTCGGGCTCTATTTATTCGTTGATAAGGCACAACGTACTCGCACTTTCTACGGGTATCATGTCTATGTATTTCACTAATTGTGCTGTAATTGTTCCTATTTTTGTCTATAAACTCCACGCACGCTATTACATAAGCAGACGGAATCGTAAGTATGTTCTGCTGATAAAAAAGTTCTCTACACGAACTTCTATAACCTGCACCACACAGCACTCTTATCGCTTCTTTTTGTTTCAAGAAAACTTCTCCTGCTTCTGGTGTGTGCCCCCACAGTAACAATCCGTACGTTGCGCGTGAGTGAAACAGGGAAAAGTAAGTTATTTTTGCTGCTTCATGTGTTCCAACTTCCTTCATCCTTCTAATAGCAAATATTGCAGACGATAGCTTTTTCTTAACTTCCACAATGTGGTGCTTATAATTTAAGTTATTTGACACATGAAGACCCAGAAACTGTACCGTCTTCTTTTCTTCTTCTGGTATTTGTTTTGTTGTAAGAAGTATCTGTTGAGTGTTTTCTTGGTTTAGATGTAGTTTATTACT
Organism: Holotrichia oblita; assembly: GCA_023690525.1. Taxonomy (NCBI): domain Eukaryota; kingdom Metazoa; phylum Arthropoda; class Insecta; order Coleoptera; family Scarabaeidae; genus Holotrichia; species Holotrichia oblita. The sequence goes on from CM043022.1 coordinate 18,765,542, forward strand.
CGAAAACCATTCCTGAGCCTCCAATAACGCTTTTCTGCTTTGTTATAAGCCGTCCCTCTTGTTTCGCCCCTCGTCAGAATTGATGTATCGTCTGCGAATAGGCACATTTTATTGCATTTCACGTTATCTGGCATATCATTTATATGAAAAAGGAACAGAAGCGGTCCCAAAACAGACCCCTTTTGCACTCCTCTGTTAATACTAACTATAGTTGACTTTTTATTATTACATATAGTCATTTGTTGCCTTCCAGTCAGATACGACTGCAATAATTTTTTCGGTAATCCCCGAATACCGTAAAAGTCCAGTTTCTCCAGTAATATATTGTGATCCAGAAACCAATAACGCGTGTGGGGTTTGTGGATTCATGGATATATCGTTGATATTCAGGAGCCTACTATCGGAAGTTCCGTTTATTATCTGTCCCGCCCAAACGAAAGCAAATTTCATCGCTCATTAAATGTTGTAGAGCTACAGTCTCGTCCAGAATCGCTTACACAGTTATTTTTATCTCAGGTGTTTTTTAATTTATGAACAATCTGTGTTTCGTATGAGTGATATTTTAAATCCGTATATATAAAGTTTTCCAGACAATTTGCGATCCATATTCAACTAATTTAGATAGGCAAACTGTAAAGGACTCATAAACGCTTTGTCTCAAAATCTCTACGTTTTCGGGGATTTTACGGTAGGGTAGTCCTTCTTCTTGTAAAATTAATCAAAACAATTTTTGGAAGTAAAGCAATATCAGTTCCCAGTTTCGAATTACTTTTAAGTTAATATTAATTTTAAATTAGGTTTACTTGTTAAAGTGTTGTGCAAGTGTTCCTATGTTCCTGTCCTTTGCTTGGTGCAGCGAAACCACGAGTGGACGTAATAATTGTTTAGTAAGTTTTTTCATTTATTTTTCTATAACTTAGAATAGAAGATTGTACTTTCTCTAGGACGAATAAAATTCAAGTCTAATTATGACATTTTAAAGTAATACAAATATGTAGGTACATTGTAGGGTCCAACAATAAAATAGCTAATACAAGTGTTTCATATTCACACTTACCATTTTTTTTGTTTTCTCATTAAAATGGGAGCCACAAAAATTTACAAAATATTTCTCTAAAATGTCATTTTCTGCGTCATGTTTCAAAATTTCTTTTATCTCAACTTCCGAATAACGCACTTCAAGTATTTGTTCTCCTTCTGTAATTGCATTCTCCCGAGATTAGTGCTTAGTTTCTCACTATTTAGACATTAGATTTAATCAGGAACTGGAAGAAATAGAAATCTAATTAACTGACCCGCACATTAACCTGATTTTCGTTATCTTTAGTTTTTCTTCTGTACAAGCACACTGCAAACATGTACAGTCGGTTGATTTAGAATCGACTCAAACTGCCATAAAGCCCGTTGAAAGTATGCTTTATAGCGGCCCCCGAACGCAAAGCAGTAATAGTATGGTCAACTATATGTAAATTACTACGTATGTAAATTACTATCTATGTATATACAATACATATTTTTCTATTAAGTCCAGTTTCATATGCAAGGGATCATTTATAAATTCCTAAACCGATAATTTCTTAATGCGAGCTTAACATATGTATAGTTAAATCGCTATCGCATACAATTTCACCATAATTCTAAGCATTTATGTAATTAAGAAATTACATGAATAAGAATATGTATGGGGGCAAGATATAAAAGTCTATTACATATTAGACTGGATCGAAAAACGCGTTTTTTTCTGCAATACAATTCTAATAACGCCGCAAACTTGCGCATAGGCGTCATTATAAATGAGAAAATATTAAAAAAAAATTTTTTCAAAATTTGGAATCGCGCAGAAGGCCTACAGTTACCAAAAAAGTCAAAATACCGATAAATTTAAAAAAAAATTCCAACATTACGAAAAATACATTTTTTGTTGTAATAGTGAAAACAGTGTTTTTAAGAGTGTCCTTAGCGCATACAAAAAATAATTAGACCCATACTTGTTTTACTGAATTCGCGCAAAAGGTCTAAAGTTGTGGGTTGTATCGCAAAAAAAACGATATTTCATGATTTTCGACGATTTTTAAACATGTGCCAAAACCCATAAAAGTTTTATTTTTAATTTGTAATAGTGTAAAAACCATTCAAAATAGTTTTCCCAATCCAGAAAAAATACTTTCAGACCTGTTATTCCTTAACTGTATTCGTGCAAAAGGTCTAAATTATAGTATAAGTTAAGTTATAGTCCCGTAAAAACGCTGTTTTCCATATCTGATGAGTGTTTATTTAATATATTAGGTTTGTAATAAGACTCTAACAAGTGATTTCCGCATCTTCCCTACGCAACCAACCAACCAGGGTGAATTTTATTTACAATATTTACAGTAACTATTTACTTTGTACAATGCATATGTACGTTGTAGGCAAAAGATTATTTACATAGAAGCCCCTTTGAGTTCTGACTTTTAATTAAATGTGGGCATCAGCTGTCTTGATTTTAAAGTAGCTCTAATATAACCATCTCGATTTTCATGGCCGCACACTTTTTCTGCTGCTTCTGTAACCAGTTTTACATACCTCTCAACTGACTGGGTGTGGCATGGGAATTTGAGGTGGTTAAACGCTGATAGCGCTTTGTCTTTCAATAAAGAAGCTATGAGTTCAGTTGGCATCTTGGACAGTAGTGGCGGCGGTGTTAACTTGCAGATTAACCAATCAATTACTTCGGTATAGTCGTTTGGACTAAAATTTATTGAATGTATTTTAAAGTCTCTTACGTAACCTTCAGCCGATGGCTCATTTATGGATTTAAGGATCCTCCTGTAGCCAAGTTCTCTCTCTCTCTCTCATCCATTATCATAGCCAACATAACATTTTCAGGGCGGCAATCCTGCACGCAACTTTAGGTCTTTTGCGCGAATTCAGTAAAACAAGAATGGGTCTAATTACTTTTTGTATGCATTAAAGACACTCTTAAAAACACTTTTTTCACTATTACAACAAAAAATGTATTTTTTTGGTAATTTTTGCATTTTTTTTAATTTACCGGGATTTTGACTTTTTTTTGGTAACTTTAGGCCTTCTGCCCGATTTCAAATTTTGAAAAAAATTTTTTAAATATTTTTGTATTTACCTATAATGACGCCTATGCGCAAATTTTCAGTGCTATTAGAATTGTGTTGCAGAAAAAAACGCGTTTTTCGATTCACCCTATTACATATACTTTAGAGAATGAATGTTCGCATGATGGTGCAGAAAATGTCCTTCAGAACCAACCAATGATTCAAAAGTTTTTTCTGTGTATTAATTTGTTTTCAGTTTGACTGCCTTTTCGGTTACCTTCTCTATTATTTGAAATAAATTATTATTTGTTTACTCTGTGTTTTGTTATTAATTCTCGAATAAAATCAGTGTTTTTAACGAAACAAACTTAAGATGAACATAGATTCCTGTCTATCTGCTTCGATAAATAATTTTTCTTATGGTTCTAAAATTGATTTGTATTATTATTTTATTTGCGTTTATATGTCATTAATGGTAATGGGTGTTGGCAAACGCTATACTACGTAATAACGCAGGTATTAAAAGTATCTGAAAAAGAATAAATTTCTGCAGCGATCTTCCCATTCATTTCACATTACGTAGCTATTTTACCTGCTCATAAGCAAATTGCTTTATTACTACAAACATCCAGTTAAATGTTGAAAGTTTCTGTGTGCGACATTAGGTCTACGTCGCTTGCCGGGTGAGTCGATTTTAAATCAACCGAGTGTACGCTACATAACACAAATAAAGGAACGAAACAAAGTTTCATTTTAGATACTTTTATATACTAACAATATTACATATAACAACTTAAATGAATCAAAAAGTCACGTATGATTGTATTTGTAAGTCAACTAGCAATCTAAAATACTAAAACAAAAGGGCGTGGCATTTGAAATAATAAAGAGGAGGAAGACATTTATGCAGGGGTGTTCTAACAAGAGAATGTTATGTACAATATCGTTTTCATTGCCCTGAATTTTAGTACAACCTACAACCAACTATTGCTATTAGTTTCCGAGTAAAGACGTGGAAAAATAGATGTGAAATACCTTGATGTATGTATGTATTATATGTATGTATGCATATGTGTACCTAAAAGGTCTATTGTGTCCCGTGTTTTTTGCTGTGTTGCTCCAGGTTCCTCGGCTTCATAGCTGACTTGCTAAGGCTATCTGCTTTAGAAAGTTTAGAATGTGGGATGGCTTGATGTTGGGCAAGTCTCCCTCTTCTATTTCATAAGATCCTACATACATATCCCTTAAATTTCGTAGTGCTGTGCATTCAGAGAAGATATATTATATAAGTTTTATCTTCCACGTCGCAGAAACGACATTCTGCTGTCTCTGCTAGCCCAATTGTTTTCATATGCCTTCGGAGCCGACAGTGGCTTGATATGATTCCTATCAGAGTAAGCGAAGGTTGTCTTTGCTCATGGTATTGAGTTCATTGAATCTGTACTGGTTGTAGATTCCCAGAGTTGTTTTCGCTTGTCTCATTACAGGTTGATCAAATCAGTGCTTGATTTTCCTTTGATCAGGTTTTTTTTTAGTTTCTCGAGTAATGTACTATGACTGATCTCGCAAAAGAGTCAGTCGCCAAAAGAGATGCTTCCGCTCTCTTTTTTGCGAGTTTGTCTGCTTTCTCGTTTCCCTCTATTCCAGTGTGTCCCGGCAACCACATGACGGTAACTTTGTTTTCCTTGCCTAGCTCATTTAGCTTAGACAGGCAATCCCAAACCATTTGTGAACTGATTATGTGGGAACTAGGAGTGTGGGAGTATTAATGCCTCCTTAACTGTTGGTCAGGGTGATAATCTCCTGTTTTCGGTAATTTCTTTCAAGGTTAAACCGTCCACATATTCCGATTCCAGTCCCTCCAGTTGTCCTGGAAGCATCTGTGTACCATAATATGGCATTCTTGTTCAGTTCCCTGATGATGTTTTGATACCATCCACTTCTGAAGCCTAGCCTCGTAATAAAGTTTTGTGCAAGGCTGAATTTCCTCAGCATCCCATCGCGAGGCATGTCCCACAACGGATCAACACCTGTATATACATATGTACATACATATATAAATACTGAGTTGTTATGTTATACCAATTTTTGCATGTTCATGGTGTATGAAATAAACAATATCTGCAAATTCTTGCGAGAAATTCTGATATTCATCTTTCATGGAATAAACCAAGCCACTATTAATTTTGCTGCCAGTTCTAAAATAAATCTCAACTATTCATACCGCTCATGTCTTCGATTAAATACCAATGCCGTTACGAAATAGCTAAGAAATTACAAAGATTACAGATAACACTTCACGGATAACAATTCTCTAATGATGGACGTGACTGTTATGTCTATTGTAATCGCTCATGGCCTGGATAGGACACAAATTTTGCCCCCCTGCTCTAAGTGACAGTTCTCCTAGACAACTGCGTTTACTTCATTTGTATGTATACAAGAGCGTGGAAGTTAGTGATTTTTTTATTCGATTGGACAGTTGCAAAAAAATTCGTGTTAATATTCGGCTAAATGTTGCATATGGCAGTGAATGTCCACATCGCAACACTATCTCCAAATGGTATCATTATTTTAAGCATGATAGTACAGAAATCGTCACTGGTCCTATCTCAAATCGGATAAATCTATCAACACACACAAGATGAACCTTCTTGATATGGTCAATGCCAAGATTCTTGCTAGAACGCGTCGTAAAGCCAAATTTCTAGAAGGCAATTGTCCAGCCGATAAACAAAATGTTCCATTCGAGAAGATCACTCAACTGGGTTGGACGCTATTGAAGCACTCACCCTGTTTGCCCAATTTGGCGGCCTCTAATTAATACCTGTTTCGAAATTTGAAAAATGATATGTTAAACGCAAATTTATAAACGCCGAGGACGTAGAAAATTCAGTCTGGTTTTTTTTTTGGGCTTTGACATGTTCAAGTCACAATTGTCCAATGTAATTTTAAACAACATATCTGTACTGAGCTTTTACTTTAGAACTGTACTGTAGAGAAATGTTTTGGTTTAATTATATAAAATAAAAACTAATGGCAGAGCCATGTAAAAGAACTTTATTAGATAATTAACCAGTTTATAACAGTTCACGCTCAGTAGGATAAAATGTTTTATTTTTAAACAAATTAATATTTATTAAAATTTGCTTTTTTGCTATCTGAACTGTAGCTTTCCTTTTTTTTGTTACACAGGATAACACACATATTAACATCTGTTATTCATAGACTAACCCTCGCAGCATCGATACCATGCTTAGGAGTTTTATATTGAGTAATAAAAGCGTGGCGTATATTGAAGATATTAGTTCTTGTATTAAAAGCATTCTTGGGAAATCGATGCCAGTACTCATTTTATTTAATATTTCCATAACAGAAATTTAACTAAGTATAGTAATCATTGTCACTGTAGAAGTAAAAGAAAAGGATATCTATGATTTATGCTTCACAATTGATAGCTTTTTGTACTATTAAGCATTACACCAGTTGTTTCTATTGTTATAATATATTGCTATACTATATTATCGCGAGCAATTATATCACTTCAATATAAAGAACCAGTTTAATGCAATGTTCGAGAACTACATATTAAAAAATAATCAATCAATTGTATATAGTGTTATTGACTCAATAATATTAGGTCGACATGCATTAATCGCGCATAGTCAAAGAGACATTTTTTTACCTTTTGTTATTACGTATAAAAAGCTATGACTAACTTCAACTAATAATTATCTTTCAAAGTTATAGCTAACATTCATTTACATGTCAAATAATCAAACTTTTTCTTTTTACGTCTTATTAATTATGTTGGTATTATAATTTTACTTGCTTCTTATGGAACACATGCTATTCTAATTTTGTATTCAATAAAGTTTTTTTAGCTTCTGTTTAAACATAGATACGTGATGTACATATATCACTTGTATGTTACTACATCATATATCTACATAACGATTTCAAATTGACACCAAAAGCACCATAGTTAACAGATACAGCTTTTAAGGTTAAGTACTAAAATATTTATGTAGGTACAAATAATCATATCTTCTCTTTTGATTCATTCTGTTGCATATACACGTTTGTTTATAATTCATATTTTTGTTGTCAATGCGCTACTACCCATCTTCCTGCACAAAGTCCTTTGTTGTGTCGCTCCATGATATTTTACACGAAAAACTCAACATCTAGATACACTCCAGTTGGTTCCTCGTTCGTTGATCGAACAGAAGTTTCAACAACGACAATTGAATCTGCAAAGTTTTAATTTTTAATTTTCTGTTAAATGCAAGACATACATGTAATGAATCTCTTATTATGTTAAATCTGAAATAAACTGATGTAAGTTTTATCTTGCAATGAGCTAGCAGGAACATACTAAGTATCGATGACCTAATAGAAACGAGAATTTTTACAAAGGGTGTTTAAAACATTACAAGAACACTGCATATACTCGTGGATAAAGAAAATGAGAACTAGGATTGAAAGATAAGTGAACATTGGAATTTCTTGCCGCGAAATATATCAGCCATAAATTTCCAAATCTAACATCAAGCAATCGACATGAAGAAAGGCCCACCGCACATAAAAAATGCTTCCTCAAAGTTTTAGCGGAAGATCCTATAGCAATAGAAGTTTGGAAATAAGTATACATGTTTGGAAAAAAATGCAAAAATTGATTGCAACAATTGTCTTTCTGGGGTATATTGAGGAATGCGGCTAAATTCAATTTAAATAAGAAATGTTGTGGTATCGACATATACTTAAAAATACTCAGCCAGATTTTAAAATTAAAAAATATTATCTTTATTTTTAAGACATAATCATAAAACTTACTCACCTTCATTATAGCGACATTCTTAATAGACACATCAGCAATATGTGGGCTTTTATACTACCGGTAGATACGTCCACGTATACCACTTTATTAGGCTCGAAGCACTCCACGAAATGTTTCTTTTACGATATCCAGACACTAAGATAACCCACGTGAAAAAAAAAGTACGGCATAGAGAAAGTCTTTATCCCAAGGCCTGGCTTTTATAGCGTTACGAGGGACGTTCAGCTCAGAAATGTGTTCCTTTAATGAAAATTTACTGAAGTTAGAGCTTATGCGCTTAATATTTAATTTTGCGCCAATTTACAAGAGAGAACAAGGAGTAGCTCAGATGTCTCCGTTTTCGCCGAAATGTGAAAGGGACTGCTGACGAAATTAAAAACGTCGTTTTAACCTGAAAGAAGGTAGAATAAGTGGATGATATTTTGTGAAATATAGTGCTATACATGGAAGAGAATGTATAAAATGAATAAAAATAAAATGTATTTTGTTAATTCTTATATTATGTATGTAAGTGACATTCTTTTAAAATCTAAGAGCAAAATTTTCTTTTATTTTCTATTTTCATGACATAACTACTAAGATTAGCTACTCAAATAAATTCATTCGTTCAATTATGAGATTGAATTGTTATTTTCGAAGTCATTCAAAGTTAGTAATGATAGTGAGGGCATCGTTTTCTTTAGATTTTAATTCTCAATATAAATTTCAGGTTAAAATTTGTTGCTTCATTAATTTAGAGCGATTAACCGCATATCCAGGTGGTAGCACTATATTTGCTTCTTAAAGGACTTGCGCTTATATCATTCACTTGTTACCTAAGATAGAGACATTTTTAAATACAACCCCCTTCCCTACCAGCGTGTGAAATATTACGGTCATTCTTGTTAGAGAGGATCAATTAAGGATTATAATATATCCTGACACTGATATTAGTGGATTAGGGCTTAAAGTTGCACTCTATAGGTTATAAAGTATATATAATATTGTTTATTGTTAACGGTGTGTCCTATTTGTTTTTATTTAGAAGCAAGTTCTTTTGAGATACCCATTGACATTGTTGCCTATTTATTTACAACACCTGTATTAGGTACCCACGTCTTACGCAGGAGTTAGTCGAGCCTAGCATTTGCGAAGTACCATATAACATCTCCAATATCTATTCTATCTTACCATATCAGATCTGTTTAGAGCTCATCAGATAAAGCCCATTAAAGAATTATTACCTTACGTTACTCAGGCTTTTACAGCAAGTAAAACTTGAAGCGATTGTGGCATCTCGATTGATAAATTTTATATTATTTCTACCGGCTAGAATTTGGGCGAATAATACGCCTACGTTTACGATTGGAATGTTATTATGCTCTAGTAGTGCTTTACCATATTTACAGCCTCTTCCGGCATACCATTATTGCGACAGTAATGTAGGGTACACGTGAAGATATCGTAATAAAATAGCTTAATAATAACCTGTAACCAAATTCCTGCATAGCACTTATTACACGATCAGATGTTTTATTACAAATTCTTAATGTTTTCATCTAGTGCAATAAATAATAATCAGTACATACTAACGACAAAAGTAGGTAAACAAACCTACTACGAGCTTGACCTTTGACCCCGCAAAAGAATTTACTTTCATGTGCAAATTATCTCATTATTACGAAAATTGTTTTTCCAAGAACAACAATTCGAAAGCTAGAAAGTTACATTCCACACAAAATTAATGTTGCAAATCGAGTCGAAACTTGTTTTCCCAGGAACAACCTTCATAATAATGAGATAATTTGTACATGATAGTAAATTCCTTCGCGGGGTCAAAGGTCAAACTGCGGTGGTAGTGGGTTTGTTTATCTAATTTTTGCTCATGTTTTCGAATCTGATATGAAACGTATACTATAGTCGATGGGGTATTTGGTATCCAAGAATATTGTTTTGTTGAAACTCGAGTCTTTTAAGATGTGTCTGCGACACAAGACTAGGACAAAGTCCCGTATGTGAAGATAGGCCGCAAAATATATCACGAGCTCCATTCTTATTAAGAGCAAACTTCTATCATGGTTAAAAGAGGCAATAAATGATCTCGCAGCGATAAATTATCAGATCATATCTGACGATTTGAAGCTGATCCTAAGGTGGCTCAGGGTATTACTTTGTTGAAGAAGGATGTTAAGATGTTTCTCTATCGTAACGACAGTCATACAGACCATTTGTTTACAAACAGTAATATATATACTCATTCATTGATGATAAAAGTCATATTACTGCATTTAATTTTTTTGAGAATTTTGCAATTTTCTGTTGTTATATCAAAAAGCGCGCTCTAGCGGCATCACTATGAAATAGACATATCACAGGTGAGATAAATTTGATGGAATAATAAATGCTGTTTTCAATCAGACCAAGTTTGTTAAAATCAGTTCAGTCATTTAGGAGTTACAGCTGTTTATTTAAAAAAAACATTTAATTACCCCCCACCACTTTATTTTAATAGATACGTCAAAAAGTGTTAAACAAAAATTACTCGAGTAAAGCTTAGCTTTAAAAAGCATATATTTTTTGGTAACATTTACTGGGTGGATTTTAGTATAAAATCACTTTAAATGTTTAAGATGCCGGTTACGCCCCCCCCCCGGCGACCATCTTGGAAATCTGAAAATATTTTCCGCGGTCTGCTTTTGACCACTTTAGTCTTAAAAATTTTTACCGCAAGTCTCTATGACGAATAGTTTCAGTGATACAGCACTTTGCATTCTTATCTGACCACCCTGCGCATATACAGGGTGCAATGAGTTTGACTGCCATAATTTTCCCGGCATATAGAGCAAGTAAATAGAATTACAAAAGTTTATTATAAAGTAGGAGTTAAAATAAATAGTTTTCCGGAAAAACAAAAGCAAAGTTCCAACTTTTAAATCGCTCTTAGGCAGTTATAAGCATTTTAAAGTGTGAATTTTACAATTGACTCGTGACGTAAATACAAAGAAAAAATTTTATAAAAGATTGTTCTACAATCTAAGATAAGCTTAAAAAATAGAAATCGAAGTACATGTAAAATGTCTACAGCTTTGGCAACGCTGAAACACGTCCTACCATAACTTTATACAAACAGATGTGTTTCACATCAGCTAAAGGCTGCGGCGTCGATAAGAAAATTGCAGACGTTGCACTTTTAAAGAATAAACTGGCTCGTACAATTAGGTCGTATGATTCCTGAATGAATTAATAGAAATGCTTTAGGTTACATCAAATGATATTTTAGTGAATTATTTGACAAAATACTTTGAAACATTAGTACTGTGTAAAGTGTTGGTGTACACTACATTATAATTATGGCGCTCAAACCACTTACACCCTGTATACCTGGAGTATAGTGGTAGTAGTTTAAAACGGCTAAATCCAATTATGTTATATATTCAGCACCACACAAAACAGCTCTTATATCTCTATCTAAAACTCTCCTGCCTTTTTCACGGTAATACTGTATAACGCTGCCCCGTCTGCTCGGAAGATATTCAGAAGCTCAAGCTTTAAAATGTCACAGAAGCAATATTTAATATAAAAGTGTTATTACACATATCAAGGATTTTTGGACATGATCTTTATTTTCTTTAAAAACAAAGGTTTTTCTAATTTTGTTATAGCATCATAGTAATTCTTGTAGAAAATCTTGTATTAGTCCGAGTTTTGATAGTTTTCTCTTGTGTCTTATATTAAAATTGTACGAATTAACGCTGACAATCTTCTTTCTTAAATTTCTGATAAAATATATGGTTACTATTATATTTTAAGTGAAATTAAAGTGGATCGAATATATATCGAAATAAAAATGAATTAATTATATGCACGAGACACTTTTCTGACCAATATGCAACTAATTTGAATTCAGATTGTTCTGAGCGTCTAAGAAAATGTATTCAACTAAATAACCATTAACAATTTATTAGATGTATTTGTTACTACGTCTAGACGGACTATATTGACATCAAAGAAGGGATAAAATTATTAAACATAAAATTAAGTATCTCAAAGACGGGAAACAGTGTTATTTAATTGATATGAAGAAAAAGAGAAGAGCAGAAATCGTAAAAAGGGGATACACGTTGTGCATATAGAAGTTCAAAATGTATCCTGCTTACAGAATTGCGGAAATAATATTTGGCTCGGCGTTATATGAATACATTGGACGTACTTCAAGTATATATTTTGTTTATTTTATGTCGCTATGTCTCAACAATGGTAACGTAATTGTCAGCTTCTTTAGGTACTTCCCGAGAAATTAGTGACCACGAGGCGAAAGTCATTCCAAGCATTTTTTAAAGATCTGTTAGAGTGTTGTCAAAATGTAGCAATAAAAATATCCTCTTTAACTTTTGCTTCACTTAGCGTTGGGAATTTTTGACGTAGGTACTAAAAAGCCGACCAATCTCTATTCGGTGCCTTAACAAAATTTTCCATTAGACTCAAATTGATATGCAGTAGTGGAAACAAAATCTTTTTGGTGTCAACCATATGTTGTACATTCTTTAGAGCTGGCTCTAATGTTTGTCGAACAGTCCAGTCTTGTCTCTTGTAATGAAATGCCTTCGCTCGACTGTCACATTTATACAAAAAAACAACAATACTTGTTATAGCCTAGCTACAACACAGTCTCGTATAGAAACTCGCTCGACAGATTTCATACTCACTAGATATTAGTTATTGCATGTAAAAAGTCAGATCGTTTGAACTGACAAAGTCAATTCACTACATTTAACTGTATTCAGGTAAATACAACCGTAACGCTTACCTGAACCCAAATCAGCTGTAAATCACATCTTCGTTTTTCCCCATTCCACAAGCAGAGCTGCACTTTTGTTATGAAAACCCCTATTTCGTTCTAGGTTTCACGTAATACCGCTGCAAATATATTTTGCGTTTTGAGTTAAACTTAGTTACCCACCATTGATCCTTGCACTACCTACACAAACTTAATTATAGTCACCGTTCCATGTTTAAAGTTTATATAAAGCTTTACAGCTTTTTGTAAAGTTTATAAATCAGCTTGCTATTACTATGCTATTCTGTTTAAAATGTATATTTAAGTTAAACTTATTTTCTAGTTTTATTAGGTATACAAACCTTGCAAAGGGAAACTGTTTCGAGGTTTTGTGTAATTTCTTTTCATACTTGTCAAATTATAATTAATACAACAATAACACGTTTTAATGCGTCATTTTATTGAAGGACTTTTACCGATCTGCAATGAGTTCTGAATACTAGGGACAAGGTTCTACTTAGCCGTTGACAGATGGCGTTTGAGTTCTCAACGAGAATTTCTGTCTATTAGTAATTGTTTCGATTATTAACCAGAATTAAAGTTCAAAGCCGTAACCACTATTTAATATTCATGGTTGCCATGATAAATGTTTGCAGGCATATACAAGTCCTGGATGTAATTTATACAGAGCGGGGCACCTCACAACAACTAGCGGTATGTAATCTTGTGAATATCAGATTCTGTCAAAATGACGTAAGTTTGTATGAATGATCTCGCATAGAAATAAAATCTTTATCTTTTTGCAACATCTAATGTTAACCGAAGACAACACATACAAAATAAACGCAATTCTTACGAGTTTGCTTTTAAGCAACTTCAATATAAATACAAATAAACGATGAAAGAAAGTTAATTCAACCCGATAAATATTAATCATTCATTTCATTTGTCAGACGAATTTACGAAATTAGCATATTTGATACGTAATTTATTATTTCCACAGCGAATGTTAATCGCATCCGACTTTCCTACATCTCAATTTTCGTTCCTTTGCATTCACAACATGACGCGTAGGCTAAGCCGAAAAGAAGAACGACACAAAATTCCATTTCAATTTATAATTTCGCCCTCTCCTCCATCCCCCAGCAATACCACCATTGAAACGTTGAAACCGGTTCATAGAGAGAGGAGCAGACCAAACTCAAGTACGGTATACATAATTCATTAAGCAAAGAAACCCCTTCAGATATAATTTATTACTTTGTATTGAAATTTGTTTGCCGAAAAACACTAACTGTAATAAATTTTACTTGTTTACTACTTCTGTGCTGGTGGTTGAGTTGAGCTTCTACTTTTTTTTTGCTTCTAAGTTTTACTCCTGGGTATAGGTAAATAAAAGAATGTGAAATATATTCGTACATACACACACATTGACAGCGAAATAGGTGGTAGGGTATGGTGGGAGGCACGAAAAGTTTTCCTCGTAGCTTTTCCAGGTTAAGAGAACGTCGACCGTAATACAGTTACCGTTAGGTTGCTAGCAGTAGTGTCTATGTATGTACAATATAGTCTAGGACAGGTAGGAGTCTAGTTTTGTGCGAATAGGAGTAATACATTAGGTAAGTGCATAGGACCATGCTGGTTACATTTCGTACAAAAATATTTTACGGTCTCAAGTGCATTGCACACAACATTTCCACAAATAAAAAAGAAAAGTTTGGAGTAAAAGATGGAAATCTGGTTTTAAATACAATATGGAAAATTGGAAGATATTTTTAAATATTAAAATATAAAAGCAGAGGAAAGTTATTTTCAAGTAAGCTCAGAGCAAATCGTTTCATGAATGCAAAAAGGTTCCTGAAAACAATATTGATCATTTGAATATTGCGAATGTTTCGGATAAAAACTCAAATGTAGTAGTATCAGATTCTGTTAGGGAACAAGATTCTAATTTCGAGGTGTTGTATTGAAACTAATGAAAACTTGCTGAAATAAAAAAATGTCCAGTCTATGGCCAAAAATTATGGTCCATTGACCGTATTGACTACAAATTAGCGCCCTCTAATTAAATAAGGAAAATGTAAAATACCAAAATAAAACATAAAATAAAGAAATGCACTTTGTCAGCTTTAGTTGCAAAATAGGGTCGAATCGAATAGTTGACATTGTAAGGTATCTCGATAGTGTATAAACAATTCAGATAACTTCTGGTATGTTTGAGGAGAAATTACTGTCGTGTCTCAGAAGCGGTCTATTACTCCATTGATAAAATAATCATATCTGAGAAGCTGGTTAAATCATAAAAAACAATGTATGCCGTTTGCTGCTCCAATGGTCTGGAGAGAACTTACAAATCATATTAATGATGGCTATTTCTGCATGATATCTTGTGTTGGGCAAGGTACAGGTATATATCCAAGAAGAACAGTTTAATAAAATTTAAACACTATATAATGTAATAGCAAATACTCTTAAAAACGTGGATCTTTGTGAGGCCGTAAATTATAATTTTCCGCTATATTAGTCAAAACAAACTGTATGTAAACCAGCAAGAAAATATTTAATTTGTTTGCTGGTAAAGAGTTGCTGGTGGATGGCATCCAGGAGATCCATTCTACACAATCGTCACCTTCCGGATACAGTGACTTAGTACGTGAAGGAGGATACGACTCCTACGTCGGACAAGAACTCTTTTAGTTTTCAGCAAACTGCTATTATTCTGCTCATATGTCTTAGTTCGTTCCTACTATAGGAAACTAGATTACATGTCTTACAGCTGGACAAGTTCCAAGCAAGTTCTTGACTGTTACCTGTCCAATGATTCTCAACCAGTAGTCACAAGATTTTTACCTTAAGATTATGCTTACCTTCAGCTTTCTCGTTTCTTTTAGAATCGAATACCCAGAATCTCAGACCGGTTTAGATGTTAAACTGCTCTGGCTATTGCTGTATATAGGATACGGTCCAGCGAAAGACCAACGCTATGATGTAGAAAATTTTATTATAGTGTAGGTCATGAGCACAGTAGCATATACTGCTAATTCTTGCGAACAGTGTACTGTTATGGCTTGTTTGAATTGAATAACCGACAATGTGCCTGTTTTACAAATATTTTCTATCCTGCCTGTATATAACTTTAGCAATACACTTATACGAGCAATAATAATAGCGCAGCCATTACACATGTCTGAGGTTCACCAACCTACATCACCGTAATACATTTGCAACCCGAAGCCACCCGCCAACGACGCTAATAAAATACGCAGTTAAAATTTCCACTAACACAACGGCTCACGTTTTCCAACATGTTCAACATCGCGCTAAACAAGGAAATAGGATTCGTAATACGTCGGCAACGTATTTTCACAGAAGTAATACTTACCCAACGAAGATAATGACACCATTGCCGCAGCTACCACCACGTCCTCAATCAAACGTATAATTACTGCCGCTAATGAATGATGATAAATTATAACGAACGGAACTACGGATAATGGAACACATGATTCTTATGTGTGTATATGTTTACCGATAATAAAGAGGAAATTCGTGTAAATATAGCCGTAATGGGGTGTGGTATATTAGTCCTACGCTTGAATATTTTGAGTTCTCTGAGTGATGTACGCAAATGGAGTGAAAACTTATTGAATCAATTAGGAGATTAAAAATTATTTAATGCAGATGAGTTCTGTGTTCGCCTGTATGTGTGTATATGGCAAAGCAATCCATCTAATGAGTGGGTCGTTTTTTAAGTTCTATTAGAAATTATTATTAATTATTATTATTACAAGTTATATTACAGTAGTTCGTATGGGACACTCAGCTCGTTTCTAAACGATAAATTTTTTAAGAAATTAAATATTTTCACTGGCTGTAACAAAGTTCTACCTAGTCAGTTTCGATGATGCTGGTTCAAGATGTAATTCAGTGCATCCAATTTTAATGACCATTTTCAGTAGGGCGGATTACTTCGTTAATTTTGAAGATAACTTGGCCAAGATATAAATTGTCTTCATAAGTGAAGATTATATAATAATACCCAATATTGATCTTTTTCCGTCCTTTATTCTTCTCTTCGCCACAGTGTTCTTCAAATAATTCCGAGAAGTCTTCTTTTCCAATGCTATATACAGTAGGTGTTCAATGAATTAGAAACTTCTAGAAAAGTACTTTAAAACTTACTTTCGTTGTGAATATCTTCTATTCCCGGAAATTTCGGAAACCATACTTTATTGTTTACTTTATAAATACCACTTTTCATCGTAATAGTTCCTTTTACTACCCTTCGCTAGCAGGTAGAAATCCAAAGATCGCAATAGCGTCTCAGATACCGTCAATTGCGTTGTCGAGAACAATTACTGAAAAGTGTTTTTTTGCGAAATTAAGTGTAAATATATAGATTTCAGTGATTTAGTGTAGTATAGACAGACATTAAGACACTTTTATATGTATTTAGTGATATTAAGTTTGTGTTTTCTTATTTGTCGGCATGGGCCGTAAAAAAGACAGTAATGAAAAGAAAGACATTATTGCTTCATTACTGATTCAAAACAAACTAACCCAGCGGGGAAAAACGAAAAATGTGAAAGATTTGCTATTGTGTCAAAGAACATCGACATCAAATAGAAGGAACTGTCTCAAAAAGAGAATAACCACTTCTCGAATTGACGGCTTTACAAACCGAACAGTTACTGAACCTGCGAAAGATAGATATTTTCGTAGACTGAAGGCGGCTTAAATTAGACGTCCGGTTAATGAAGCCCAAACTAACTGCTAGGATGAAGAAGTGATATTGCAATGGGCTAAACAGTATCAGAATTATACTGTGGATGACTGGAAAAGAGTTAGTATTTTCTTTTGTTGTTACAAAAATTATTTTCGGTAAACAGTGTGATATTTAGTTATTTCTAATTTTTGTGTTCTTTATTAGGAGATCTTCAGTGACGAATGTCGGATAGAATCCGTAACGGATGGCGCTTTGTATGTGAGGAGAAGACCCTATAAAAGGTACAAGGACAAATGGCTCCTTAAAACTGTTAAACATTCACCAGCAGTGATGATATGGAGTTGCATTTCCGAACGTGGTCCTGGTCCCCTGTACTTTGTTTCTGGAACCATGAACCAAACTCAATATTTGAAGATGCTGAGGGATGTTTTTTTTGCCATATTTGCAAGGTATATGTACAGAAGACAAGTCGTACACATTTATGCACGACGGTGCTCCATGCCATACAGCCAAAACTGTAAAAAAGTTGTTAGAAGAGCAAGGTACGGCATTGCTTCCTTGGTGTGGGAACTCCCCGGATTTAAACCCAATAGAAAACTGTTGGACCGTATTAAAATCGAAAATAAAACATTTCATAATCCAAATATAAATGTATTAAAACAGAGAATTGAGGAAATTTGGGAAAATGATTCACTTATTAAGGATACAATTAAAACCTGTATAAATAGTATGCCACAAAGAATTAGAAAAGTACTGAAAGTCAAAGGTGGTAGTACCAAATATTGATTTACACTACTTGTATTTTCAATTTACTACTTGTTTTGTATAGAATAAAATACATAATATACGTACAAGGAGTTTTGTTGCAATATTTTGTGAAAACCATAAGAGTTTCTAATTCATTGAACACCTACTGTACATATAAACAGATTCATCGAAGATGATCTCTTGTGAATGCTGCCTTATTATTTTCTTGTAAATTCGTTATGTACAAGGTTTTAGATCGTTTACATTATCTGTCAGTCCATCGCTATGTACACAAACAAACCTAAATAATTCTTTCAAGCCGCTTGATTGAACCGTTTACTTCTTATATTCTGAACATATTTGGTTGAATCAATCTTCCTTTTTTTTTCCAAAACAGTTAGGTCGATCTCACCAAGTGATTGACAAATATGTTTATATAACTTGATTGTATAAACGAGACAGTATCTTTGCCTCATGAACTGATACAATGCCTGTTTTTCTAAATAATAATTATCATATTTCTGTAGCGCACTACGTTCACAGCCAACCATATTTTAAAAATAGTTTAACTACTCTAGAATTCCAACATACTAAACAATTGTTGCATAGATTATTTCCAACCAATTTATAGGCGTCATTCATCTATAACGTTTAATATATGTATATTTGGTGCCTGCATTTTTTAAAATATCCAAATAAAAAGAAATTTAAATTAGAATCCTCTAATTATTAATTATTGCAACCTTAAGTAGAGGAACGTGGTTGTATTCCAGATTGCCTTGTTGTCATTCATGTTGTATGTTTAGCGATAGGAACTACTAAAAAAAAAAAAAAACAAGTTCACCAGCGACAACCATTTTCACTGTATTACAACAAAAATCAATAGAATTTAGTTTTATACTATGATCATTAATTTGTACCGCATTGGATGTAACTAATTTGATGAACCAGGTGTATGCCTGAGAAGTCTGTTCTCGTAACCGTACGGTATTTGAGCATGCCATTTGAACCTTGTAGAAGGTACACTTTCCGCAGTATTATTCTGTAATTTACAATACAGCGAAGTCGGATCGTCTTCTTGTTCTCATCTCGTTTGTCGTTCGTTTGCCAGTTCACAGCCAGTTGCTTGCAGTCGCTTCGCGTTGCCAACTCATCCGGATATAATTAAAATAATTAGCGTAAACGCCCAGCCGTCTTACGAATGAGATTGGTGTTTTCGCCTAAATATTTGTAGAAATTAACGGATTCAGTTTATTTAAGGTTGAGAACAATGGTATCTTTTGTAGAAACCTTATACATGAGTAACTTGGTAAAGAAAATGCTAGTATAGGAACGCTTCGAAGAAATAAAGCTCTGAAATTCTGATTGTGTAATTGGAATACATATATGTACATATGTATTATACTACATTCTTGTTTCTGTTCGTTTTAGGTTGTTTACAAAAGAGAAAGCAAATTTAATTATTAATATTACTAAACGGAGATATTTCCAATTTTCAAATAAAATATATTTCAAATGAAATATGAATTACACCTTTAGACATAGTTCTTTGTCTTTTTTAAAAGCACAAATCTACCGAGAAATACATTAATTTAATGAAGATTTAAACCCTACCTTAGTAATTCTTCCTTCGTCTTTCGAAAAGTTAATCGAATTGTAACCAATAACTGTACATCACGCGAAGAAGCAAACATGCCGAGACAATTTAGGTTTACTGACCAATAAATTCACGTAAAAGCATTTGTAAAGTAATGACGTACATACATACACTTACTGTACACAGAGCATATCTAACAACAAATTCCGATTACTGAAGATTAATTATTAACTTCAGCAGTTTGGTTACTTAGTTGTAAATAAACGATAATTATTACTAGGTACTTATGTATGCCCATCAAGTTTAACATTCTTTCATGCAGGATAATCGAAACATTCATGATTAGTTAAAACAAATGAATGTATTTAATCACGGACAAAATAAACCTTTGTCGGACCATCGTAATTGGTACAACTCGAAAACTGAAATAGTTAGAATAGTGCTCTTCTGGATTTTTTGTACAAAATTTATGCTCAATAAAAAGAATTTATGTGGTAAATATATACTATAACTGTTACACGTGCCAACTGAGAGCAAGAGACTCTTAACATCAACAATTTATAAAGTTGTTGTTTTTCAAATAATAAACCAGATCATTCCTTCCTTCTAAGGGACATACCATGCTTTTGTGAGAATTACAAGACTAATGGAGCAAAACTCCGAAAGAGATAACGCGTTCTTTCAGTCCTTGCAAATGACTACCACGACGACGCTTTTGCAGGTGGACAGGAAATATCTAGCTTTTAGGATCACACCAGTCAAGGGCGTTAGGCGATTTTCTGTTCTTCCTGGCCTCTATTATTGCTACGACTTTATTCGTACTTGTGGAGATAAGCTGTATACCTTCGACAGTCAGCAATGTCAGCACTGTTTTCTTGACCAATCTGTCCTCTCCATTATCTCTGTTGGGGTGATCTTTCGAAATATGTGCCTGATGAGTAATATGGACCAGAACCTGTACCGTATAAGCCACCCCCTTTTAGCCCATCTAGCTCTCCAGCTTTGTCCACTCAAAGCTTGTTATTTCTTTAAGATTTTCGACCGATTCCAAAAAGAGAGTTGCATCATGTTTAGGCATTTAATTGTGTCTACAGAACCTGTGCATGTCCTTGAAGAACCCACCTCGTAGTCAAGCTGTTTTATATATGCAGTCATTCAAGGAACTGGTTCGTTAGAACTTTTTGATGTACTTGAAATTTAACATTTCCGAAAATTTGTAATTATAACTGATATCATTTGGACTCATCAGCAAAATTATTTGCGCCATTGTACCATTTCCGGTTTACCGGAAGTTGACGTCAACTTTCCTAATTTACATAACATGGCTTTTTTTTTTTGTATCGTCAATTACCAGAATGTAATTGTCTTGTCCCATTTGGCTCAAATATGCAACAAATTTCAAACCAAGCATGCATGGTCCTCATCGTTTAACCATCCTGTTTTGCCCGATTGTTACCAGCAATTAAGATTTTTCATCGATTGTTTTCTTATTATAATATTTTATTACACCAACGTTTTTAGTTTTCTCAGTAGAACTTTTTTATTGACTGTATGTTGATTTCCCTTTCCATTTTATCTTTGTTAGAGTCTAGACTCAGATGTTCCTTGTCTTTCAAGTTTTCTCTTTTCAATTTACATAACATAGAAATGTAATACTTTTCGGCGAAATTTTTTGCATTGGCATGGATTAACAAAATGTGGTAAAAGCCGAAACCTTTTCGGATATTAATTCTTAAGACGGTATGGATATGATGTAGACAGCGTATTGAAAATGTGCAAAGAAAAAACCTTAAATTTACTACAAAGTAAGAGTTCCATCTGAATGTGTATATAGCATTTATAATACATAGATCGATAAATTCTAATATGTTTCCCTTCGACAAATAAATTGTACATAAACTCTAACTTAATGCGACCATATCGTGCATTAATAAGCAAATATTCTATTTCGTGTTTATATATTAAATAATATAGTAAATTAAATATGAAAATTACTACCTTGTGATAGATTTTATCATACAGTAAGAGTTTATAGCAACAGTTGCCCTTATTAATCGTTTCCTACTGCATTAAAATATTAAAGAGCGTGCATATAACCTGTAAATAACTAACGCACTTTCGAGAATCTAGAAGTATACCACAGCGTTATGTCCTTGAAATTTTAGTTTTATTTTAATAAATATAAAAAATTTTAAAATTATACGGAAATCAGAAGGAGGTTATCCCCTGTAGAGTTGTTATCAGGAACTGGTGTAAATGAGACTATTGTACTAAACAAAGCCATTATCAAACTAATTATACCAAAATAAGGGTGTATGTTGGTTGATTAATGGATGACAAAATTGCATCGAGATAATTATGCCACCACCATTGTTTTACTTTAAAAGGTTAACATGAAATTTTCAACAATACAATTTTTAATTTTGTTTAATTGCATTCGCTTAGACGGCAATTAATGATTCAGAGGTGGCAATTAATGGGAGTAGAACCTCATATAATTGCTAATGAAATATATAGTTAAAATAACTTCAGCGTCAGTTAATTTAGTTTGTCCAAAGCTTTTGACGTAACTGGGTTACGAAGAAATAAAATATTGCAATTGCTTTTGAGAGAATTAAACGATAATTTATACTGGTTTTAAATAAAATTATATGAATGAAAGCGCATTTACATTTCAAATTTTTCTTCTCCAATACTCGACAGTTATATTTGTGATTCATATGACTCTATATACAATCATAGAATTCCTGGAAGTACCTCTATTTTACGCCAAATTAATTATAACTGGTAACTGCAAATCCTACAATCTCAGTTATTTGTTCTACGTATTACCCCATTAGTAAATGAAACCTTGATTAACCCATCAAAACGCATATGTAAGCATAGATTAGAAACTTTGCTTGAATGTATAAAACTTCTACATACATTATATACATACATGGCAGGCTAAAAGTGAGAAGGGAGATTGCGAAAGTTTGGAACACTTGTACGTCTTTTCATATTTTGATACGTTGGGTGAAGCTTGCCGTCAAAATTTTATTTCACAGGTAAAGCATTACTTCTACTGGAGGTAACTTAAAAAATTAAAATTACTTCACTGATATTCCTATCTGTGGCAGGTAAGTTATTTAATAATGTTGCGTAAACGTAAAAGACGCTCGATAATAATAATGCACAATATCCAGAGGATTTTGGGGAATGCGATTAATAAATTAGAGCGACTGGGGTGCTAAATTTCCATACAAACATCGAATCAAGTAAACAAACACACAGATTAAAATTTAATAATATGTATGTATTGTAGATACAAAACAAAATAAACTTGACGAAGTAGAATTTAAAATAAATTTATAAAAACGAATGAACTTATTCAGACGTGAAGTAAGTACCGGCTTTTCAACACGACTCTTACCTCTGTGACAGGCGTAATGAACAATACCAGGCATAAATAAAATAATACGCGTGACCACACTTGTAATAAGAAAAAGAAAATTAAACATTGTTTCAGAGATTAGGGAAACCCTATATAGTTAGAGTATTACAAAAAAATGAAACGACCTTGTGTGAAAAGTAAAATTATAAAAAAATTGCAAGTTTACACAATCTAACATTTTGATTCTACTATAAACTTATATATGACAAGTTTGATCATGCTCTATTAGCGTCACAGAGTTATCCATAATTCTCCTAAGCATATGTTGGGTAATTGAACGAATTTCACATATTCCTCTTTAGTTCTTCTAAATTGCGGGGCTTGTTACAATAGACTTTATGCTTTAAAATTGTTAATTTGGGTTTCGGGCATACCGTCTTATGTCGCATTGTATGAAAAAAATCGTTCTTGTGTGAAAATATTCGAAATATGCGTTAAATTGTAACATTTCTACTATAAACTCTGAATTAACTTTTTGATCATGTTTTTTAGCGTCAAAGAGTTAATCCAAATTCTTCTTGCAGACGAAATGACATCGCACTGTAAATTTTCCTTTTAGTTTTTCTAAACACCCTGGGCTTGTTACAATAGACTTTATGCTTTGAAACGTTAATTTGGGTTTCTCAGCATACCATCTTATGTCGCATTGTATGAAAGTAATCGTTCTGATCTTATGCGGATAAAAGTCTTATTTGTTGACTTAAAATTCAATATAGATATCAAAAATAAAAAATAAATAATTAAATACCAATTTATTAACTAAGTACGGTCCTGTACAGATGAAACTGAGGCCCTTAGGGAACTCAAAATATTTTTAAATTGTAAACGAGAAATGGCCGAATAAAATATGTACTTAACATTTTCTGATCAAATCAATATTAAACGTACTATTTAAAAAAGAATGCCAAGTGGGCAATCCTGTATACGAAGGCGACCTGAAATATTTCCGGAATCGATAAGAAAAACATGGTATTGATGTGGTTTTTTATTTTTATTTTTCGATGTACTCTCCTCGAAGATCAATACACTGTGGATGTCTCGAGGTCTACAAAATACTCATCTGTAGCGGCGATGAGCTCCTCATTTGAGGCAAATCTCTGTCCTGTCAGCGACTT
This sequence comes from Holotrichia oblita, assembly GCA_023690525.1. Classification (NCBI taxonomy): domain Eukaryota; kingdom Metazoa; phylum Arthropoda; class Insecta; order Coleoptera; family Scarabaeidae; genus Holotrichia; species Holotrichia oblita. The sequence goes on from CM043022.1 coordinate 18,789,806, forward strand.
TTTCAGGTTTGAGAATAGGAAAAAGTCGCTGGGGGCTAGATCCGGTGAATATGGGGAATGAACTCATTCAAATTGGACACGACCATGTGGGATGAGCCAGTGCATTGTCGTGGTGGAAAAGCACTTTCTTCCGCTGCAAATGAGACCGTTTCTCCTCTTAATACTGCATCGAATCGGGTTAATAAATCGCTGTAGTATTGCCCCGTGATTGTCCTTCCCTTGACTATGGTCCCTCGGACTGATCCTGAAAACAGGTTGGACTGTAGTTGGAATCCAAGTGGTATTGTTTAAAGTTTTGTTAATAGAGAAAAAATAAACGAAAAGAACTTGCAGATAACTAGTTATACATTGGAACAATAGTAATGCCCATCGTATTAATGTACAAAATCACAATAATTGGTAGTTCTTTCCTCCTAGTTCCTTAATTAAACCGTTTTGCAGTCAGATGTTTAATATTAAGTACGAAATAAAACTTATTTGCGGTATTGTAACTGAGTTTAATATCAAAAGTTGTTCCAGACAATAAATACATTGGCTCACTGTCTACTATATTGTTAACAGCTGTCAAAATATAAAACAAAGCTTTGAAATGGTACTCTTCTAATTGAAAAAAGTTTGCTGCAATAATTTAAGTTATTTCATTATCATCAAACACTTAAAGAGTAAAATCCTTTCTGCTGCACGCAGTATTTATGATAACTTCTGTTTTTAAATTAATTGGAAGTAATAAATTTAAAAAAAACGTTCAAAAATTAAGGTCATCTATGTAACAAAATTAGTCAGGCCCCAAAGTCAAGTAAAAACAAAAACTATATATTGATTCCTTTCTAACCTAACGTAACAAGAAACTAACAATTAATTTTCCTAAATGTAAATTTTGATAACAATAGAAGAATAAAGTAGTTCATATTTATATTTTGAATGCAACATAAATATTTCCTTTTGCCGGCATGATAGCCTGGCATCTCTGGGGCATTGACTCCACCAACTTTTTGGTATATTTAGGTAGAATTTTATTTCAAATTTAAATCACTACTCGGTTGCTTAATGCTCAATCGCATTAAGGTCCGGTGACTGAGCCGGCCAATCCAGAAGTCGTATATGATTTTCTTGAAGCTATCAATAGTGCCATCAAAGTGATCAATTTGGCTGAAATGTATACGAATCGATGAGTACCATCATATCAGCACTAAGAACGAGGTTGGTTTGTAATATATTTTTATACATTTCTTTATTCATTATGCCGTCAATGAAACTTAATTTTCCAAATCCATTCCATAACGTACACCCACATCAACAGTTTTCCTACATTTTCATAAATAAGAAGCTTATTAATTAGAACATTAAAGGACTAAATTGTTCATTTTAATTATGGGTGAATCTTATCTCCACCATATTTTACTGAAGAGCGCAAACATTCCGTCTTACATCGTTCCCCTGGCTTTCTCCAAGTCTTTATGACTCTATCAGAACCGAATAACATAATTTTGGTTTCATCAGACCAAATTAACTTCTGTTCTACGGTCCACGTTGCTTTTTCTCGCGCTCACTGAAGTCTTCTTTTTTGTTCTTTTATGATGTGAAAGGCTCTCTCAGCGCAATACTTCCTTAAATCCAGTATCTTTTATACGTCCCCGCACGGTTTGGCTTGAAAATTACAACTCCAAGTAAGGTATTTATGTCAGCTGCTATTTTTGGAGCAGATATTCGACGATTTTTTTGCACTTCGCTAACTATCATTGAGACTTATCTACTGTAGTTTTCTTCTTTCTTCCTCTACCACTTACATTTTGAATTCTGATTTTTTTTTAATTTTTGTACAATACTTGCCACAGTATTTTGATTCACAGCAAGGTTTCGCATTTTCTGTACCCAAAACCTTTCTCGTGTAAGTCCATAAATTATCTTTCTTAAATCAATGCACAACTCTTTGGTGTTTGGTCATTCTGATGCGCCTTACAAACGAGATGGTTTAATACTAATACGTGCATGATTCATTGGAGTTGGCACAATCGGTTATTGTAAACATAAAAAATCAACATCATAAAGTGTATTGTGCTCAAATGGCTAAATGCTTGTTTTTTTAAAAGCTCCCATTATTTCATTTTTCATGAAAGCCAAATTAAAAGCTTTTTTCGAAAGCTCCATAACATTATGATTTAATATCGTTTTGCCTGCATATCAGGTCATTCATACATTACAAGTTTGATTCTAATAAAACTTCAAGGTGCCATAGACAGCTAGGTGAAGCACTAAACGATCCTGTTTGTAAAATACCCCAGGATCCTAAGTAATACGTCTCACGTAGCACTTTTAAAACAACGTACAATAACAATTGTAGCCTGCTGTACCTCATGAGAGTAAACATAGCAATCATATTAATTATATTAGTTATAATATTGAACTGTTAGATATCCGCCTGGCTTAATTATCACGTGCCTGCCAGTCATTCTTGTATTGTATCCAGGATATACGGCAGCTCCAGTCCCAACGCGTTGTCATTTTACAAATTAGTATGAACGTTCTGTCCCAGTAATTTAGCTATGTATTGTTGAGATTTATGTAATTTACGTGTTGTGCATGTTTACGCGGCAATGTTAACAATGCACCCTTAAATATTATATCATTATCAGAACTTGCTGCCGGATTGTTCCATTATATATATATACATACATATAATATATGCTATATGTGACCTGCAGATAGATAAGCGAAATTGTACGATATATACATGCAACGACCTTCGTGCTAGGTAGAAGGTGCATATTAATAAAATACCGTTCATATGCTATAACTAGCATGAGCTTTCTCATTTTGAGTACAAGAAAGGAAGATTAGAGAAATTGATATTAAATGCTGAAACGTGGGCAATTTGTAAGCTTATGAATTGTTAGTTATGACGTGCTAAAGTGTAATAACAGGTTTCAATATTGAAACCGACTAGGACTGCAAGATAACTGCTTCAAAGGTTCAGAATTAATGCAGCTCTTGGCGCTATGAGCGGAGGAACTATCAAGAGCATTGCAAGTAATTTATAAGGTATGTTATTCTCGAAATATACTATTTTAATTATATTTCAAAATAAATTGATCCTTCTTCTCCATTCCTATCAATTACAGTCTTTTATGTGTACTTTAATATTCATTATATTTATTTAATCATAGTATGAGTTAGTTGGATAAGATCCCCAATAAATTTATGGAGTTTGATAAAAGTTTCTCGGTAAAAAAAAAAAGTTCTGATCGCTGTTTTTGTACATGCGAATAGGCGTATCATACAGGTCCTTAGACAACAACTGAGAAGTAAGAGTAAAGCTACAAAGCGAGCCCAAAATTTACTGAAACCAGCTGATGTGGTACTGACTAACAGGTTAAGTAGGAAGTTGAGGAGTCTAGCCTTAAAGGATATGCGCAGGTTCTGTGGCAAGATACAATCAAGTACTGGAATACCGAGCAACAATCTCTTTAGAATCTGTCGAAAGTCTAAACGGAATGGTTACAAAGCAAGGGTCACGATTGTAGTCCATGGCACTCATCTGGTACATATTTCCAAAGATCATCCCTACCGAGATAATGAAGAGGACAAATTTGTCAATTACTTAGTCTAATTAATAATGAAGGCCAGAAAAAAACCAAAAACCACCGGAAGAAAGCAATATAACAAACGAAGCTGTAAGGTGCCCGGAAAGAACACGTTATCTCCTCAGAGTGTTCACCCCATTAACTCCATCACGTCCACAAAATCATGGTGATAATGCCTCGCTATTTCCTGTAGCAAGGAGGAATAATAATTTATAAATTGACACCCAATCCTGATGTTAAGAGTCTCTTGTTCTCAATTGGCACGTGTCACAGTTATATTATATATTTAGCATACGAACAGAGCTTGTTTCAGTGCTGAATTTAACGAATGCCAGCAACATGTTCTACATGTAGATTTTACGATAAAAGGTCAATATCCCAGTTTAAAAAATAATGAGTAATGATTTGCATGTAACACAAAATGAACTACTAGATGAATTTGTAACTATAGCAGTCGTTCTTGAAAAATTATCATGAATCGTTTATCTGAAAAATTCTTTGGCCAACCCTTTTAAGTCTTGGAAAAATATTCCGTGTTTTCCTTACAAACAACCCCACTTCAACATATACATCTACATATCTGGAAGTCTATAATTCTATTCGAATGAAGTAGAAATGCTTCTTTCCCGCGTTCCATAAACGTTCAGTTTAATTTACAATTTACAATACACGGAATAATCTAACGAATAGTACTGCAACGCATATCAAAAAGCATTGCCAACCATTAGCATACGAACCTCATGACTAGAACGCATAACTTTGCTGCTGTTATCGCGTTGGCATCACGTAGAAAAGTCACATTAATATAATAGGAACCTTGTTAAAGTGAATGTGGACGCGTCTAGTTCAACACAGACGGTACATTGTAGAAGGTAATACGATATATTCTGCATAAACGAGATCGTGTTCCTTTTCTTCAAGTGGTAATAGGTATTACTGTTGTTTTTCAGCCAAGGATTGTTACAACCGATATAGGAACGCGATTTTTACATGTATCGTATTAATTTAATAGAAAATATTTCATGTATTCATTTACTAAAATTGTACAGTCACACGAAATGCCCATGAGAATTAGATTGTCCTTGAAAGACACAAGCATTCACTGCATTATGTAGATCGTCCATGTGCAGCTCACTGAAGTATGTGAAATATGGGTACTACATCCTACTCTGTGTATGGATGTCGACTTCAGAATCCTTAGAATCCAGATCAAATCTCAATATCAATCGACATTAGAAAATTATTGGATTCGTTTGACCATAACCCTATTGTAACTTGCTCCAATTTCCACCTTCAAACAAAAGTCGACCTGTCTCAGCGTTGTTTCTTATTTTAGGTGGATCGTTTTCATTTGAATGCTCTGTACATAATAACTAGTCATAGTTTTAACCGAAGCATGGACTATTCGTAACCGTCGCATACGCGAGTTACATTACTTTTTAAAAATTATATATTCCAATGGGTTGCTTGCTTGCTTAATCTGTGAGAATCTGCTTACAATATGCTATGTGGATACTTAAACTGCTAATGGATGAACTACATATGTTTCCTGCAAACTAGACAAGTTGCTGAGTGTTTACAACATTCTCTGTATGGCTAACTTTAGTTTGCGTGATGGCTTGAAAATTGTGAACATTACATTATAAATGTTTACATATCAGGAGTATACGAAGTACGAATTTATATGTGAGAAAGGAAGTTGTATCTCAAGAGTTGCTAAAACTTAAATTAGAGTTAACTACATATATATAAGATGTTTATATTAACTTTTATATCTACGTTCGTTCATGTTACAGATGGCACTTTGCACAACACTAAACACACATTAACTTTTCTAAGAGAATAGTTTCATAGCACAACATTAACATCTTTTTTATGGAAACTATTAGTAAAATACAATTGCAGTACATTTGCTACCTAAAAATCCTTAAGGGCATGTGGCAAATGCGGATAACAACTAACAAAAAAAAACTAAACTCATAACATAATATCATATAAATATGCAGATATTGCACGACGCTATGATCTATCTGTTCGTCTAAATTTAACGTCAGCGTTGTGGTCTGTTTTGATAAAACTATCAGAGCGTACTTTAATGTTGATGTTAAACTTGACGGATACGATACATTATAAGACCCACTATTTTCTTTTGCACAAAGTGTGATCTTATCATCACGGTGTTTCCTGGAGACAGTGTCACGATAATCCTAGACGCCCTTAATTAATTTAACAACAAATTAAAATTTAAAGTCGAAACTGAGACGCACAATTCTGTCCCATTTCTAGACATCTTGGTGGCGAGGAACCCGAATGAACATATCAGTTTTGTTTGGTACACCAAACCTACCTTATCGGAAACAGGTATGAATTTTTACTGGAATCATTCCTTTAGTATGAACATCAACATGGTAAGAAACATAAAAATTAGAATGATCAAATTGTTAGACAACCCCTACTTAAGCAAAAGCATCAACAAACTGTATGACATTTTCATTAACAATGGCTACCCCACAAGCCTACTTAAAAAAAATTCTATACAATTCTTCGGTCACAAGGATGGACAACTTAGAATCAACAACTCAGAATCGAGAGCTACCTCCTTACAACATAACTTTACACGAACACGAGTTGATCTTGACAAGGACACTAACACCTCCATTGCTTACTGTAAATTTCCGTTAATAGATGCCCGTTCTGACAGAATCTTCCCCATAAAACTTGCTGCGTACAACATAGTAATGGCAAACAACCTGTTTTGCAAACGAAAATCTTCTACTTTAACTTTATTAAACTTCAACGTAGTTTATAGCATGTTACATACGAACTGTGACGGAGTGAACATCGGTCAAACATCTCAATACTTGGCAAATAGACTCATAAACAAAGGCACCCAAGTGGTCACCTTCGATTTTGATAAAATTTGGTAGGGACACAGAATACCGAAATATATTTAACCCATTTTTTTTAGCGTCCCGTTTTCGGTTTTAGGGGGCGTAATGAGGGTTCAAAGGTACCCCCAAAAATACATTTTTTGCAATATTTCGGAAACGAGAAGAGATATCGAGTTCGGGTGAAGACGCGATTGTTCCCTGTTAGCAACCCTACATTTTAGGTCGAAAAAGAACAGTGGCGCACGCGCGCGGTCTTTAGGAAGTTCGAAAAATGTTTTTTCCCCTCCGCCTTTGTATCTTATGAATTTCTTTTTTTTCATTTTATCTGTAAACTACTTGAAAACATAAAAGTTACGTGTTTTTGAATTTTTTTCTAAATGTCCGTTTTAGGGAAGATGTCGTCATTTTTATATACGCCTACCGTAGACCACTTCTCTTTAGATTTTTAGAATAAAATTTATTGCCGCATTGTATTCAAGTTAGAAATTGTTTAGTTTAGTATATATAAAAATCTATTAGTAATAATAAATACATGTGTTTATTTGTCACAGTTTCTACAGTACGTTATCATAAAGTCTCTTGTTCTGTTTCATTGTCAGTAACAATTAATATCAACCAGAAATATATACATATGTAATGTATTTGCACTGCCAACAAACATAAGCAAGCGAAAAGTAATTTGTTACAATTTACATTTTCTGTAGATGCTGGTGTACCCTGGTAATGGTTATTTATTAAACTTGTTAATATTGTCAAAACGTTCAGTATATTTAACGCAAAATATAACATTCTAGATACGTCACAATTATCTTTAACAATAAGTATTTAACTAACTGTAACCGTAAGTAACTATACAAGACACTTTACGATAACACATTGTGCAACTAGCAAGACGATCACACTCTTATAGCGTTTTCCACTGGGGGAACTCGTGTTGCACCGGCACTGCCCTAGAGTAGCGTCATATGACGTAATCACTGATTTTGCCCTCGCTCAGAGCTAGTGCAATAATACGTGTAATGTAGATATGTCGATAAAACTGGTGTTAGTGCTTTAATGCTTTGTCGGGATGAACTGCTCAAAATAAAAATCTTTATCAAAGTAAATAGTAATGCGTATGAAGTAAAAGTAGATGAGAATTACACCAGAAACTATTACGTACAATGATTGTATAATTATTATTCATTTCTGAAAATGGTCTTTTAGTGGACAAGATATTTTGTATAAAATACGCAAAAACGTATTTCATAGATGATGATTATGAACAATTCGTATCATTATCTGTATTTCAGAATAACATAAAGTAGTGTTTCAAAATTTAACAGTAATTTGCAGAATATTTTCGACCACAACGATTACCCGATGAAATATTGATTGTATATATTTATATACCCATTTGCCCATTGTATGCTTATCGAAAGTACAATAAACTGAATAACTTGTAATAACTTCAGATTGCACTATAAGTGGCCCCATCAATTTTGAGAGGTCCAGTTTTTCGCACTCAAGGTCAAATATAGTGACGCTCACATGTCGTCACTTCTACGTAGGCAGCACGAAATTTACCAGTGGAACACGTATAATTTTTGCTTGCAGCGACTGCTAAGACCAGTGGAACAGCCAACACCGAGTTAGTGCACTTTTAGTGCGCTCTAAATGTCCGAGTGGAAAACGCTATTATATACATACTTACGTAGAGAGGACGAGTGTTCGGGAAGTGTTCTATTTCGGAGTCGGATAGATCTGCATCACCCCACGCTTCGCTGTGCCTCCATATAAGGCGATATTCTCACATTGGTGCGAAGAATACAATAAAGCGTTAGCGTTATTAAAGTGATTACTAAAAACGAAAGTACATACAGCGTCCTTTCCTTTCTTAATATAAAATACAGGGTGATCCATTTAAATAAAATGGGAGAATCATGCATTTGTGTTTTGATCACCCTGTACACAGTTTTTGCAATATTGACAAAATCTCACGTTGCTATAAAACTGTAACAATATAAAAAAGTTATTCAAGTGCGAATATAATTTTAATCTGGTTTGTGTGGAATACACAGGACAGTGAACACGCAATGATTTTCAGACAAAATTGACCATAACTTCTGGAATATTCGGTATAACTCAATGATACCTTATATCAAAGGAATGGGGAAGATACGGTTAATCTAAATTTGAAATAATATATAGTATATCCCATTTGAGAAAATGCATGTTTGGTTCACCCTGGCAATATGAAACACACTGTATATATGGAAATTATTTTAAAATATGTAGCTTAAGACTATCTATGATTTCTGCACATAAAATTTCTTGATATCTGCAATATTAATATATATGATATATTGAGCACTAATACCTCACCCTGTATATAGTTCGGTGCATTACATTAATTGAAATAAAATAACATTCCTTAATATATCTAATAAGTACTCATCTCTCTTATTACGTTAATATATTTAATAAAATAAAATAAGTGAAAATTCGCGTCCCGTTTAAAGTAAATACCGCAACTAAATCGGCTTTACCTAAATGAAAGTGGGCCTTATTTAGAGAAACTTGCAATGCATAATCATACAACAATACCGTACGATGACTGCCGACAAACTACATATTTCACTACATACATACATAGTCGTACGATAGGCGCGCGCCCTTAAGGTCGCTCCGGATGTACTGCCGCTGGAACCGGAACAATTCTTGCGGTGTTTAGTTATAAGTTATAGTTATAAGTTATAGGAACTGTACTTAGACTTTATTTCCTTTATATACAATATATGTATTGTCCTGTAAAGGGTATTGTACCGTTGGACAATCAAGATTGTATTATTATTACCATTGTAAGTATTTTTTACTTCGCCTTACGAAAATAGGGGGGTTGAGACACAACTTTAACGTATTTATAAGTGTAGTAATTATAAATTCACATTTGATACATAATAAACAAAGCGCGGAATAGTTTAAAAGTTACGGAGATAATAATGAAACCTCTGGAAACAACGGAATACTGTTTTATATTTGGATAATATACCCAAAGCTTTCTCTACACGATATTTTTGCAAAGAATAAATATACGGTTCATCTATTTCACCACAATTCCCTTCTTGTCGTCACAAGTGTACATAGCACATACATACATATATTATATCCGTTTAGTTATTATTAATAAACTGTTCTGTATATTTTGTAGCTTACACAACCATTTCGCATGTGCATACATTACTGTTTTATTCATTATTCATGTAGATTCACTATTAAATTAAAATACATTAAGCTTGGCTAACTTCGTGCATCGTTATATAGAGTTTATTTCCGATAGCGGAAAGAACAAACATACATACATTTACACACTCTAGCACCGCTGGCACTTATGTAGTAATAAGTTAAATATACATTCTCATTAACTATTTAACACATTTAATATGTACATATATTGCTTGCATGGGTTACATGCTGTCGTACCCGTACATAATGGTAAACATAGCAAGGTACAAATAGTACTTGCTTTCTGTATTTTACCATTAAGATATTTGAAAGGCAAAAAGCAACACCAAAAAAACATTAGACTCACTTCCGTATTACCCTTTAACGTTTTTTTACTCTCATGTCCTTTAACACATCCCAAACAGTCTACCGTGAAATTAGTGTCCCTTTCAATTCAAGCGAAGGCATTTTGCCGAATGGCTTTTTCTAGACTCGGGGAACTTCGCAGGTGCTACCCTCGAAGTGGTCCCAATTCGATTTACCCGTAATTTCGGTAGATCCCAATTCTGTTCCGTATCTTCCAATTTAAAAGTAATCATTCAGCACTAATTATGTAGATGAAAGTTATAAATAGAAATATTCATTAATTTGAAAATATCTGAGCAGATATTATTGCAACGACAATGAAGGACGATTAAATAAAATCCTGAACAATTGTAGGTAAAGATTTTAATAACACGTTAAAACGCATAACCTCAAAATTACAGGAACTATTAAAGTCGCTGAAACAACTACTAAAAGTATCTCTATATTCGTGCATCGCTGAATTATATTTGCACGTTATCGGCTAATTGGCAATTATGAGTTTTTGCCTGTTGTGCCGTAATTAGCCAAGCAAAAGTATTGTATTAAAAGCAAACAATGCGCCTTGTTGTTGCCAATTACATCTATTCTTCTTATTTTTATACGTTCGTTTATTTGGCTTTATTAAAGCATTAATAAGGACTTGCTTGTGCTTTGTAAAAAAATGTTGCTTTTTTCACAAATTGTGTTAATTACATACGACATCTTACGTGAGTCCCACTCATTTCTATCTAGATTATGAAGAGGGGTTGCCGAAAAGTTTGGAATAAAATTCACAATTTATTACAGCACCGTTTTTGGAAAAAAGCCCGCACACATATAAATTATCTTAATTATTAACCTGCACCCTTTAAGACCCACCATCTTTTTGAAATGGCACCTTATTAAAGAGACTCGTTCAAGAGCTCGTCGAGACTATTTAAAACATAAGAAAGAAACAGAACATCTATTTCATTACTCGATTTGTGCACACCAGCTTTACAAATCACACTGATAGCGAGAAGAGTTCAAAGCATTGTAAGTGTATGTTTTGTTTTTCAAAGATTGAAATCCAGAGCGTTTATTATTTTTAAACTTAAATTTACTGTTTTTTATTTTAACATCTTATGGTATTTTGAGCACTTGAAATTTGTGTACAATTATGTGCAATTACAATAGTTTACAATTTTGTGTCATTTAATGAAAAAAAATCTACATGTTTCAACGGTTGCATTATTCCAATATCACGACGTGAGACGTGCATTTGTAGATCGGTTCATACAGTATAAAAACTGCCATCCATAAAGTCCAATCTGACCAACAATTATTCGAAAATGACTACTGCAGTTTTTCGAGAAAATACAGATTGAATGGCAAATCTGTGTGCAGGACTTCCTGCGAAAAAGATTTGAACTAAGTGACAGGTCTCCTGCATAGCTATGTCTCCTTCATTTGTGTTCGTGCAAGAGCTTGGAAGTTAGTGATTGTGTCGAATTGTAAAATTTATTCAAAAATTGACAAAAAAAAATTTGTGTTAATATTCAGTTCTCCGTTAAACTAGGTGATGACCTAGTGGAAACCACACACAACCTGAATTCTCACATCGCAACACTATCTCCAAATAGCATCATTATTTCAAACAAGGTGGTACAGAAACCGTTACTCAGACGAAAGTAGAACGACCTCCAAATCCGGTTAATCCGAAATTGTTAAAAGCCACCTCCGATTGTCTGATGAAGAATCCTAAGACATCACTGGCCCTACTTACTGCTGAACTCGACAGGTCAAAGGATGCCTCCAACACATTATAAAAACGCGTCAGTTCAGAAAGGTCTTGTTATAGTGGATGCCCAATTTGCTGTCTAATGAACACAAGAAGAAAACAGTTCATAATGCTCAATCGATTTTAGACAGGTATGATATCGATTAAGATAATTTATTGGACAATCTCCTAACTATGGATGAGACTTAGATCTACTACGAACAACCACATATTCGAAATTCAGCTTCCTAGTCAGCCACTGTACCAAAATAACATTTAAAAAAATCATGGCTGTATTCTACCACAAAGATGGAATCGTGCATATTGACTATCTCAAATCGAGTAAATCTATGAACAAAGCGCACTAGATGAACCTCCTTGATATGGTCAATGCCAAGATTCCGGCTAGGAAGCATCGTAAAGTCAAATTTCTACAAGGCAATTGTCTAGCCCATAAAGTGAGTGATCCTCTCGAATGGCAGAGAGGATCAGTCAACTGGGTTGGATTCTACTAAAGCACTCATACTTTTCGCTCGCTTTGGTACTCCCTAATTATTAGCTCCTTCGAAATTTAAAAAATGATATGCTAAAAGTAAATTTGTAAACGCTAATGACGTAGAAGTTAAAAAATTGTGATTGGTTTGCTTTCGGGTTTTAACATGTTCAACTCATAATATTGTCCAATGTAATTTTAAACAAAAATGTTCGACAAAACAAAACCGTTGATCCCTGCACACGGACTTGTCATTCAAGTAGTGTAGTGTATAGTATTAACTCTATCATGCTCATTTTTTTATCATGGCGGAAAAGAAGTATGTTAATATTGTAGTTGGTCGTAATTGTCGCTTCGTTTTGTTTTTACAATATTTTGGTAATGTATCAAACTTTACACATCTTACAGGTTTGGCACAGAATAAGTCAGTAACAACAATGTATAACGTGGTGAATCTGCTTTCTTGATAAAATTTATAGAAATGACGAGTTTTTGTTAAACCACAATTTAAATATTTTACATAAATTAGTTGTTCACAATTGGGTTTCTTGCAATGCATTATATCGCTTGTGTATTGGGGTCAATTTCGAATTCTATCGGTTATATGTGCTGCAGATCCTTTCTATTCCTTAGCTAAAATTCGTTGCTACATACCAATACCCGATAGTCTACCACGTTTACTTCGCAAACTTTATGTGCCACCTAGGCATAAAAAATCGACTACTTCAGTTTTGAATTGCAGTTAAATAAGGTATTTTTGTTTCATGTCCCTACAGAACTTTTTATACAAAAGCCCAATTAAACTATACAAAAGATCTAGCCCGACCATATGATAATTATATTCCTTGAGAAAATTTGAATAAGGTATTTCTATTTTTTTGTTTACTTTTTAATAGTAGCGTTGCACTTGTAACGATAATTGTCCAGTAAAGGTAAAAACCAGCGTCACCATTTTATTGTTCTTCCAGAGTCCTATCGAAACAGTGCCGTTAGCATTTGCAACTTATTAATATGAGTATCTCTTTCATATTTTGCAGTTTGATGTTCTGGAGACAATTTATAGTTTAAAATTCTGTCTCTTCATATGGTTTCTAGCAAATAGATAGCTCTACTGATCAAATAATAATTATCAAAATAGAGTATGTGCATTGCGAAGGAATGTTTCTACATAATCTAACCATAACATTTGTGCTTGCTTCTAAATCTGGTTGTGGAGGCGGCTAATCAAAGCTCCATTTAAAACACAAAATTTGAAGCTCCATTTGATTAATATCCGCCCTCAGTTTGTGAGGACAATCCGTAAGCGGATCATTTATTGGTAACAACTGAGAGTTATCCGCAAAATAGATACTAGGACGTAAGTTATCAAAAGTGTGTTGACTCATCATTTTGTTTATTTGAGGAGTTCCTATATTTTTTGGTCAACAATAGCGTGTTCTGGGAAGATACGTAACACGACATTTCCTGATTGTACTAAATCGTTGTTGTCTTCAACTTCTTCTAACACCTTACATATTTTCTTCTGTATTTCCTGTATCTTTATTGACATTACTAACTTCATCCTTAAATACTAGTGAAACATTTTCAATGTAAATAGTTCCCACTGTAACTCACGTAGCACTCATCCTCATTTTCAATTTTTACAAATTACATCATTAAATGCTCTTTGTATCATATACATATACGTAATTACAAATTAAAACAAATTGATTTAGAAAGTCTGATAGTAATTAACAGAACAATTTTGCACTAATTTATGTTGCAGAAACCTAAAATCGAAGCTTCTACAATCTACAGCACTCTGATCTTCAACATTATTGAACAGTCGAAGTTGGCACTCAGTGTCCTGAAAAAGTCAACATCTGGATTGGTGTAATTAATGATTTAGAGCCATACTTCTTTGAAAGAAATCTTAACACTGAACATTGTCTGATTGTTTGGCCTTTGGAGATAAATAAATGACATTTTTCCACAACAATGAGTCGGTCAAAGGAATTAACTACTTTGTTTGTGATTACTTAAAACAAAACGTTAACAAACACTTTACTTTTTAACACTTCCCTTTAATAGTAGGCGGTCCAAAAAACTGTATCAAGTTGAAAGCGAGACATTTGCATTCTAAAGTTATAAGAAGATCTATGGACAGTTTCCATCACCGCCTTGATGCAAGTTAACAAATTGGAGGATGTCAGTTCCAACATTTATTATAATGTTAATGTGAGTAGCTTGAAATTGATTTTGAATGCCATGGGGGATATTAAGTATTTCGTTATTTCATATTGGTATAGTTAGTTAGTTAATTTGATTAATTGGTGGTTAATTTGATATTCAACCAATAAAATTGCATCAGGACGTCTAGGTGATGATTAATGGTATTTCGTTAAATTAACACAAATAAGAGCCCAAAAAAACTTCAGCAAACTCAACCTCTGAAAAAAGTGGCGTTACATTTCTACTACCTACAAAATTCCATAACATATCTTTTCTTTGATTAGTAAAAAAATACAGCATAAGTATATGTATGTATGTATATAGAGAAATATTTTCACATGCTCAATTTGTTTTCAAATAATGCTCTCACTCAAGCCCCGAAACGAACGTAAAATGAGTTTACTTTTAACAGTGATGTAGATTTCGTATCATTTTCGAAGCATGCCTGAATATTACGCTGATTCACTGCATCTCAAAAGAAATTTTAGACTGAGTAACCATTATTAAAATTTCAACAGCTGTTGAACTCTCCTTTATCCTTATGCAGTAACTTTATACGGGTACATTTTATTATATTTGGCGCTGATAAAAGCTCACACAAAGGAAAAGTGAGCGCTAATTTTATATATCCTGAATTTTACGAGAGCGACTATATAGAAAAGTTTTTTTTATATAATAAGGTGATGATAGAAAAAAGCTGCAGGAAATAATTTTTTTGCTTTTATATCGTTTTTAATTTACGACTAATTATAGTTCTTTGCTATCTCATCGTTTTTCATCATTATGCTTCGTAATCCGGAATATATTCTAAAGTAAATTATAACGCATAAATAAGAAAATAAATAAAAGAAATATATTATCATTCCATATAAAACAATTTTCAACATCTCATCTATCTGTTTTCTTTTCCTTAGCGATCGTATATTTATAGTAAAGGTCTACACATCCTTAATCAAGATGTATTAACGATCTCGATGTAAGCCGAAAGGAATTAGCTAGGAGGAAAACAAGAAACGCCACAGGCCAAGGAAATAAAATGAAAAGGATCGCCGCAGTTAGTCTCGCAGCTAACAGATCGTTGAGTGGATTTTTAGTTTACTTAATTCCCCAGATGCGGGAGCTGAGCTGCGGGCCTTAAGTGCTCGGTAAAGTCGGGTAGAGCAGCCCTTCACGGTACAATAGCGTCTTGTTCGCGGTCAAGCGGACATTATTCTCGCGGTTCTGTTATATGTAATTGGTCAGGAATTTGAAACAAAGTTTTACGGTCTATTTACTGGATTGCAGCGGTAGGATTTTGACTATTGTCCTTTAAGATGGAACCTCTTGAGAAGCGCTCATTGTTAATTCTCCGCAAAACTACCGTAAAAATCAGGTACCTTTTCCGTTGTTTAAATTTAGATCAATAGATTCAAGATTCTGACTACGCAAATGGGATTATGAGTGGTAGATAGAAATTTCATCATGATATTGTGCATAAAAAAGAGAAAAATATAAATGCAAAATGGAAATGTCGATTTACATGCATAAAATATCTTGGGAGGTTTAGCGTATTTTGTCTATCCATTTCTATAGTTTTAATTCCAGCTAAGCACGTAGATTATAGTAAGTCAGAAAATTTAATTTCTAAATTTAGAAGTCTTATTTTAATGAAATTTATGACGTACGTTTGTGACCTACTACAGGAGTCTAACTTTCGGTCTTTACAGTTTTTAATATGTATTATCTTAGTTGATGTAATCAATTATATATTTCTATATTGCTTACTGATTATGTCAAGCTGCTCTGTTCAGTAGCTACTGAAAAAACACCACTCACCAGCTGATCATTCTCATGTATCTTTATTTCTCTTCATTATTCTTTCATTTCTTAATTTTAACAGGCCGACAAAGATCTCTTGGAATGCGTGCATGTTTAAGCAGTGTTATATTTAATTGATCACAGATATATACTTTGCAAGAAATATAGCATTATTATCACCCTCCTAATGTTAACCGCCAAGATTCTTTTTGAGTGGACCAAACAGATAATAGACGCTTGATGCTAGGTCGGAACTGTAAGTCGGATGTTCAAGAAATTCCAACCCCAATTCTGTAATTCTCGCCTAGTCAGTGAGCCTAATGCGGCCTGGCATTATTATAATGCAGCAATACTCCTCTCGTCAGTAAGCCTGGACGTCTTCGTTGAATTACATCAAAAAAAAAACAACAAAGCTTTACAGTATGATTGAGCAGTCACGGTCCTATTTCCGTTTAGGAAATGCGTTAGAAGCACTCATTGGGAATCCAAAAACACGGTTATCATAACCTTACCAGCTAAAGACACACTGTTGAATTTCTTTCTTGACGGTGAATAAGGATGTTTCCATTGCATTGAAGCACGCTTTGTTTTGATAGTGATGCACCCGTTACTCATGACCAGTAAACAATCCTTTTAAGTATATCCTTTCCTTTACTTACTGAGAAAGGTGTTGCAAGAGCAAGCCCATTCGAATCTTCTGCGTACCTCGGTCAGTTGTTTAGGTATACACCACAGGTAACTTTTCGGAAATTCAAACGATCGTGAATCAGTTCGTAGTCTAATCCTGTTGCAGTTGCTATAATGTCTATTATTATCCGCCTGTCAGTTCGAGTCATTTGCATTTGTTGCAATCTGAACGGGACGGCCACGCTGATCATCAACCATTTTTAACACTCTTGAGAGAATTTATCGATCCAATTGTACACGGCTTTACTAGACAAACACTTTTCACCGTAAATACGAGCCATTTTGTTATGGATATCTCGTGCAGCAGGTCCTATTGCCTCGCGAAAAGACACAACAACACGCTGTTCTTCATAGTACACTCTTCTAGCACGCCATTTAACATTATTACTTGAGTATCATTGAGTTGAATTGTACTGACACCTAGTGACAGATAAGCAAATAACTCACTGCTATTTTCAGCTTTTCTTACAGCAATTTGTGGCTAATTTAATGACTTTCCCTCGTAGTAGTGACTGCTTGCATAAATTATCTAAATATTAGTAGTCAGAAGTTGGCGTATTTGTGTTGTACCTTTATACATTGCCCTTAATTTAGTAATACTATTGGATAATAGACTGTTATTATTAAGTAGAACGAGTTATGGAGATTTCCAACTATTAAAACTCAGAGAACTACAGAGTTGTCTTCACTCCATAACCGTAATAATACTAGCAATGTAACTTTGGAGTCTTACAGTAGAGATTGCATACCTAATGAAGGATTTAGCCCAATCTGTTATGGTTGAAATTTAAATCTGATTAACATTCTTAAATCGCTGTATATATAAGTTTGTTATAAATTTCTGACTGGCCGATATAGTTTCTTTTCTCATGCTGCAGAAGATTTGTGCGAACCAACAACACCAAGGCTCACGTCGACATCAACCAATTTTGTACTCAAAGCTCACTCTATTCTAAAAATTTTCACATAAACGATGGAACCACGCTATGACATACATAGCTTCAGAAACGGCTCGTTAATCGGTAGACGATATCTTCTTAAAATTAATTTAGAATATACAAGTGTTCCAAAATTGGAATGTGCCAAACATACAGGGTAGCATCAAAAAGTAGTAGGACCGAATTTCTGTTGCGCGAACGGAGCGAAGAGTAAGCACATCGATTTCCGTGAACCTCTATTAAGAAGTGTTGTCGCGATCGAAGACATTAAATTCTGCGTCAAACTCAAACCGCAACGCCTTGAACCAGAATGAGCAAGTCAATGATCAAATCCATGTTCATCTGCCTTTTGGACTGTCGTGGTGTGGTTCACGGGGGTTTGTACCCCTGTGACAAACTGTGAATGCTAGATTTTACATGGACGTGTTGACCACGACAACACGCCGTGCCACACCGCGCTGCTGGTTTTCCTGGTTTCCTCCTACAGTCCCGAGTTGGCACCGCCGAGATCTTTCCTCGACTGAAGCGGTACCTCAAGGAAAACCGATACAGCTCCGTAGAAGACGCCCAAGAGGCCGAGATGGCATCTCTGAAGGAGATCCTGGAAAGCGAGTTCCAGAGGGTATACGCGTAGTGGGAGTCGCATTATACGCATTGTGTCGGAGCAGAAGGGTGCCATTTCAAGAACTATTGAAAATTTGTACCGATTAGTTCAATAAAAAAATTAAATTAACGCAGTGCTATTACATTTTGATCCTATCCTGTATTTGGTTTTTGTTTATCGATATTGAAGCTTTTTACAGTCCTGTATTACACTTTAAGGTTGCATTAGGATCAAATATGATATTACCGAAATATGGTTTTTCGAGTGGATTTTTAGCAAAAGATAAATTTACATTAAAATAATTAGACTTCCATTAGCACACACAATTTCATGTTTTTAACAGAAAGGAAATTAGCGTTAACGGTGCACCATAAAAAGTCCATTGCCGTTAGATTGTGCAACCTTGCTGGACAAACTCACATGTCCACCACTCTAAAATTTATTCAGTGAAAAGTTGTAATAAAGGTGTGCTCAATCAAGCTAAAGCCGCATCCTTTTTGTAATGAACTCCGAAAAATTATCAGTTAGTCTAATAAAATACTCGTCCAACTACATAATTATGCTGGTATTACAAAATAAATTAACTAAATATTTAGCAATATATTTGTAGTGATGTATTAAATACCTCGCCTCTTGCCTCTCCCTCCCCCATGCATTTTCTTTCGGGTTAATTGTTTTTACTATATAACAGCGTAATTGTTTCTTCTGTTATAAACCAGTTTTTAATTTTATTTTATTTCAGTATTTTAATCTCGAATCCTCGTTATTTTTCAACGTTCTATTTAATCTTACATCTGTTTTATTTCAGCAACGTAGAAATAACTTTTAGTCAAATAAAACACGAGTACCAACTAAAATGAAGAATCCGCGGTTTACAAGTACGAGAAACCTTTCAATTAGAAAAGCTGCTTAACTTGGATGAAGATGTGATTTTCTCTTTTGTTTCGTGAAAGAAAGCAGTCAGTTGCTCACGGAAATTTTCCACATTTCCGTTGGAAATAAATGCTTATTATATTTTCTCATTTTTATAATCCTAAATGTTTAATTGCGTTCGACCTATTTGCTGATATGATGTGAACTGCCTTTTGAGCTCATTCAATTAAATTAATTTTCCTAACGAATTGTCCACTCTCATGACAATCCAACCAAACTGATATACAAAGTCTATTTAATTTAAAGTGCACACTTACACAACCCAACCTTTAATTAAACATTGTACGCTTTGTACGCAGTCCCTCGCTGAACGTTTAGATTGACTGAACTGCATTAGTACATACTACAGCACTAGTTTGTTTATAAACACACATACATCATACAGAATTAATGATTTTATCGAGCAAATCGGCATATTGTAAATGCAGTTTAACATAGTTAATAAAACAATTGCAAGCACCCCTTAATAGGTGCAATTAAATCTGTATTAATGAAATTATGATGTTATGCATTTATAAAATAAGTACATTATACATTATAAGACAACTTTATTCAGAAACTAGGTGAGATGAGAATCGTAAATCTTAGAAGCGCGGAGAATGATTCACGATCAGAGTTTCTAGGCCAGTTGTTAGTAAATGATGTGTTGAAAATATATTCGTTCCTGGTTTTCACTTCTGGTTTTTCCTCGCTAGAACTGATGTAGGATACATTGACAAATATGCTCTCGAGAACTGTTTTGGGCGTAATAAATCCAAATTTACGTTTCGCGTGTGACAAACATGACAAACATGATTACTGTGCAACCACAGAAATAGGTCCTCATCAAATATGCAAAATAAACATATTTGTATCTTATATTTTGCATTTCGAAATTATCTTGCGTATCTTAGAAATTGGCCTTCCTGAGAAGTAGGCCCTGTACATGTAATGTATGAGTGAAATATAATTTTTAGGATTTTTTTATTGTTGACAATTTGTATCAGTGTCTGTTTTTTATGTGTGGTGGGTGCTTTGATAAGATGAATTTTTAACTGGAACGAGTGTAAATAAATTAGTAAATCACTTTCCTCCTGATGAAAAAGATCGTTGACTCAGTTATTTATTTAATTTAGAATTTCACAAACTTGGCGAGCCTAGTGAACTGCAATCGTTATGAAGCATGAAATTTTTAAATTTTAGATTGCTTCTTTATATTTCATAGATAATTATGGAAGCTTTCTTCCAGTATTCTTTGTTTGTAGGTGGGTTCCAATGATACACAGGTCTCATCGCCTATTATTATAAGTTTCGAAAAACATTTCCTGAACAGATAAAATACTCAAGTGTACCTAACAAATATGTTGTCCATACAATTTCTGTTCTGGTGTAAGCAATCGCAAACTACATTCTGCTGACATTGTGGTCATTCCAAACCCATTTTTAATATTGTTAATCCTGCTAATTCTGATGTCTCCACCTCAACGGCAATTATTTATTGACAATTTCTTTCGATCTTCTAAGACCAATTACGACGTTTTCCTTAATTTTTACATTCTGTAGGTTTCATCTTCAATTGATTCAGTTTCATATTGGGAGTACTTAGAGGAAAATTTTACTTTATAACAACACAGATTCCTTATACAAGTCAGTCATCGTCTGATGATTTTTTTCGGTCCGTTTGCATTTAACGTCAAAAATGTTATCTCACCTTTCAGTGCTCTAACTGAGCTTTACTAACTTTAAGCTATTTGGATTTAGACCGAACTTTATCAGTGAAAATCAAAATCTTATAGATATTATAACTGATTACACAAATCGTAGGGTGACTATATTGTTGAATGATACTATAGACAGTCCATCACCATGTAGTTTCACATACTCTTTATTATATTCATTTCACTGAAGGATCTACTACTCCACATAATGAAATAAAACTGTTTAGAAGCTGTCAATATAAAATATTCAATATATTGAATGGAACTGACTGAACGCCAAGATGTCAAAACAGCGTAATACACTCAACGTTATTCTCCTCGGTTGGACGTACATATACATGTTTTGGTATCATTAGCATATACGAATGTCAAGCGATTGAATCCTTTTGAAAGCCTTTGTTGTGTAATATAAACTACAATAACTAAGACTTGATCTCCGAGGAACCTCTGAAGTCGAAAAGAACTCGTAGGATCGGAAACCATTACAATATACTTGGTCAAAAGCTTTAGACGTACACGTTGACAAATTAATGATGATACTCAATGGAAAAAAAAGGAGTTGGAATGTCGTGTTTTTCGGTTGTATGTTTCTTTAGAAATTTAGCCATGATCTTGATTAATTTTACTTCTGATAATGAAAGAAAGGTTTTATCTAGACAGATATGAATACATATGCGATTGGACAATTTAGATTTAGATTTAATTGGAGGTGATATTGCATTGCGACCAATTTATATATTTTGCCTCTTACATCAGCTGTAAGCTGCTGGAATTTGCTCGCTATCAAAGCTCCCCATTTAGCCTAAGAGCTTTAATACACTGCAGTAGCTGCGATGGTTTCAGAGAAGGTATTTCTTCTTCGTGTATTTGCTGAGATGATTGGCCCGGGTTTCGGTAATAACGGTGCAGTTAGATGTCAGATGTTCCGAATTTTCATCCTCCGCCTCGCAGAATCTGCAATCGGTATTCTGCGTCAGACCTATCCTTGTCATGTGTTCCCCAAAGCGACAATATCCTGGTGTGGATACGTAGTCTCTTTCTACTTAGTTCTAGCAAGATCTTTACTTTCTGCTTGTTGTTAGGGCTGGGCGATACCGACATTTTTGGTATCGGGTATCGATACCAATCGAGGTATCGATACTGACCGATGTAGTACTAGAATCGGTTAAGTATCGACAGCTATCGATACTTGTGAACCGATAAATTGGTATCCATCCCTTGAATCGATATTTCAAATTGATTCCTTAAATACCTATGAATATTTGTAGGTATAGATTTTTTCAGGTTGATTTTAATAATTATATTCAATAACATATCTACGGTATCAAATGTACGATATTATAATATTGTGACTTTTTTTGTAACAATTATTGTTATTGTACGCGAATAATTACACCTACCCTTATTCATTAATATTTGAGTCGATATATGAAAACTTGTTCCATAAATGTTTGTCTAAAAATGATTTTTTACGATACTGTAGTTGTTACCGTAGTTCGTTGGTATCGATACCTAGGTATCGTTGTATTGGTATCGATTCTAAGGTATCGATACCGGTGTCAGCCAAGGTATCGGCGAATCGCTACCAGTGATGGTATCGAATACTGGACGATGTATCGATACTTCGCCCAGCCCTACTTATTGTATCTTTGAATCATTTTTTTTGCTCAATAGGTGCTTATACCTATACCTCAAAACGGCTCCAGTTCCACAAACGAAGTTGTGGCGGGCTTTGTTTCTAATAGGTTAGCTTTTTCATTGGCGCTGATTCAAGCGTGCCCTGGTACCCAGCGTAGTGCAACTCTGTTTTCTTTGCCTATAGGTTGTTTAGTCTGCCAAGACACCCCTAGACTAATTTCGAGCTGATAGTGTTAGTTCTCAGCGCTATGACTTCTTGACTGTCGCAAAAAATTGCAATGCTGATAGTTTTTGTGCAGCCTCAGTTGAGCACATCTTCCACTTGCATTGATCTCTACTTGGAAGACGGTAGGGTATATTTCCTATTTCTGAGTATTTGATTCCTGACTCGAATGCCACTACACCTGTTATTTTAACGCTAAAAGGTAACAGCAGCAGTTCAATCACAGTGGGAAAGACGCTCTGCTGAACTAGAACTAAAAATGAGGTTGTATGATCCCACCAATTCCGTTTCTTCGAAAAAGCATCCACTCTGTTAAAGCAATCTAAACAGTTTGTATACATACACTCTCAAAAGTAGCGGTACAACCCTTACAAACCATCACCTTATATGTACTGTATTGAATATGTTTATCATATGGGATCAGAATGCATTCTAAAGGCCCAACCTCCAACGCTATCATTAGATTAATATCAATTGCTAAATATTATATCAGATTAGATATGTATACTGCTAAAAATATTTTATATTTGTTTAAAAATTAATCCTGATTCTATTTCCAAATCTTGTTGGATTATGAAATGAATTCGCTCTAGAGCTTCACGAATTGTTACATCACACTTCCGTATTAAACCTCGGATAAATCTATAAATCTTCATTACTGCGTGTGCCTACATATTTCTTTAAATTCGTATTCAAAAAGCGTCGTAAAACGAAATACCATGATAAGCGTCTTGAATTTTTAATGAAAATAAAAAAAGATAAAGGGAAGTTCCCTCAGCGGATTTGATTTATTGTCGACGTTCCGGGCGTTTTGAAACGACGAATTTCAAGATCGAAAAACGCAGGTACGACTTTAATTCCGGCAACGAGAAAAATCGCTATTATAATACTTGTCTACGAGATCGAGTTTCCTGTAGGTACAACTGTAATAGGAATTTTCATCGTGACGTGATAAATGAATCCGGTGTTAAATCTGTTATATTAACGCAGTCGGATACAGAATTTATTTCAAAAAATGCGTAAGATTCCGTAAAGTCACGCAAAGTAAAGTCTTGCTGTCATAAATAAATAAAGAGATTAAATCGACACTAGAATCGGCGACTATTTTTAAACACATCTGTCGAATTTTGCGGCCCATTATAATAGAAAATTTAACAATCAAAACCACTACCCAGCGTTTTCTTAGTAAATAATAAATACAAAACAACGATACGGATAACGGAAGAAAATCCTGTCGGTAGATGGCGCATTAATTAGAAATTCTCCGCTACGTCCGAATACCCGGAGGGTAACTTAGCAACGCTGTTGGCTGTTGGTGTAAATATACAGCAGCAATCGTACTAATATTGTTTTCGTGTTGTTTTCTTCCTTTTCTCCTACCATTATTCCAACCGTACGCAATGCTTTAACCTAGGCAAAAACGAAATGAAGCTACTGGAAGAATATTAAATAATTAAACGGCGACAGAGACTCTTCCACATGGGGACCTCCTGAACAATACGTTAGAAATCAAATTAGTGGATATATTCCGCAATTATAAAGTTCACTCTGTAGCTTGTGGTTATTATTAATAACTACATAATAGTACGGCTGCATATTCGCCCCGATTTATTAGTATTTCTGTGAAAGGTAATGTGGAATTCGTTTGATGAAAATATGAAAAAATAATTGTTTATTAACATCGAAAATATGCTTTGGCAGATTTCAAAGTAAATGAACCGTATACCACAAAAAACTTCCATTAAATGAGAATTCATATATGGAAAAATCGTTTCTAAACTGTTGTAAATAATCTATATATAAAAAGTATAGGATATGTGCGCTTTTGTTTAGTATTAGAAATTAAAAAAAAAACTATCGCAGACGATTTTTCTTTGATTTGCCTTTAATTCTACTACTACATATTATTGAATTATATATATATAGATATCTACTTTCTATTTATACATTTAACACTGATCAGCGAACAAAACCGGTTTTGTTCGAACGAATCATGTTCTATTTAAAAAAATTGAAATTGTGATTCATCCCCACTACAACAAGATTTGTGATCACGATTTGTAATCCCCTTTCCCCTGTGGAACATCATATTTTTCGGTTCGGTATGTTTAAAACGAAGGCTAAGGGATATAGAAATCCCAATGGCCAAGGAAGCAAAATACTTGGGGATTACTTTTGATCAAAAACTCACCTGAATACACACATACAAAAGAGATGCAATAAGTTTTGTTAAACCTACCACCTCTACATATCCATATACAAAGAGAAGCAAGGTCTGCCATCTACAGACTGATACAAAATCAAATACCCATCACACACACACATGGGAGAATATATCAGAAGTTGATTAAAGAACTAAAACCGGGAGGTAACCTGTTTACCCACAGACGTAATGGTTCCAAAATACAACAAAAAATATAAAACCATAACACTAGAACGAGAACAATGGAAAGACGGTTCTCCCGTTAAAGCCTCTCTACACTGGTATACAGACGGCTCGAAAACGGAACAAGGTGTAGGAGCCGGAATACTCGGACTTAAACCACGAACGGAAGTCAGCCTAAGTCTATCGAAGGAAACTGAAGTTTTCCAGGCAGAAACGGTTGAAATTCACCACTGGGTCAGAGAAATATTAAGGCAAGACACAGAACAAAAGCCCATAGCCATCTTCACTGACAATCAAGCTGTGATAAAAAAAGCTTGACGCGACAAAGATCACATCAAAGCTGATATGGGACTGCGTATGCGCACTAAATGAACTAGGGGCGTACAGTGAGGTGACCCTAGCTTGGGTACCGAGGCACGAAGGTATTAAAGGAAATGAGAAGGCTGATGCTCTGGCCAAAGCAGGAACATCTAGGCTACTCATTGGACCTATATGATTGTGTGGAACCACGAAAAGGGAGAAAAACCAATGGAAACCATTGAGAAATGGTCGGCAAGTAAATCCCTCGAATTGTGGAAAAGCTCCCCAGCACCGCGGCAGGCTAAAGAATTCATCAAAGGATACATGCCTAAATACACTGAGGACCTTCTGAACAAAGGCAGGATAACGGTCAGGCTAGTTGTAGGCGTTTTAACAGGACATAACAGACTAAACAAGCATATGAGCAACCTTGGTCTGGCGGAAGACGCCATGTGCAGAATCTGTCAGACAGATGAAGAGACCTCGCAACACATCCTGTGCCAATGCGAGGGACTAGCCAGATTGAGGCTAGAGTGCATTGGCGAACCATACCCACACGCGGTGAGCTATATGAAGACTAACCCGGCAAGGCTAGAAAGCCTCATAAAAAAGGCCAAGCTAGACCAGGTGGTCTAGATAATAGGGAGCTACAATAGACCTATAGGTCGCAGTAGCAAGAGGCTACATAGCCATCCCACGTAATTATCTATCTATCTATCTATGTTTAAAACGAACATAACCTCACTTCTAAGTACATGTTATGTGATGGTTATGTGTGGTGTACACAAATTCCCTTCTTCTTTTGTGCGTTCTTTTCGCAATGCTAGCTGCTGAAGATGTTCCTACTAAACATTTGATCACGCTTTGCAAATCATGATCCAGAAATTTTACAAATAGAAAGCAGCTAATATAAAAGGTTTGTTCATATACATATAGTGAGGCTCCAGAAACTTGGCCATTTACCCAACCGAAAAAAAAAATATAGACCTATAGTATAGTACCTCATTATTTCTTCCCATTTATTTGACGATGATTGTAGTTTAGTCAGTTGTTTAAATACGTATTGGTTCAAATCAAAAAAATATATCAGGTTCCATCAACGAATTATTCATTTAGCTTATATTTTGATTAAAAAAGAATTATGGACTTTATCTTGAAACTTTTCGATGGATAGATTACTTCATAGAAGTGGCCTACCATTTTATACCTAACAACCCTATAACAGCAAACTTATATATGTTTTATTTTTTCTTACAATGAGTGATGATGATTAAGCCAAAAAGAGCTCAGTAGTGGAACTCTATAAAACAAAAAGTGTTATCGCATCACATCGATCTTCGTCCCTCCAAATACTACTTAGAATTATTTGAGGCCCAGTAACGTGTATTTTGTCTATTGACTGTACATGTCAACCAAAGGCTGCCTCATCAGTGAAAAAAATATTTTTTCGAAAATTAGCGTCTACTTGAAATCATCATCTACAAGTAAATCATAAATTTTTCACATTTTATGTTTATAATCTAGTTAATACTTTTCTTTAAGTTATACTTTTGAGTACTTTGTCTAACAGAAACGTATGGATTTTCCTCGATAACCTTTCTCACGATTTACAGCTTTAGGTATACCCGTTTTAGCAAATCCCTGACAAAAGCGGTTTCTGCCAATTTTCCAACAATGCATGATGAAAAGTTCTGATATTCAGGAATGCATTGTTGAATAAGTTGCACACCTCTTCCTGGTATCTCTCTCCATCTTCATATCCCAACACAATTAAAAATTTAATGATGCTTCTCAATTTTTATCTCAAGTTTTTGTCTAACTATCTAAAAACTAATTTTAAATTGTGCGCATTGAACAGGAGCAAACAGTTGGGAGTTGGGACAACGGCGCATGCTGCTACAACTGTAAAAATTTACATTTTGACCAATCATTGCATAGTGGTACGTAGCAATTCCCAACTGTTGGCTTGTGATGTATGTAGTCGTTGAATCAGGATCCCATATTACACTGACATTTTCATGGTGATAATCTATAGACTAGCATATAATCAAGCAATAAAAGGAGGGAATTTTGAGAATGTACTTTGATACCTAAGATATTTGATGAAGATAGAATCCTTTTTTCCAGTTTATTTGTGATTTATTGAATGTTAATGCAGTTCTCACTTCAGTTTCTTTTGTATAGGTACTTTTAATGAAATGGGTATTAAATGATTATTAATGATTGATGATGATGTATTAATGATCATTTCTTGAAATGATTTTTTTTCAATAAGAGATTAAACATTTCGTACTGTCATTTTAAAATTAAATGTTTTCAAAGGCAAACACTTGTTTCAGTTTTATTCGCTCTATTTTATGCTAAATATAATATTTCGTAGATATAGCCTAAGAATCGTAGACATTTTCATAAACTCTTTACCGTTTGTAATTAGAACTGTTGTTGTCGAGCACAAATGATAAGTTTTGTATATATTGTTGTATATCGAAGAAAAGTAAGAATTCGGCTGGTAAAGCTAATTATGATTGAATGTAATGTGAACAATACTTTGGAAACACAACCCACAACCACTTGTAAACATGTGTTTTTTCATCAATAGTTCTACTTAAATATTAAGCAAGTATATTGCCAAAATAATTCTGCAATCAACACCAAAAAAGCTATATATTTTCAATATCGTTTCCTCTGCCAGTTTCTTGAGAAGGTCTCTTACTAGCTCGTGGCGACGGACTGGTAGAGCAGGAGAAAAAAGTATCCGGACAGTGCGCGAAAGAAGGAGGCTCCTTACTCACACCCTACGGGAACGTTATTGTCCTAGAGTGCATACAAATAATGTCTGTGCCACAGACAGTCCATGTAGGTATACTAAGTCAATAAAGTACCCGTGCATTTTGAGTGAAGGGCGTCTTTCTTACATGCACTGGCAGGATACTTTTTTCTCCTGTTGTACAACTTTCCATCTTATAGACTTACTTGGCCTCGATATAGCGCCACATCGTTCGATTATAAACTCATTGTCCGTCCTTGACTGCTCATGAACGATCAAATATGGTAATAAAAGACTAGGATAACAAGATCAAGAAACAGCTTAAAAATAAAGTACCCAAATTCCAAATAAGGATACGCAAATAGTTTTATTATTAAAGATCACATAATAAAAGGAGCACAAGCTTTTGTCTTGTAACAGTTTCAAATATATGCAGTATACACAATATGTGGGATAGTGTGTGTCCACGTATCGATGCATGAATAGGGCAATAACGCTGAAAAATGTTGAGACCTTGGTTTTTTTCTTTCGCCAGTAAAGTTTATGTTCTGCAAGAGATACAACAAAACGTTACTAAGAAAAGTTGTTGAGAAGGATAACAACATATTAACTGTATTTTTTAACTATTATACTAACTATATTTTTAACATATTCATTTATTTAAAAAGTTCGTTACCTGCATGCACTCAATACTGCTCTTCTCACAAGAGAAACAGAATTTACAGGTTTCCTTTCTTTAATACTTCTGCCTAATTTGAAAGCCTCTTTGAATAATCTATTTGTTTATATTTTTTGTTCTATCCCAAAAGTAAAAAATCTTTTATCGTTATATCCGGAGATGAAAATGATGTTTACCTGCTGAATACATTCCTATCATAGTACTTACATCACTTTCATTGTACACTCCTGGTAATGAGAAATGTTTATATTAGTTTGGATACTGTAGATTGCGCCAGTACTGTATTCGGAAACTAATTCGACAAGACCGTAAAACTGAATTAAATGGATCCGTTCTGGTACAGCAAGCATTTTTCAGCAATTTTTGGGATGCTTTACTGTTGTATTGTTTGTATTGGGATTAACTTTACAGTATAGAAAACTAGTTGCGACAATTTAAGCGTTCTTAGACACTGCAAATTTCAAGCAATGCAACAATACCATCATTCCAAACAAGTTCCTTTAATGTTGATATGTTTTGTTTCGTAATTTTTATTTCTATATCTACCTAATATGTAATTGACAGAACAAAAGTTATCTCATTTTATTAAAATTTCGCAAACATGGATAAATTGTCATTCCGAACGACTTTTCTCAACAATGCTTTGTTGTATTTCCTACAAAACATACACTTTACTAATGGAAGAAATTACTTTTTTGCAAATTTCGAAGATATATTTCAGTTTTTGAAACTAAAACTGTAACAACGTAATTTCTATTCAAACAGGATTGAACCTTAAAAATAAAATTATTTTTCAAATTTTTTCAGCCTTCTTGTCCTATTCACGCGTCGATCCGGTGACACACTGCATATAACGGCCTAGTTGTAAATTCCCATGGTTAGGCTCTCAGAAGTACTACATACATATCTGATGTATTCATAAAATATCAAAAAGAAAAACACGTCAAAATAGAAACGTAGCAGTGCAATAATCTTTGGAGTAAAAGTTTGGAAATGAAATGTTAGAAGACATAATTCCGTGGCAATGTAGTCACTATGGCGGAAATACCTGAGGTGGACTGGGGCTTCTAAAGATTCACGTCTTGCGTAGTGTATGGTTTACAAATCTCAGAAGTAAAATTTCATCCAATTTATGTTCAACAAGGAAACCAATAATCACTAACCAAATTAATCGAATTTATTTCGTTGTGAAATCCAATTATTTAACGCAAGGTAACTAGCAAAATGGAAAAAATTTGACCACAAAAGTATCTCAGCTAAACTATAAAAATAACCCCATCTGCCTACCAATAAACCAACAATCCAAAACTGCCAACGCAATAATAAAGATATTATGTATGTCGTTTTTATATTTTCTAGAAAACAAGTACTATTAACCGTTCGTTAAAACATTTTAAGAAATTTTCTCAAGTGAGTCAAATTACTTACTCGCTTGGGCGCACGTACACACAAAATTTGTAATACGAACGTCAGTATTTGTTGTGTTTTCGAACCAGGATGATACTTGTCGACCACGCTCAAATGTGTTTGAGGCTACTGATTGAAACTGACCCATTTTTGGAAAATGGACGTATTACATCAGTAATCCTGTATAAAAAAGACTGCACGTGCAACTTGGACCAAACCTGATTTGCATCAGACAAAGAGAATGTTCTATCTGGTGCGATAAAAAGGTCATTTAACAAAATATTGCCAATAACTTAGACAGTCTGAGAAAAAAATTAAAGAAAATGGTCAGAGTTGACCATTCGGAAGAGCATTGTTTCCAGCATGATAATGCTCGACCTCACTCAATAAAAGCTGGCTAACCTTGACTCGGAAATTTTACCACATCCACCGTACCCTTCAGATATTGCACATTCGGATTTCTACCTCTTCCAATTGCTGCAAAATTGCCTTAATGAAAAGAAAAATCTAAAGTGAAGATGACAATATTCTTTCAAGAAGGAATTAACCGGCTATCTGTAAGATGGAGGACGGTTGTATAAAGTAACGGACACTACCTTGGCTTATATTTTATTAATAAATATCTTCAATTATTTTATTATAATATTTAGAAAATGCAAGAGAACTTTTCGACACACCTAACCTCCTAACATCCCTTGATGATTTCCTCTCTTGTCACAGATTAATGTAGAACATTTTAATTCCCAACTGTCATATTATTAAAAAA
Source organism: Holotrichia oblita (assembly GCA_023690525.1). Classification (NCBI taxonomy): domain Eukaryota; kingdom Metazoa; phylum Arthropoda; class Insecta; order Coleoptera; family Scarabaeidae; genus Holotrichia; species Holotrichia oblita. The sequence goes on from CM043022.1 coordinate 18,821,112, forward strand.
TCTACTCTATCTCTACTATCCCCTGTCTTGAAAGATCATTGACAAGTGATAACAAGCTTTAGAAATGTGTTTGGAACTTTAAATTGTCCCCAATTCTGAAGAATTAATAATCAATTTCATCCCCGAAAATCAGGTTTACTCTATTTTCCGAAATGTTTACCTATATAAAATTTGAAATCGCTGTACTTATCAGCCCAAGGTAAACAGTTCTCTTTAACAAGATACAAATTCTTAATCCTCCACCACATTTCTTAAACTTAACAACAGCTAGGCCACGCAAGCGACTATAACAACCGAAAGGAAATTTAAGCGTGACTGCTAAATCGTCTTCGACTCATATTGTGCCACATAATTTCAATTTGCGCTATGAACATCGAACAACCTTCAAGTTCCTACTTCGCCCCAAGGAGAGCAAGCAGCGAATAACGCTAAATCGAATCGACTGCTAGCTTGGGGTAGCAGTTGGTCGCCGTATAATTGTGAAAATCATTATACATATTGTTCCCGCACGGTTCTCCCCGATCGCAAAGTTCGTTATTTCGGTCGATAAGGACGTTTCTCAGTTGAGTACGCACTTCAAAGTCACGTTTTTCATTTATTGTAGGTATGTTCCGCGTATCGTATGGAATTTCGGAGATGATCGTTTTCGAAGGTTTTCTGAAGCTAGTGCGTAGGAAGTTGACGATAAAATTAAATTCAATAATGTCGAAAACTTCCGTAGATTTCGTATTCAAGTTATAACATTTCCTCAAGATTCTGTTGCGGGATACGTGGGACGTGGGATACACTCTACATAGCCCTTACTTATATCAAATTTAGACTTCAACTAAATTTATTTAAAAGCAGCTTAAGAACTCTATAAAGTTATTCCATCAATGTATGCGGAGTCGTAGTAGTTTGAAACTTCAAATGCCAAAACTGCGAGACCTTATTACTTTTTGTTTGTCTTCCTTAATTGGAGATCCAGTTCGCCAATTGGCGAACTGAATGTGTCAATCGCTGACATAAACATTTGAATAACCGGCTGAGCAGCGATTATTGTCGGAATAAACATGCTTACGCGAAAGGAAAATGCATTTCTATGAGTTATTCTTCCGCTCTACTAGCAAGCATGAAATAATATCTTTCTCGCAACTGCACAATATAACCGGCTGTGCAAAGCACGAAGAGTTCCGCTTTATTTGCCGGGCATATACACGTTCCGTACTCTATTTCTGCTTTCTATGTGGTCGTACTTAGCGGAGTTACACTTGTATGTATTTGTATATGGATGTACTCGTACATAAATTGAGGCGCCACGCCGCGGTGAATATAGGAAGTTGTAATCGCCTTGGCTTGCTTGTTATAACGGCTTTATTCTGTCAAAATTTTATCCGCTTAGGTAGATACCGCGGTAGAACACAATAATGTTATTATTAAGAAGGAGATACGACGACACATATTTTTTGGAAACGAGATTTTATGCTGGCAACGTTATTTACACGTGGGTAAATTTATTTTTACTACAACTTACATATAAGTAGTATTAACCTGCTGCGAATGAATACAAGTACTGATATTCACCAGAAATTAATTCAATTTTATCATTATTACTAGCTTAGATGTTAAAATCCTCTGAAAAGGAAGGCAATTTCTTTAATCTGAGCATTATCTTTTTAGAGAGATTATATTTTATATATGTCTGGTCTATCAATGTTACCAAAACTAACAACAGGTTAAGTTTAATGCCATCGAGTTACTATGACTCACCACCAATATTCTCTTACACTATTGCCCTCGGTAGAGTAGGCTGAGAGCTTTTTGCCCAAGAAGGCCAGTTAGAGTATTCGCTGATTTTTTCAGGAGTCGACCAAACGATGGCCGCAGTGGTTAGGCGGCTGACTATCGTTGTGGTGGGACGATAGGAGGAGGATTTCAATTCCCTGGAGGGACGGTGACATTTTTCCAGAGGGTTGAAATCTAGATCGACTTACCATTTGCTGTTGGGAGGAAAATGATTAACAGTAAGGTATTATTAAAGGCGATATGATGCTGTCACAAAGCTATTTAAACACAATTTACACACACAAAACTACACCGCGAGAGTTGCTGTGATAGCCAGACAAGTAATGCCGCTTACAGAGTCACTGCAACTAAACACCCACCACACATTAAAACAAAAACAAAAAACATGTTTTCCAGTAACCCTAGCCTAAGTGACTGCTTCCATACGTTCATATGTATTCCAATAAACTCCTGTGTCTGACAAAGAAACGTCCAGTTCATCAGAAATCATTAGCATATTCGCCCCACTAGCTGGTACCACTTCAAAGTCTTATAACGCATTTGAAAGGAAATTGTCCACCTGTGTGCACAAAAACAACGTCTATCCAGCTTCCAACCAACCAAAAATGGTTAGGCTATTAGGCTTAGCTTGCTCCTTTTGCTTGGTACACACACTCACTACAAGTAAAATAGAACATTAAATATCTGACATATAACATGTATGAAAATAGGCATTCATAAATCACCTCAATAAACACCAGAATTTACAAATACAACAGCGTAGTCAACATATACAACTGAAGCATTATCTTGTAAAATGAAGTAAAAATAATTTCTGAAGGAAAATTTTACAAGAGAAATATGGCAAGCAATAGATTCCATATAATAATATTCCAATGTGCTTTTTGCTGTTTTAATCAACCTTCGCTCATTAAGTTGGCTCTAAGCTTTGGGTTGTGCACTCTTAGATAAATTGATATCCTCTTGGCAATCTGTTATTGTTTGATAGATTGTCGAAACCGAAATATCTTACTCTCTGTAAATCGCTTTTAGATACTCGTCCCACTAACTGTTAAATGCCGAATACGAATATCAAGCATGTTCAAGATTATTGATATTAACTATTAAATTTATAAAAATTATGTCATATTAAATGTCAAATAATTTATTATGTTTTATTTCCAACAGCATCTCGATCAAATCGAATTAATTTTATTGGAATTTTTTCCGAAAACTTTTGGGGCACACGTTACATTCTTCACCGATAACTGTAGTGTTAGACATCAAAATTACAGATACAACATCAAACTCCTTGCTATAAGGCTTTCTTGAAGTAGAAATTACAATTACCAGCTACTCTGATAACATATCCATGATTACGTTCTTCAAATTTGACCTATTGCATCTCGTTGACTCACCATCACGCTCTAACTCAAAAGTTTTATCATAGAAGCACAATATTTGACACAGCCGTTCACCAAATAACTTTAACATTACTACGAAAGTACAAATCACAAAACAAAGCTAACTAATACAAATGCTCTGTTTGAAACTAAAGAAACGTTTGAAATGCTTTGAAAATATCTTAAGTCTCAATGCACTTTAAAAGGGATTGTTTCTGGTAGCTGCTCCTAGCAGCACCGGTGCGTCATATTCACGTCAAGCAGAAAATAACCAACTAATGACGTGGGTATCTTTCTCCACGGCTTTTTGACGTTTCTTGCTAATCGTCGATATGACGTGCACAAGAAATTGTGTGATGACCTATACATGTAGATATAACATCTACATAACTATTTTCTTTCTATATGGGTAGTTATCTTTCAATTCCAGATGAATTTCCACGTTTGGTCAAATGAAACAGCAATTCATTAAATATCAATGTATTCCAAACAGAAATTCATATATGGATATACAAACGACGTCAACATTTGACGTACAAGATTATATTATTTTGAAGGATATTAAGTAGTAAGTATTAACTTGGACTATCCTTTTCAGTTACAAATTTTTCATCAGAGAATGTTTATTTAATAAATAAAAGTATTGTTTTAACACGAATTTTTATCTAAAGAACTTCAAGAACGCAGTTCACCTTTTTAGAGAAACGAAATTTCCTTTAGCAAAAGTAAAACATTTATTTACTAAATGGAATTTCTCTACCGAAAAATGTGCGACTACTTTAGAAAACACATGTTCACAATGATACACTAATTTATCCATGAAAAAACGCACGAGCAAATGAGTTTTCCTCCCGATTCTCATTCTCAAGAAATTTCGCATAGTCGTTCTCTCTCCACATCACTAATTTTTGAAATTTCTTTATGCAATTTTTTTCAAATTATAAAAGTAATTGATTAAAGAAAATTACAGCAGCAACTGTTATGATGTCGTTGAGGTAGTAAAACATTTTTAATTTACAAAATAAAACCTTGAAATTGAGTTTAGATGCGACGCTTAATTTTTTTGTCTAGTATTATCTGGTACTTTTTCAATATTAAACATGTGTATTTGACAACAGCAATTATTTTTGATGATTCAGTTACATAAAGAATTTAAAAAATATCGGTGTCGTATATAGTGATTATTAAATGATATCGAAGGCTTCCATGGTCTGAATCAATGTTATAAGGGCTTCCAGATTTTGGCCGCGTCATAGTAAAGTAAATATATACAATACAAAAAAATAAAGCAAAACTAAAAATTAAAAAAATAAAAATTCAAAAATATGTACAAGTCACTCAAACTCCACGCTGCGCATTAGTAGGCTTCTTCGGGAACAAAAAATCACGCTACGATTGAGTCGAAAACCTTCTGGACTCTAGCGTGGTTGACACTTTGAATTATTATGACCTTTTAATGCCTCTCATCCAGTTTTTGCCCCTGTCAGAAGGTTTTCGCCTCTAAGATGGTTTACAAGCGCCAGAAAGTCACTACCGTGTAGGCGCCCCTCGCCTAGTTTTGCTCCTGAAGATACCACTTACATTAGTGGCGAAACGTCGTGCCTGAGTATATAAATAAAAATATAAAAATTTTGATCTTTTGAAATATATCCGTAAGGCTCAGTAATGTTTAGGACAACGATAATCTGTTAATTTTTTTTGGTTTGTCTTTCATCCTTTTTACTTCATCAATCAGAACTTTATACCGCGAATAATATCTAGTTTAGACAATGAAAATTCGCAACCTTGGCTAACCAATTTTTCTAATGTTTACTTTAAAGTTCTGCTCCAATATTCCCTTATTAATTATTTATCATTGACACGATTTTGCATACACTTAGAGATGTGTATAAAGAGTTTGATCTCTCAACAAGATCCGTGTACAATTTGCTCGGAACAGGACTGTAATAATTGTCGGAGTCTTATTTGGAACGGTCACTTTTCCCTAATCAGACAGCTTCTCCTCAAAACTAATAAATAAATGACTACAAATTCAACAAAAATATTGAGCCAAAGTTGCATCATTTTCACGAAAGCTTGTTCTATGTGTGGTGGGTGCTTAGTTGGAGTGACTCCGTAAGCTGTATTACTTGTTTTGCTAACACCGCAACACTCACGGTGTAGTTGTTTGTAGGTAAATTGTGTTCAAATGGTTTTGTGGCAGCATCATATCGCCTTTTATAATGCCGCGCTCTTAATCACTTTACCAGCAACATCGAATGGTAAGTCGATCCGGATTTCAACTCTCCGAAAAAATGATACCGTCCCCCAGACAATTGAAACCCGGTTTCTATCATCCGTACCCGCCACAACAATAGTCAGCCGCCTAGCCACTGCGGCTATCGACCCGTTCTATTTAAAACTTAATTTAACGCGAAGGCTAATAAACGATTTTATATCACATGTATCTGGTCTTATGATTGATGAAACCTTTGCACCAACTCGTCAATAACATTCGCAAACAATATCATCCCTCGAAAAAGCGTAGCGAAATACAGTTTTGTGCCTTTCAATAAAGCACTAAATAAATATATATTGACCGAAAGCCAGTATCAAAATAATAAATGTGAATCATAGCCATGCTAATAGCGACTTAATATGTTAGATGGAATAATGTCACCTAGTTCCATATTTCTAACTGCTGTATGCATTGGCATGATCCATATTCATCATGTTTTAATACCGCACCATAGTTATGACTAAAGCTACGAAAATTTTAGATCCCCGCCTGTCAACATCCCATTATTCTTCTCTCTGCCGTTTATTACACACTTATTTCATGCAGCTGCGATTTATGCAGCATTGTTTTACTTCGTAACTAGTGGTCATCGTAGCATTTTTATTTGTTTAATACTATCGTTTTGTGTGTGCAAAAATAACCTAGACAGTTTTTGTTTAGTTTGAATGTATAATAAGTGATCAAAACAAACTTTGGGATGCTTTTCAAAATTTCATTTAAAAGTTATTTTATTTCATATTGATAAAACAAGGTAATTTCAAAAACAAATCTAAAGGGCAAATAATTAAAAAACGTAATAAATGTCTAATTTATATCGAGAAATAGGGAAATTTTCTTAAACATCATCGAAATTTTCATTCGATTATAATTTGGCAGAAAACGCTAAAAAATAAACAAGAAAAAAAAAGTAGGTGTTACTTTTTTACAAAAAACTATATGCTATAAAAAAGCATTTACTCCCTGAAAGGTTAATGTTATTCAAAACATCAACTTCTCTCATACTACTACTACCTAAAGGTAATAGAACCTGATTAGAACATTCAAACATTCTACGAAACACCGTCAGCGTAACCAAACACTACCCTAAAATGTCGGGTCGTGACGCAGTGGGAGCAAAAGCGAAAGTTGTTTGTGCTTAAACAAAATAATTAACATTTAAATTTCAACACGTTAACTAATTCTGAACGGGCTTTCCTTTTTGCCCGTGTATTCCGCTAGCTTTCTTCATTAAAACAACATTTTCGTCAGCGAGAATTCAAGGTGCTCCTGTTTCATTTTTTGCTTCCTACATAATCCGTACACCGTGACAGCTCGTCAGTTACATGTTATGCGGTCCTACATATTTTCTCATCATAAATGAGACAGCATTGTGGAATTACGTTTGAAATTACATCTAAATTTTTTATTTTGTTGTTATAAAAAAGAGGTTTAAATATTGTTGGTTTTTTTTTTACAAAAAGGATTTAGATACTTACCGTGTATATATCTACATATATTTTACGATTTAAGAGAAACGGTAAATCTTTTTTTCCATTTTATTTATATAATGACTTTACTATCCTCAGATTTCTGAACCTCTTCTACAAATACCTTAAATAGCTGTACTCTAACATACATACAAAAGCTAAACCTGAACCAGCTACACTCGTACTTTCCTTTCTTTCCTCTTCCGTTTTAAATTCAATCCTTTTCGGATGGGCTGTTAGCTGAAAATAATAAATTTTACATTCGAGACTACTGCCACTCTTCACGTTAAAAGATCCCTTATGTTCACTTCAACGGAATGACTACCTCGCTTGCCTTTCTATTGACACAGGAAATTTTCTAATGGAGTCTAAAATTTAGATACACCATCCATCTTCCATAACTTACTATACCCTTAACATTCTGCACGAAAGAGGTGGTTTGTTTTATATCTTTTACATCTTTTTTATTAGTTTGATAAATCTTGTAAATCGATGTTGAGAATGTTAAAGGAAATATTTCTGACGTACTCAACTAAATCAAATTCATTGCTATAAGTACAGTCTTCGCGTTTAAATCATGCATCAGCCTCTATTATCTCTGACACATCAAACTAGGGGAAGAATTACTTTTTCATAAAGATGAAGCACCGGTACATTTCACAAAGTACACCATTGTATTGGAAATTAGATATGCCTAGAGTGTTTTGTGTGAGAAGATATGTCAGGACAGCTGTAGGCAATCATCTACCAACTAGTGATCGCTTAAAATTTGCCAGGAAACGAATAAGATATGTACCTCAATATGCGATAATTGGCTTAAATTAAGATGGAATCTCAACAAAATAAATTACTACATTCGAAAAGAACTTTCTTACGAAGCTAAGTCATAAGAGAGAATGGAAGGGAGAATCGTCCACCTACTCCTTAAAGGGAAATACCGTTAAATCCTATGTGGATGGTTCCAAAACCGACAAAAAGGATAGGTGCAGCGGTATTAGGCTCAGAAATTGAAAGCTAATCTAATAGAAAAGAAAACCGCCACAACTTTGTTTGTGGGACCGAAGCCGTTTTGCGGTATACGGATGAGCACCTAAAAAGAAGAACTCAAAGATAAAGAGCGGAGGCTCAGAGCATCCTTCTGTGAGAGTCTCCCTAGTTTGAGACTTTCCACGATATTCTTTGAAACTACAACAAGAATAAAGCAAGAACTTTGTTGGCTATAGAATGTCAAATTAAAAAACTAAAATAATAATAATAAAATGAAACAGAACACTAGTTATGACATTTCTAGATCTTCGTATGAATTCCCTGTTACCAAATATCTTTAAGTTAGAGTAACGATTGAAGTCCCCATTGTTTACTAAAACCAGAAAAGCGTGAAATGCTAACGTAATTCTCGTAGTAAATTCATATGAGAGTAGGTACATCTTTCTTTTTAACAGTTACTCTTTGCATCATTTTTTCCTGTTTTGTTCGTATAGTTTGCTACCTATACTTTATTTGTTCTTGTCATGATATTAACTTGCCATGTTATTATCATATTATTACATTCATACAACTGTCCCAGAAGGTTAAGACCATCAATTTTTATCAATTCTTCAACAACAACACTATCGCCACAATCACCACTTTCTTCTTCAGTAATATCAACTAACCAAAAGTTGTACTACCTATCTAACTGTAGTTTATTACGTGTGGAGGAGAAACAGCGACTGAGTTGTCTACACGACATTATTTTCAACTTGTAGTATGACAAGTAGTACAACACATCGTTGCGGTTGTAGACCGTGTCATTAGAAAAATGCTAAACATCAGACAATAAACTATAGAAACATACGCCACAAGTTCGATGTGCGAAACCACACAGGAATTTTCAGGGAGAAGACTTGAAAAGGTAACTCGTCATCGCATAATACAATCATGGGTACAGCAGTGTTTATTGTCTGGGGTTTGAATCTTATCGGTAGCCCTTGTGGTGCGTCTAACTAGATCGGTACTCCGATCGAGCTATCATTCACTACATTGTTTACATCCATAATTTGCTCAGTAAGAGCTGCAGATGCTAGCCTTAACAAGCAATACAGTTTAAGAAGCAAACACCAGTAATAAAACATTATTTTAATAAGATTATATAAGTTATCGCACTGTTTCTAATCACCTTGTATAAAGACGAAAGTGTATCCGCAGTAACCACTAACTAATCATTATCTGTCCAAACTCAACAAAATCCGCCACTGATAAACATCTCTACAATACAAACATAGTACGGATGAAACGACAAAGCAAACAAAACTAGATCGATTACTTAAATAAATAAAAGCAAAAGTAGGATAAAGCACAAAACACACGATTTTAATCAAACGAAACACTTTTCTCACTCTGCGGTTTCATCCGCTATTACTCGCCGACGATGTTGTACATCTCTTGCTTATGGTAATATAGCAGAAAGCATCTTTACAAATACAAATCGACCAGCTTCTCACTCTATAAACGTCTCGCTTGCGTCGTGGTTTCCGTTTCCTATAAAAGCTTTTTTAATGAAAAACTCAACCGGGTGTTAAATAGAAAAGGACTTGTTTTGATCGTCGTATATCTATTACGTTTAACAGCTGATTGATGATTATAGTCCCGAAAAATGATCTTTTCTACCGTGGATTTACGCAAAATATGTTTTAATATTGGAAATGCTTCGTAATGGTTTCATTTATTTATACTTTATGTTAAGATTAGCGTTACTTTATTATGATTAACTCATGGAATACTTGCAAAAATGTACTGAAAAACAGAAGTATCCTTTTAAATTATGCATTTATCACAGTTCATGCACGTAACTTTTTCTCTAATGAAAGGTAAATGCGTAACGAGTCACCAAGACCCAATTAACAACAGTTCGGTGATCGATTTTGACAAAATTGAGATCATGTCATCATCAATAATATTGGCAATGTTGTCTTGAGTACATTAACGGAACGTTGTTAAATTCTCATACCTACTTAACAAAACTGATTCTTCATCATTATTAAATAACAAAAGATTACCCATAAAATATTTTACTACGTTTTTTCCGCTGAATTTGCTGCCAAGTTTCCTACTTTCTTTTCGGTTGCAGGCCTAACTGCTTCTTCTACCTATTGGCGGTCTTCTGTATTTTCTTTTAGATGTGTAAAAAATGAGACCTCGTTCGTGGATGAGTGTAGACTAAAGTTGTCGGCATTTTCTGCGTCCTCCGATGTGTCCATCTTAGGAATGTTTTTGATGTTTCTATTCGCCTTGATTGTATATCGTTTAACTTTCTCAATGGCATTCATATGCCATTGAAGCATTTGGAGGCAACATCACGTTTAATAAGTGTTGTCCGAACTTCTACAATTTATTGCAAAGTCTCCTTAGTGTATTTTTCAGCTTTATTAGATTTTTATTGAATTTTTGAAGAGAAGTAGGGCATTTTTTTTAATAATAAAGTCAAGGTAAAAAAATAAATAAATAATTGAGTACTTTACTCGAAGTTACGTAAAAAGTCATATTCACACTTACCTCCACACGTAAATAACTACAGATGACGAGAGACACAACAAACCACTACAAACTAGTACCGCCTATTTATTTAGTGACCTTAACGGATGCCTCATTTGAATTTAGATGACGCCAGGGTAGGTCGGTAAACATGCTTATAAATATAAGAAGAGAACGGCACACTGCCGCACTTTGCAGAGTTAACCTCATCTTTTGGGTCAAAGATTAATCTCAATAACAAATAATAGCCACACCCAAATACTGAACCATAAACGATGGCAAATGAAATACAACATTGAATGATGTCGAAGCAAGAAAAGGATATTCCTTTCAAATTTAACAAATATTACAAAAATAAGAAATAATATTGAGTCATCCTTACAGTTGCATGTGAAAAACAAGAAATAAAAACAAAGAAACAGCAGCATTTGAAAAAGTAATTTTGAAAGACTGAAACCGATTAACAAAACTTTTTTTATACCATGCATGTTAGTTATTTAATAATACCCTTTGTATTTAATGGATACCAAAAACGGTTATAGTTGAAGTTTATTTTGAAATAGCAAGAAACGGTTATTCTGTCAGATATGAATTTCAGGCTTTTGTGCAATATTTTCAAATATTACATATGTATGTGTTTGCCATTCTGTGCAACTATTCAAGAATCGTAATCGTAAAAAGGGCAGTGATAGTTCAACAGTTAGAAACCCACATTTTTTGCGAAAGCACCACTGCACAAAAAAAATTGGAGTTGATAGAAAGATTATTGGACTATATTTTTTGAAAGCATATCGATTGCAAATACAACATTTTAGACAGTACAAAAATGCTTACAACTTTTAGAATATTAAATGTTCAACGTTATAGAATGGAAATCTTGTTAACTTTTTAAATATGTTACATGATGATGAATTACAGGAGGCGATTTTTTGGTACTACCTCAAACTTTTTTTATTTTTTGGTAATCAAATTATTAGTTAAAATGCAAACACAATTTGGCCACCTTGTTCTCGTGATTTAACACTATGTGATTTTATTTTATAGCCGTGCATTTTGAATAAGAAGATATTAATTAAAAAATCTATTTCTGTAACTCCTGTTTTTGATCTTAACAACCTGCGACCAAGCATTTTGAATAAGAAGATATTAATAATGCACCCATTAGATCTGTTAATCGAAGAAGTTTACACCGTACAACTGAAACTGAAGGCCATATAACACATTTTATTTAACAAGTTTTAGTTAGTATTTAATATATTTTTTTCTTTATCCTTTTGATTTATACATTAAACTCCAGAACTGATTTTCTGCATCATATTTTAATATTCCTTAATTTTACGCTTTGGAATATTATGTTAGTTTGACAAATGTCAAGTCGGTTCTATTCTTTAGATATCAAACCTTATTTAACGATTTCTTACTGTCATAAGTAGGACATGTAGGTTAAATTGCTGAATCCATCTAAAACATAAATTGATTTAAATCATGGCATACTCTGAAAACGTTTTTGTAGCTCGGTATATACAGAGTGTCCCAGCTGACGCGGTTTCTTTGATAATTTGTTTATTTTACAGTATAGAGAAAAAAGTTTCAAATAAAGGTGTGTCGGTTTATACATAGAACATATACATAGAACATATTTTAAAATATACAGGGTGTCCCAATTATAGAAAAAACTCTATTTGTTGCGTTTTTTATGTTGTTATTTGTTGAAAGGTCCTGTTCTGTTAAAATTGTTTACAATACAAATCTAATTGAGCTTATTACTTATGTGTAATTATAAATGGTACAAATGGTTATTAAATATATCTGTCATAATATTATTGTTACGTAGCCTAGTTTGTGCAAATTGAAGTGGTCTGTTTCGACAGTTGCAGAAGAAATATACATTTTTCTGTAAAACGGTTAAAGATAAATGGGTACATTCTGATATCAAAAGAAAGAGAATTTAATTTTACATCCAACCCTGTAAACAGATATAGGGTGCCCCTTTAAAAAACGGAGTTATTGGCATTTAAATGTTTCCAAATGTTGGCACCAGTAACTGTATATCAACAAAAGGATCTGTACATGTTAATATAGGAAATCGTAAAGCGAATCAAGACGTATCAATTTGCGCAATCCAAAATTTTCTACCTTTTTCAGTTTTGATCCTACAGCTCATTAACGAGAGCGCTGCAATTGCAAAATTTTTGATAAAATATTTATTTTCTCGAAATCAAAAGCACATAAGTCTAGGAAGGTCTTAATAAAAATTACTTAAAATATCATGTAGAATCTAAAAAATAAATAATATATAGGGTGATCCATTTAAAAGAACAAAGTTACATACGCTTTTTCTATAATTGAACACCCTGTATATTTGAAAATATTTTCTAGCTACGCATCGTATTAATAGGGACAACTTTTATTTGAAACTTTTGTCTCTATACTGTACAATAAACAAATTATCAAAGAAACCGCGTCAGCTGTAACACTCTATTTAATAAAGGGTTATTACAAAGGAAATAGACAGTTTGGATAGCTTATAGAAAATTTATTTTTGAAAAGTTAAGATTATTACTTATATGATTATAAAGAAGAATTTATTAAGTTTTTATTTAAAATTTTTACAAATGTTCAATGTGTGCACCATTGCACACGCTATTAAGCATGTGACGGTCAACTGTAGCAAAAGCATTTGTGATACGTTGTTTAAGTTCGTCGATATCAACAGGAAGCGGTGGTATGAAAACTTTGTCTTTTACATAAGAGTTTGTTTTGGCTAATTCAAGAACACAATAAGCTTTCTCCACTTTAGTAGCGGCCATTTTGCTAGACTGGTCATTCTTAGTTGTTGTAACAGCAGTACCAACCTAACAGTTGTACCAACATAAACTTTAAGAAATTCCCTATAAACCTATATCACTTACTATATTCAAATACACCAGTCTGATTTTTTAGAGGCTATTGAAAGTGTCTATTTCTTTTGTAATAACCCTGTATAATCGTTGAGTAATGAAGGTGGAGGCTTATATTTAGCCAGGTATGCAGACGGGGGCATATAAAGGTATACGGGGTATAACAATTTTCAATGTAATGTAAAATCCTTTAAAAACTTTTCGTTCTTTCAAAAAAGTAGGATAGGAGCTAATAGTTTATCACTAACGATGACCAAGTAACACACTGGTATCATGCTGACTCAATATTTTAGCGATTCGTATGTAGTATGTATATGTGACGTTATGAAAAATATCTGAAGTATCAGTATCAGTTCGTTTGTCACAACTCGAAGAGGTCATTTAGGAGGTATAAATGACGTCAAAATTTAACATACATTTAAAGTCAGCATTCGGCGTAGAAGTAACGTCATTTTTAGGAATAAAAGTACCATCTTATACACATGCTCATAACATCCACTCATAACATATACAGTAGTTTGTGAAAAAAATTTACAATCAGCATCAGCTTTCTGATCTGAGCTTTCTTTGGACGTTCTTTTATATAATATTCTTCGTTACTTGAGTCTGATGTTTCTGAATCAGATAATGTGTTTGTTGTGTTTACATTAGCTTCTTACTAATAGCATAAAATCCAGTTTTTCTCTTAAATCCCGCAATTTTTATTCCATAAATGTAATTCAGTTAACCTCACTTAATTTGAATTTGGCAGTTTTATTTGTAAACCAACAAAAATTCAATATAGAAGTACTAAACACCTAAAATTTTGCTAGTGTTTAAGGGGAGAAGGGACGGTAAAAGAT
>CM043022.1:18835777-18910306 GCA_023690525.1 Holotrichia oblita
GGAACTCCCGGATTTAAACCCGATAGAAAACTGTTGGACCGTATTAAAATCGAAAATAAAACATTTCATAATCCAAATATAAATGTATTAAAACAGAGAATTGAGGAAATTTGGGAAAATGATTCACTTATTAAGGATACAATTAAAACCTGTATAAATAGTATGCCACAAAGAATTAGAAAAGTACTGAAAGTCGAAGGTGGTAGTACCAAATATTGATTTACACTACTTGTATTTTCAATTTACTACTTGTTTTGTATAGAATAAAATACATAATATACGTACAAGGAGTTTTGTTGCAATATTTTGTGAAAACCATAAGAGTTTCTAATTCATTGAACACCTACTGTACATATAAACAGATTCATCGAAGATGATCTCTTGTGAATGCTGCCTTATTATTTTCTTGTAAATTCGTTATGTACAAGGTTTTAGATCGTTTACATTATCTGTCAGTCCATCGCTATGTACACAAACAAACCTAAATAATTCTTTCAAGCCGCTTGATTGAACCGTTTACTTCTTATATTCTGAACATATTTGGTTGAATCAACCTTCCTTTTTTTTCCAAAACAGTTAGGTCGATCTCACCAAGTGATTGACAAATATGTTCATATAACTTGATTGTATAAACGAGACAGTATCTTTGCCTCATGAACTGATACAATGCCTGTTTTTCTAAATAATAATTATCATATTTCTGTAGCGCACTACGTTCACAGCCAACCATATTTTAAAAATAGTTTAACTACTCTAGAATTCCAACATACTAAACAATTGTTGCATAGATTATTTCCAACCAATTTATAGGCGTCATTCATCTATAACGTTTAATATATGTGGATTTAAATCAGCGTAGTTTGCGTCCGCGAAAAGCAAGGCAATGTCCGTATTGCTGAATCAGGGAAAGCGTGAAAGTGGGATGTGACAATCAGTGCCAAGGAAACAAATAAAAAAAATGAAGTTGAAAAAATAAGAATAATTTGTAAAATGTCAAATAAAAGTAGTTTATAATCACTGATTTCTACGTGTTTAATAGAATCCCACAAATTTTGGGGGCTCAACCGGGATTGGAACATTAGAAAGCAGTGAAAACGGTGTACGCAAGACGGTTCACATAAAGTGACCAGGGAATAGTGTAGATTATTTCTCCCAGTGAGAAAGGGACAGTATAGTGTATCAAAGGAAAAGCAGAAATAATTAAAAGAAGTATAAGAAAGAAGACCAGAAGTTGGAAGATAATAGAAGTTAACGAAGAAAGAACGAAATAACGATTTAAAAGTAGGTGAATAGGAAGAAATAAAGAAGTAAAAAAAACCGAATTGTAATAAAGAAGAATAAGAGCCTAAAAGTAATACGTTTTGACGAGAAAAGCTAAGATAAGAAGTTAAGAAGAAAGTTAAGAAGAAAGAACCGAAGCAGACAATCAAATTAAAAGAAGACAAAGAAGCAAGTTGCCAAAGAATAAAGGTATAAGAAGAGAAACGAACAAAATGACTGAACCTGTAGAATCTACTGATCAAGTTGAACAACCACAAGGTTTATTTGAAAAAGATGTACAACTTCTTAGAAAAGAATTGGAATTGCTTCAGAGAGAAAATGCTTTACTGTTACGTGAGCGGCAGGTATCAAAAACTGGGTTCAACATGCAGGATCTTCGCAGTAGTCTGCCAAGTTTTGGCGACAGTAAAAACTATAAAGTGGAAAAGTGGATCCAAGATTTAGAAGATAATCGTGTTTTATTTGGGTGGTCTCCGACGCAAATGCTTTTATGTGCTAAAACTTTGCTCAAGGGAACGGCAAAGATCTGGCTAGATGCAATCCCCACCGTTACGTCATGGGAAGAATTTCGAACTAATATTCAGGAAGAGTTTGGAAAAAATTCAACAGTGCGACCATTCATCAGATGCTAGTAAAGCGAAAGAAAGGACGAGAAGAAAGCTATCAAGATTATCTATTGCATATGAAATCCGTTAGTAAGCAAGGTGACATTGAAGAAGAAGCACTGATCCAGTACATAATTGACGGTATACCTGACAATGAAAATAACAAAATAATGCTCTATGGCGCTGAAAGTATAGAACAGCTAAAGAAAAAGTTAGAAATCTATGAAGTAGTTAAATCTAAATTAAGTAGTTGCGATGACAAGGATAGAAAAAGAAGACCTGGTAGTGATACAAAACCGCATGTTAAACCTTTGCATTGCTATAATTGTGGTGCTACCGATCATAAAGCTCCAGAATGCAAATTCAAGGATCGAGGTACTAAATGTTTTGCATGCAATAAGTTTGGACATATTGCTTCTAAGTGTCCTAACAAAGGTGAATCATCTCGAAAAACAATGCAAGTACAAGAACTAGATGAATTCGATAAGATGTTCAAAAGTATTAAAGTCAACAGCATTGAAGCAAAAGCGCTTATAGATACTGGAAGTTCGGTGAATTTGATGAGGTCTGATGAATATTTCCGATTAGGTGCTCCAAAGATAGATGCCAGTCGCACCAAGTTAAAGGGAATAGGTGCCTCAGAAGTAGAAACATTGGGCAGTACTTCCACTACCATTGAAGTGGATGGGTCCGAGTACAAGACCGTCTTTCATATCGTACCAGAAGCTGCTATGGAAATGCGTTGTATATTGGGGAATGCACTTTTACAACAAGCCGAAGTGAAGATCAGTAATGGAAACATTGAAGTCACGAAATTACCAAGTGAAAATTGGGTTATGCAAATATCGCCTTCTGAAGACGAAATACAGATCGATATGAACTTATGCCATCTGAAAGCAAATGTATCCAATGCAATAAGAAGAATGGTCCAGGAATATGTACCAATATCGACAAGGACTACTGAAGTAAAGACAAAAATATTATTGAAGGACGAAACGCCAGTGCACCATGCACCCCGAAGAATGTCTCCGTTGGAAAAGCTAGAAGTTGAAAAACATGTATCCGAATGGCTAAAGAAGGGGATAATACGACCAAGTTGTTCAGAATTAAGCAGTCCAATCGTCTTAGCAAAAAGAAGGATGGATCTACACGATTATGCATTGATTACCGTAGACTCAACAACCAAGTCGTCCGAGATAGATATCCATTACCATTGATTGAAGAGCAATTAGACAAACTACAAGGAGCGACGATATTCACTGCCATGGATCTCAAGAATGGTTTTTTCCATGTACCCGTTGACAAAGACAGCATCAAATATACGGCTTTCGTTACTCATAACGGTCAGTACGAATTCCTTCGAACACCTTTTGGGTATTGTAATTCACCATCAATTTTCCAAAGATTTATAAATGATATATTCCGACCATTGATACAAAATGGTACCGTCCTAACATATTTGGATGACATCATAATTCCAGCGAAGAATGAAACTGAAGCTCTCAAAAAGTTACAAGTAGTTCTTAAAACCAGTTCTGAATATGGGCTGGAGATCAACTGGAAGAAATGTCAATTCCTTTGCCGTAAAATCAGTTACTTGGGTCATGAAATCGAAGAAGGTAGAATAAAGCCATCCCCAGACAAAGTAAAAGCAGCATTAAACTTTCCAGAACCGACATCGGTGAAGCAAATCCAAAGCTTCCTGGGTCTTACGGGTTATTTCCGGAAGTTCGTGGAAAACTATGCCCTTATAGCCCGACCACTCAGCAATTTACTTAAGAATAATGTTAAGTTCGAATTTGGAAATGATCAAAGAGCTGCGTTCAAGACTTTAAAAACAATATTATCGACGAAGCCTGTGCTACAAATATACCGACCTGATGCGGAGACGGAATTACATACGGACGCCTCAAAACACGGTTATGGTGCAATATTGCTACAGAAGGCTACAGACAACAAGATGCATCCAGTTCATTATATGAGTCGAAAGACATTACCTGCTGAAGAAAAATACTGTAGTTATGAACTAGAAATATTAGCCGTCGTACAAGCTCTAAAGAAATTTCGCCCGTACCTATTAGGAATACCATTTAAACTGGTCACCGACTGTTCGGCCTTTGCTCAAACTATGAAAAAGAAAGATATACTGCCCAGAGTTGCAAGATGGGCTCTTGCTCTCGCTAGAGCCATGCGACACGGTGACGCTTTGTCAAGAAATATCGTGATGACAGTTACAACCGAATTTTTGGAGAGATTAAAGATCGCGCAGAAAGGAGATGAACATTTAAGAATGATATCTAAATTGTTAGGCTTAAATCACCCTTACGAAGATTATTTCTTGAAGCACGACCTGATTTATAAACGCGTTAATGGAGAAGATCTATTGGTGGTACCCGCCACAATGCAACATGAACTGGTCCGAAAATTCATGAAGAAAATGGACATTTTGGTATAAAGAAGACTGAAGATTTGTTATTAAGAGATTTTTGGATTCCTAAAGGGAAAGCCAAGATAGAGAAGGTTATACAGAATTGTGTCCCGTGTATCTTATCTGAGAGGAAACGTGGGAAGCAGGAATCATTTCTGTCGCCTATCGATAAAGAAGATTTACCTTTGTGTACGTACCACATTGATCATCTTGGACCACTACCATCCACGCCAAAAGGATATAAGTACATTCTGGTGGTTATCGACGCCTTTACAAAATTTGTATGGTTGTACCCTACGAAGACTGTCACTGCGGAAGAAACGCTTAATAAGTTAAGAAGTCAGCAGACGAATTTTGGAAACCCAGCTCGAATTATTACAGATCGGGGCACGGCGTTCACCTCAGACATGTTTAAAAGGTACTGCAAATCAGAAGATATCGAATTGCTGCATATTACCACAGGTGTTCCGAGAGCAAATGGCCAAGTGGAGAGAATTATGCAGATAATTACACCAGTTTTGACGAAATTATCGCTGAAAGATGAATACGTTTGGTACAAACATGTTGATAAGGTGCAACAATATTTAAATAGTACCTACCAACGTGCTATTAACACTAACCCTTCCGAACTGTTATTTGGAGTGACTATCCGGCAAAGCACTGACAGCAAGGTGAAGGAAATAATTGAACATGAGTATCTGAATGCATTCCGAGATGAAAGGGAAAGAATGAGAACTATGGCGAAGCAAGAAATATTAAAGATCCAAGAAGAAAACAAGAAGAACTACAATCGCAAGCGAAAAGAAGCTCGAAAATATAAGCTTGGAGATATAGTCGCAATTAAGAGGACTCAGTTTGTACAAGGTAAATTTAATGCAAAATTCCTTGGGCCTTATAAAGTAACTTCTGTAAAAGAAAATGATCGTTACGATGTAAAAAGATTGACAAATGGAGACGGACCAAATGTAACATCTACTGCTGCCGATTACATGAAGCCATGGGCTACCTACATTGATAGGTTCGACAGCGACGATGACTCAACACTAGACGATGATAAGGAGGATATAGGTGGAGACGACGGTATAAACTGTTCCGCGCCTGAAGACAGAAACAAGGTCAGTGACGAGGAAAAGTTAGACAACACTGAAGGAAAGATAGATGAAGTGGAACACAGACCGGATGAAAACGCGCACTGGGCCGAGGACGACCCAATCATCAGGAATGGCCGAATTGTGGATTTAAATCAGCGTAGTTTGCGTCCGCGAAAAGCAAGGCAATGTCCGTATTGCTGAATCAGGGAAAGCGTGAAAGTGGGATGTGACAATCAGTGCCAAGGAAACAAATAAAAAAAATGAAGTTGAAAAAATAAGAATAATTTGTAAAATGTCAAATAAAAGTAGTTTATAATCACTGATTTCTACGTGTTTAATAGAATCCCACATATATGTATATTTGGTGCCTGCATTTTTTAAAATATCCAAATAAAAAGAAATTTAAATTAGAATCCTCTAATTATTAAGTATTGCAACCTTAAGTAGAGGAACGTGGTTGTATTCCAGATTGCCTTGTTGTCATTCATGTTGTATGTTTAGCGATAGGAACTACTAAAAAAAAAAATAAAAAACAAGTTCACCAGCGACAACCATTTTCACTGTATTACAACAAAAATCAATAGAATTTAGTTTTATACTATGATCATTAATTTGTACCGCATTGGATGTAACTAATTTGATGAACCAGGTGTATGCCTGAGAAGTCTGTTCTCGTAACCGTACGGTATTTGAGCATGCCATTTGAACCTTGTAGAAGGTACACTTTCCGCAGTATTATTCTGTAATTTACAATACAGCGAAGTCGGATCGTCTTCTTGTTCTCATCTCGTTTGTCGTTCGTTTGCCAGTTCACAGCCAGTTGCTTGCAGTCGCTTCGCGTTGCCAACTCATCCGGATATAATTAAAATAATTAGCGTAAACGCCCAGCCGTCTTACGAATGAGATTGGTGTTTTCGCCTAAATATTTGTAGAAATTAACGGATTCAGTTTATTTAAGGTTGAGAACAATGGTATCTTTTGTAGAAACCTTATACATGAGTAACTTGGTAAAGAAAATGCTAGTATAGGAACGCTTCGAAGAAATAAAGCTCTGAAATTCTGATTGTGTCATTGGAATACATATACATATGTATTATACTACATTCTTGTTTCTGTTCGTTTTAGGTTGTTTACAAAAGAGAAATCAAATTTAATTATTAATATTACTAAACGGAGATATTTCCAATTTTCAAATAAAATATATTTCAAATGAAATATGAATTACACCTTTAGACATAGTTCTTTGTCTTCTTTAAAAGCACAAATCTACCGAGAAATACATTAATTTAATGAAGATTTAAACCCTACCTAGTAATTCTTCCTTCGTCTTTCGAAAAGTTAATCGAATTGTAACCAATAACTGTACATCACGCGAAGAAGCAAACATGCCGAGACAATTTAGGTTTACTGACCAATAAATTCACGTAAAAGCATTTGTAAAGTAATGACGTACATACACTTACTGTACACAGAGCATATCTAACAACAAATTCCGATTACTGAAGACTAATTATTAACTTCAGCAGTTTGGTTACTTAGTTGTAAATAAACGATAATTATTACTAGGTACTTATGTATGCCCATCAAGTTTAACATTCTTTCATGCAGGATAATCGAAACATTCATGATTAGTTAAAACAAATGAATGTATTTAATCACGGACAAAATAAACCTTTGTCGGACCATCGTAATTGGTACAACTCGAAAACTGAAATAGTTAGAATAGTGCTCTTCTGGATTTTTTGTACAAAATTTATGCTCAATAAAAAGAATTTATGTGGTAAATATATACTATAACTGTTACACGTGCCAACTGAGAGGAAGAGACTCTTAACATCAACAATTTATAAAGTTGTTGTTTTTCAAATAATAAACCAGATCATTCCTTCCTTCTAAGGGACATACCATGCTTTTGTGAGAATTACAAGACTAATGGAGCAAAACTCCGAAAGAGATAACTCGTTCTTTCCGTCCTTGCCTATCACGACGACGCTTTTGCAGGTGGACAGGAAATATCTAGCTTTTAGGATCACACCAATCAAGGGCGTTAGGCGATTTTCTGTTCTTCCTGGCCTCTATTATTGCTACGACTTTATTCGTACTTGTGGAGATAAGCTGTATACCTTCGACAGTCAGCAATGTCAGCACTGTTTTCTTGACCAATCTGTCCTCTCCATTATCTCTGTTGGGGTGATCTTTCGAAATATGTGCCTGATGAGTAATATGGACCAGAACCTGTACCGTATAAGCCACCCCCCTTTTAGCCCATCTAGCTCTCCAGCTTTGTCCACTCAAAGCTTGTTATTTCTTTAAGATTTTCGACCGATTCCAAAAAGAGAGTTGCATCATGTTTAGGCATTTAATTGTGTCTACAGAACCTGTGCATGTCCTTGAAGAACCCACCTCGTAGTCAAGCTGTTTTATATATGCAGTCATTCAAGGAACTGGTTCGTTAGAACTTTTTGATGTACTTGAAATTTAACATTTCCGAAAATTTGTAATTATAACTGATATCATTTGGACTCATCAGCAAAATTATTTGCGCCATTGTACCATTTCCGGTTTACCGGAAGTTGACGTCAACTTTCCTAATTTACATAACATGGCTTTTTTTTTGTATCGTCAATTACCAGAATGTAATTGTCTTGTCCCATTTGGCTCAAATATGCAACAAATTTCAAACCAAGCATGCATGGTCCTCATCGTTTAACCATCCTGTTTTGCCCGATTGTTACCAGCAATTAAGATTTTTCATCGATTGTTTTCTTATTATAATATTTTATTACACCAACGTTTTTAGTTTTCTCAGTAGAACTTTTTTTATTGACTGTATGTTGATTTCCCTTTCCATTTTATCTTTGTTAGAGTCTAGACTCAGATGTTCCTTGTCTTTCAAGTTTTCTCTTTTCAATTTACATAACATAGAAATGTAATACTTTTCGGCGAAATTTTTTTGCATTGGCATGGATTAACAAAACGTGGTAAAAGCCGAAACCTTTTCGGATATTAATTCTTAAGACGGTATGGATATGATGTAGACAGCGTATTGAAAATGTGCAAAGAAAAAACCTTAAATTTACTTACAAAGTAAGAGTTCCATCTGAATGTGTATTATAGCATTTATAATACATAGATCGATAAATTCTAATATGTTCCCCTTCGACAAATAAATTGTACATAAACTCTAACTTAATGCGACCATATCGTGCATTAATAAGCAAATATTCTATTTCGTGTTTATATATTAAATAATATAGTAAATTAAATATGAAAATTACTACCTTGTGATAGATTTTATCATACAGTAAGAGTTTATAGCAACAGTTGCCCTTATTAATCGTTTCCTACTGCATTAAAATATTAAAGAGCGTGCATATAACCTGTAAATAACTAACGCACTTTCGAGAATCTAGAAGTATACCACAGCGTTATGTGCTCGAAATTTTAGTTTATTTTACAATTGTAATTTTCTCTATATTTTAATAAATATAAAAAATTTTAAAATTATACGGAAATCAGAGGGAGGTTATCCCCTGTAGAGTTGTTATCAGGAACTGGTGTAAATGAGACTATTGTACTAAACAAAGCCATTATCAAACTAATTATACCAAAATAAGGGTGTATGTTGGTTGATTAATGGAGGACAAAATTGCATCGAGATAATTATGCCACCACCATTGTTTTACTTTAAAAGATTAACATAAAATTTTCAACAATACGATTTTTAATTTTGTTTAATTGCATTCGCTTAGACGGCAATTAATGATTCGGAGTAGAACCTCATATAATTGCTAATGAAATATATACGTAGTTGAAATAACTTCAGCGTCAGTTAATTTATTTTGTCCAAAGCTTTTGACGTAACTGGGTTACGAAGAAATAAAATAATGCAATTGCTTTTGAGAGAATTAAACGATAATTTATACTGGTTTTAAATAAAATCATATGTTTCAACAGTTTTATATTTGTGATTCATATGACTCTATATACAATCATAGAATTCCTGGAAGTACGAGGGAGCGTTTTTATATTCGCGGAATGGGGGATAAGGGGTGGAAATAAAAAAACCAAATTATTTTTCTTTTTCAATATATTCACCTGCAAGACGGATACATATTTCACATCTTTCAATTAATTTATTTATACCCTCATAAAAAAATGATTTCTCTTTATCTGCAAAATACGCCGAAACTGCCTCCTTGACTTCATCATCGGCAGTAAATTTTTTACCCCGCAGCTTTTTTTTCATTTTCGGAAACAGGTAATAATCACTCGGGGCCAGGTCTGTGCTGTAGGGTGGGTGATTCACAATTTCGAAGCCCACCTTATGCAGGGCAGCTAACGCAACGTGGCTCTTGTGGACGGGCGCGTTGTCGTGCAAAAGCAGCACACCTTTCGTCAATTTTCCCCGTCTTTTCTCTTTAACGGCTTCTTTTAGTCGCTCTAATATTGAAGCGTAATATTCTCCGGTTATAGAAACACCTTTATCTTTATAATCAATCAACAATATTCCTTCCGAGTCCCAAAATACCGTTGCCATGAGTTTCCCAGCTGATTGTGACACTTTAAATTTCTTGGGAGGTGCTGTGCCCTTTTTATGCCACAGCATAGAGTCTTGTTTGGACTCAGGTTCATAATGATGAACCCAAGTTTCGTCTTCAGTAACAATTCGACTCAATACACCATCCTTGTCTTCATTACAGAGGTCCAAAAATGCACGCGAACACTCTACGCGCTGTTGTTACTTGGTTGGTTACTTGGTTCATGTTACTTGGTTGACGATAGCTCAAAGACTAACTGTCTAATAACAATGAAACTTCGTATTTATACTAATTATGAGTCGCTGCACAGGCCACGCCTCCAATGCGCCTAATCACCCCCCTACAACCCGCTCATTCCGCGAATATAAAAACGCTCCCTCGTACCTCTATTTTACGCTAAATTAATTATAACTGGTAACTGCAAATCCTACAATCTCAGTTATTTGTTCTACGTATTACCCCATTAGTAAATGAAACCTTGATTAACCCATCAAAACGCATATGTAAGCATATATTAGAAACTTTGCTTGAATGTATAAAACTTCTACATACATTATATACATACATGGCAGGCTAAAAGTGAGAAGGGAGATTGCGAAAGTTTGGAACACTTGTACGTCTTTTCATATTTTGATACGTTGAGTGAAGCTTGCCGTCAAAATTTTATTTCACAGGTAAAGCATTACTTCTACTAGAGGTAACTTAAAAAATTAAAATTACTTCACTGACATTCCTATCTGTGGCAGGTAAGTTATTTAATAATGTTGCGTAAACGTAAAAGACGCTCGATAATAATATCCAGAGGATTTTGGGGAATGCGATTAATAAATGAGAGCGACTAAGAAAATTCTTGGGGTGCTAAATTTCCATACAAACATCGAATCAAGTAAACAAACACACAGATTAAAATTTAATAATATGTATTGTAGGTACAAAACAAAATAAACTTGACGAAGTAGAATTTAAAATAAATTTATAAAAACGAATGAACTTATTCAGACGTGAAGTAAGTACCGGCTTTTCAACACGACTCTTACCTCTGTGACAGACGTAATGAACAATACCAGGCATAAATAAAATAATACGCGTGACCACACTTGTAATAAGAAAAAGAAAATTAAACATTGTTTCAGAGATTAGAGAAACCCTATATAGTTAGAGTATTACAAAAAAATGAAACGACCTTGTGTGAAAAGTAAACTTATAAAAAAATTGCAACTTTACACAATCTAACATTTTGATTCTACTATAAACTTATATATGACAAGTTTGATCATGCTCTATTAGCGTCACAGAGTTATCCATAATTCTCCTAAGCATATGTTGGGTAATTGAACGAATTTCACTGGAAATATTCCTCTTTAGTTCTTCTAAATTCCGGGGGCTTGTTACAATAGACTTTATGCTTTGAAACGTTAATTTGGGTTTCTCAGCATACCATCTTATGTCGCATTGTATGAAAGTAATCGTTCTGGCAGCAATGGATTCGAAATATGCGTATTATGGTTCCATCGTATTAAATTTGACGAAGGAAAAAAATTGTAACATTTCACCATAAACTCTGAATTAACTTTTACGTGGAGGAATTTTTTTTAAAAAGAAGTATAATCCAATTATTCTTGCAGACGAAATAACATCGCACTGTAACTTTAGGTTTTTTTAGAATTTTTTTTATGGAACACCCTGTATATTTTATCACGCATGGACTCCTTTACAGGTTTACTATGTTTTTTGTTAAACAAGTCCTATATCCAAAGGCAGTAGTTTCTGAGATAATTACCATTAATATCATGTTACTCAGAAAGTTTCCCGTTCTTTTAAATCATAGTTAGATTGCCATGAACCTATGCGGATAAAAGTCTTAACAATGTTGACTTAGAATTCAATATAGATATCAAAAATATAAAAATATATAGGGTGTTAAAAAAATTAAATTAAACATTTAAAAAAATAGTAAGTACGGTCCTGTACAGATGAAACTCAGGCCCTTAGGGTATTCAAAATATTTTTAAATTGTAAACGAGAAATGACCGAATGAAATATGTACTTAACATTTTCTGATCAAATCAATATTAAACGTACTATTTAAAAAAGAATGCCAAGTGGGCAACCCTGTATACGACGGCGACATGAAATGTTTCCGGAATCGATAAGAAAAACACGGTATTGATGTAGTTTTTTATTTTTATTTTTCGATGTATTCTCCTCGAAGATCAATACACTGTGGATGTTTCGAGGTCTACAAAATACTCATCTGTAGCGGCGATGAGCTCCTCATTTGAGGCAAATCTCTGTCCTGTCAGCGATTTTTTCAGGTTTGAGAATAGGAAAAAGTCGCTGGGGGCTAGATCCGGTGAATATGGGGGATGAACTCATTCAAATTGGACACAACCATGTGGGATGGGCCAGTGCATTGTCGTGGTGGAAAAGCACTTTCTTCCGCTGCGAATGAGACCGTTTCTCCTTTAATACTGCATCAAATCGGGTCAATAAATCGCTGTAGTATTGCCCCATGATTGTCCTTCCCTTGACTGTGGTCCCTCGGACTGATCCTGAAAACAGGTTGGACTGTAGTTGGAATCCAAGTGGTATTGTTTAAAGTTTTGTTAATAGAGAAAAAATAAACGAAAAGAACTTGCAGATAACTAGTTATACATTGGAACAATAGTAATGGCCAACGTATTAATGTACAAAATCACAATAATTGGTAGTTCTTTCCTCCTAGTTCCTTAATTAAACCGTTTTGCACTCAGATGTTCAATATTAAGTACGAAATAAAACTTATTTGCAGTATTGTAACTGAGTTTAATATCAAAAGTTGTTCCAGACAATAAATACATTGGCTCACTGTCTACTATATTGTTAACAGCTGTCAAAATATAAAACAAAGCTTAAAATGGTACTCTTCTAATTGAAAAAAGTTTGCTGCAATAATTTAAGTTATTTCATTATCATCAAACACTTAAAGAGTAAAATCCTTTCTGCTGCACGCAGTGTTTATGATAACTTCTGTTTTTAAATTAATTGGAAGTAATAAATTTAAAAAAAAAACGTTCAAAAATTAAGGTCATCTATGTAACAAAATTAGTCAGGCCCCAAAGTCAAGTAAAAACAAAAACTATATATTATTGATTCCTTTCTAACCTAACGTAACAAGAAACTAACAATTAATTTTCCTAAATGTAAATTTTGATAACAATAGAAACAAAGTAGTTCATATTTATATTTTGAATGCAACATAAATATTTCCTTTTGCCGCTATGACAGCTTGGCATCTCTGGGGCATTGACTCCACCAACTTTTTGGTATATTTAGGTAGAATTTTATTTCAAATGTAAATCACTACTCGGTTGTTTAATGCTTAATCGCATTATGGTCCGGTGACTGAGCCGGCCAATCCAGAAGTCGTATATGATTGTCTTGAAGCTATCAATAGTGCCATCAAAGTGATCAATTTGGCTGAAATGTATACGAAGCGATGAGTACCATCATATCAGCACTAAGAACGAAGTTGGTTTGTAATATATTTTTATACATTTCTTTATTCATTATGCCGTCAATGAAACTTAATTTTCCAAATCCATTCCATAACGTACACCCACATCAACAGTTTTCCTACATTTTCATAAATAAGAAGCTTATTAATTAGAACATTAAAGGACTAAATTGTTCATTTTAATTAGGGGTGAATCTTATCTCCACCATATTTTACTGAAGAGCGCAAACATTCCGTCTTACATCGTTCCCCTAGCTTTCTCCAAGTCTTTATGACTCTATCAGAACCGAATAACATAATTTTGGTTTCATCAGACCAAATTAACTTCTGTTCTACGGTTCACGTTGCTTTTTCTCGCGCTCACTGAAGTCTTCTTTTTTGTTCTTTTATGATGTGAAAGGCTCTCTCAGCGCAATACTTCCTTAAATCCAGTATCTTTTATACGTCCCCGCACGGTTTGGCTTGAAAATTACAACTCCAAGTAAGGTATTTATGTCAGCTGCTATTTTTGGAGCAGATATTCGACGATTTTTTTGCACTTCGCTAACTATCATTGAGACTTATCTACTGTAGTTTTCTTCTTTCTTCCTCTACCACTTACATTTTGAATTCTGATTTTTTTAATTTTTGTACAATACTTGCCACAGTATTTTGATTCACAGCAAGGTTTCGCATTTTCTGTACCCAAAACCTTTCTCGTGTAAGTCCATAAATTCTCTTTCTTAAATCAATGCACAACTCTTTGGTGTTTGGCCATTCTGATGCGCCTTACAAACGAGATGGTTTAATACTACTACGTGCATGATTCATTGGAGTTGGCACAATCGGTTATTGTAAACATAAAAAATCAACATCATAAAGTGTATTGTGCTCAAATGGCTAAATGCTTGTTTTTTGAAAAGCTCCCATTATTTCATTTCTCATGAAAGCCAAATTAAAAGCTTTTCTCGAAAGCTCCATAACATTATGATTTAATATCGTTTTGCCTGCATATCAGGTCATTCATACATTACAAGTTTGATTCTAATAAAACTTCAAGGTACCATAGACAGCTAGGTGAAGCACTAAACGATCCTGTTTGTAAAATACCCCAGGATACTAAGTAATAAACACATACGTCTCACGTAGCACATTTAAAATAACTTACAATAACAATTGTAGCCTGCTGTACCTCATGAGAGTAAACATAGCAATCATATTAATTATATTAGTTATAATATTGAACTGTTAGATATCCGCCTGGCTTAATTATCACGTGCCTGCCAGTCATTCTTGTATTGTATCCAGGATACACGGCAGCTCCAGTCCCAACGCGTTGTCATTTTACAAATTAGTATGAACGTTCTGCCCCAGTAATTTAGCTATGTATTGTTGAGATTTATGTAATTTACGTGCTGTGCATGTTTACGCGGCAATGTTAACAGTGCACCCTTAAATATTATATCATTATCAGAACTTGCTGCCGGATTGTTCTATTATATATATATATACATATATGTATATGTGACCTGCAGATAGATAAGCGAAATTGTACGATATATACATGCAACGACCTTCGTGCTAGGTAGAAGGTGCATATTAATAAAATACCGTTCATATGCTATAACTAGCATGAGCTTTCTCATTTTGAGTACAAGAAAGGAAGATTAGAGAAATTGATATTAAATGCTGAAACGTGGGCAATTTGTAAGCTTATGAATTGTTAGTTATGACGTGCTAAAGTGTAATAACAGGTTTCAATATTGAAACCGACTAGGACTGCAAGATAACTGCTTCAAAGGTTCAGAATTAATGCAGCTCTTGGCGTTATGAGCGGAGGAACTATCAAGAGCATTGCAAGTAATTTATAAGGTATGTTATTCTCAAAATATACTATTTTAATTATATTTCAAAATAAATTGATCCTTATTCTCCATTCCTATCAATTACAGTCTTTTATGTGTACTTTAATATTCATTATATTTATTTAATCATAGTATGAGTTAGTTGGATAAGATCCCCAATAAATTTATGGAGTTTGATAAAAGTTTCTCGGTAAAAAAAAAAAAAAGTTCTGATCGCTGTTTTTGTACATGCGAATAGGCGTATCATACAGGTCCTTAGACAACAACTGAGAAGTAAGAGTAAAGCTACAAAGCGAGCCCAAAATTTACTGAAACCAGCTGATGTGGTACTGACTAACAGGTTAAGTGGAAAGTTGAGGAGTCTAGCCTTAAAGGATATGCGCAGGTTCTGTGGCAAGATACAATCAAGTACTGAAATACCGAGCAACTATCCCTTTAGAATCTGTCGAAAGTCTAAACGGAATGGTTTACAAAGCAAGGGTCACGATTGTAGTCCATGGCACTCATCTGGTACATATTTCCAAAGATCATCCCTACCGGGATAATGAAGAGGACAAATTTGTCAATTACTTACACTATCGACTACAGAAGGTGTAAAATTTATGCCTACACGCTGGGATAAAGGTCTAATTAATAATGAAGGCCAGAAAAAAACCAAAAACCACCGGAAGAAGGCAATATAACAAACGAAGCTGTAAGGTGCCCGGAAAGAACACGTTATCTCCTCAGAGTGTTAACTCCATTAACTCCAACATTAACTCCATCACGTCCACAAAATCATGGTGATAATGCCTCGCTATTTCCTGTAGCAAGGAGGAATAATAATTTATAAATTGACACCCAATCCTGATGTTAAGTCTCTTGTTCTCAATTGGCACGTGTCACAGTTATATTATATAAGTATTTAGCATACGAACAGAGCTTGTTTCAGTGCTGAATTTAACGAATGCCAGCAACATCTTCTACATGTAGATTTTACGATAAAAGGTCAATATCCCAGTTTAAAAAATAATGAGTAATGATTTGCATGTAACACAAAATGAACTACTAGATGAATTTGTAACTATAGCAGTCGTTCTTGAAAAATTATCATGAATCGTTTATCTGAAAAATTCTTTGGCCAACCCTTTTAAGTCTTGGAAAAATATTCCGTGTTTTCCTTACAAACAACCCCACTTCAACATATACATCTACATATCTGGAAGTCTATAATTCTATTCGAATGAAGTAGAAATGCTTCTTTCCCGCGTTCCATAAATGTTCAGTTTAATTTACAATTTACAATACACGGAATAATCTAACGAATAGTACTGCAACGCATATCAAAAAGCATTGCCAACCATTAGCATACGAACCTCATGACTAGAACGCATAACTTTGCTGCTGTTATCGCGTTGGCATCACGTAGAAAAGTCACATTAATATAATAGGAACCTTGTTAAAGTGAATGTGGACGCGTCTAGTTCAACACAGACGGTACATTGTAGAAGGTAATACGATATATTCTGCATAAACGAGATCGTGTTCCTTTTCTTCAAGTGGTAATAGGTATTACTGTTGTTTTTCAGCCAAGGATTGTTACAACCGATATAGGAACGCGATTTTTACATGTATCGTATTAATTTAATAGAAAATATTTCATGTATTCATTTACTAAAATTGTACAGTCACACGAAATGCCCATGAGAATTGGATTGTCCTTGAAAGACACAAGCATTCACTGCATTATGTAGATCGTCCATGTGCAGCTCACTGAAATATGTGAAATATGGGTACTACATCCTACTCTGTGTATGGATGTCGACTTCAGAATCCTTAGAATCCAGATCAAATCTCAATATCAATCGACATTAGAAAATTATTGGATTCGTTTGACCATAACCCTATTGTAACTTGCTCCAATTTCCACCTTCAAACAAAAGTCGACCTGCCTCAGCGTTGTTTCTTATTTTAGGTGGATCGTTTTCATTTGAATGCTCTGTACATAATAACTAGTCATAGTTTTAACCGGAGCATGGACTATTCGTAACCGTCGCATACGCGAGTTACATTACTTTTTAAAAATTATATATTCCAATGGGTTGCTTGCTTGCTTAATCTGTGAGAATCTGCTTACAATATGCTATGTGGATACTTAAACTGCTAATGGATGAACTACATATGTTTCCTGCAAACTAGACAAGTTGCTGAGTGTTTACAACATTCTCTGTATGGCTAACTTTAGTTTGCGTGATGGCTTGAATATTGTGAACATTACATTATAAATGTTTACATATCAGGAGTATACGAAGTACGAATTTATATGTGAGAAAGGAAGTTGTATCTCAAGAGTTGCTAAAACTTAAATTAGAGTTAACTACATATATATAAGATGTTTATATTAACTTTTATATCTACGTTCGTTCATGTTACAGATGGCACTTTGCACAACACTAAACACACATTAACTTTTCTAAGAGAATAGTTTCATAGCACAACATTAACATCTTTTTTATGGAAACTATTAGTAAAATACAATTGCAGTACATTTGCTACCTAAAAATCCTTAAGGGCATGTGGCAAATGCGGATAACAACTAACAAAAAAAAACTAAACTCATAACATAATATCATATAAATATGCAGATATTGCACGACGCTATGATCTATCTGTTCGTCTAAATTTAACGTCAGCGTTGTGGTCTGTTTTGATAAAACTATCAGAGCGTACTTTAATGTTGATGTTAAACTTGACGGATACGATACATTATAAGACCCACTATTTTCTTTTGCACAAAGTGTGATCTTATCATCACGGTGTTTCCTGGAGACAGTGTCACGATAATCCTAGACGCCCTTAATTAATTTAACAACAAATTAAAATTTAAAGTCGAAACTGAGACGCACAATTCTGTCCCATTTCTAGACACCTTGGTGGCGAGGAACCCGAATGAACATATCAGTTTTGTTTGGTACACCAAACCTACCTTATCGGAAACAGGTATGAATTTTTACTGGAATCATTCCTTTAGTATGAACATCAACATGGTAAGAAACAAAAATTAGAATGATCAAATTGTTAGACAACCCCTACTTAAGCAAAAGCATCAACAAACTGTATGACATTTTCATTAACAATGGCTACCCCACAAGCCTACTTAAAAAAAAATTCTATACAATTCTTCGGTCACAAGGATGGACAACTTAGAATCAACAACTCAGAATCGAGAGCTACCTCCTTACAACATAACTTTACACGAACACGAGGTGATCTTGACAAGGACACTAACACCTCCATTGCTTACTGTAAATTTCCGTTAATAGATGGTCGTTCTGACAGAATCTTCCCCATAAAACTTGCTGCGTACAACATAGTAATGGCAAACAACCTGTTTTGCAAAAGAAAATCTTCTACTTTAACTTTATTAAACTTCAACGTAGTTTATAGCATGTTACATACGAACTGTGACGGAGTGAACATCGGTCAAACATCTCAATACTTGGCAAATAGACTCATAAGCAAAGGCACCCAAGTGGTCACCTTCGATTTTGATAAAATTTGGTAGGGACACAGAATACCGAAATATATTTAACCCATTTTTTTTTAGCGTCCCGTTTTTGGTTTTAGGGGGTGTAATGAGGGTTCAGAGGTACCCCCAAAAATACATTTTTTGCAATATTTCGGAAACGAGAAGAGATATCGAGTTCGGGTGAAGACGCGATTGTTCCCTGTTAGCAACCCTACATTTTAGGTCAAAAAGAACAGTGGCGCACGCGCGCGGTCTTTAGGAAGTTCGAAAAATGTGATTTTTCGAACCCCTCCGCCTTTGTACCTATATTATGAATTTCGTTTTTTTTCATTTTATCTGTAAACTACTTGAAAACATAATAGTTACGTGTTTTTGAATTTTTTTCTAAATGTCCGTTTTAGGGAAGATGTCATTTTTATATAAGCCTACCGTAGACCACTTCTCTTTAGATTTTTAGAATAAAATTTATTGCCGCATTGTATTCAAGTTAGAAATTGTTTAGTTTAGTATATATAAAATCTATAAGTAATAATAAATACATGTGTTTATTTGTCACAGTTTCTACAGTACATTATCATAAAGTCTCTTGTTCTGTTTCATTGTCAATAACAATTAATATCAACCAGAAATATATATGTAATGTATTTGCACTGCCAACAAACATAAGCAAGCGAAAAGTAATTTGTTACAATTTACATTTTTTGTAGATGCTGGTGTACCCTGGTAATGGTTATTTATTAAACTTGTTAATATTGTCAAAACGTTCAGTATATTTAACGCAAAATATAACATTCTAGATAAGTCACAATTATCTTTAACAATAAGTATTTAACTAACTGTAACCGTAAGTAACTATACAAGACACTTTATGATAACACATTGTGCAACTAGCAAGACGGTAACACTCTTACAGCGTTTTCCACTGGGGGAACTCGTGTTGCACCGGCACTGCCCTAGAGTAGCGTCATATGACGTAATCACTGATTTTGCCCTCGCTCAGAGCTAGTGCAATACGTGTAATGTAGATATGTCGATAAAACTGGTGTTAGTGCTTTAATGCTTTGTCGGAATGAACTGCTCAAAATAAAAATCTTTATAAAAGTAAATAGCAATACGTATGAAGTAAAAGTAGATGATGAATTACACCAGAAACTATTACGTACAATGATTGTTTAATTATTATTCATTTCTGAAAATGGTCTTTTAGTGGACAAGATATTTAGTATAAAATACGCAAAAACGTATTTCATAGATGATGATTATGAACAATTCGTATCATTATCTGTATCTCAGAATAACATAAAGTAATTTGCAGAATATTTTCGACCATAACGATTACCCGATGAAATATTGATTGTATATATTTATATACCCATTTGCCCATTGTATGCTTATCGAAAGTACAATAAACTGAATAACTTGTAATAACTTCAAATTGCACTATAAGTGGCCCCGTCAATTTTGAGAGGTCCAGTTTTTCGCACTCAAGGTCAAATATAGTGACGCTCACATGTCGTCACTTCTACGTAGGCAACACGAAATTTACCAGTGGAACACGTATAATTTTTGCTTGCAGCGAGTGCTAAGACCAGTGGAACAGCCAACACTGAGTTAGTGCACTGTTAGTGCGCTCTAAATGTCCGAGTGGAAAACGCTATTATATATTTATTTTTATTTTTTTATTTATTTCGTTTATTGCAATATTTCAAGTTCACAAGAAAGAAAAAGTGCAAATGTCAAATGAAAAAAACAAAGCTTAAATATATACATTCCAAGTTAAGAATTCCTCTATATTATATGGCTCAATTTCCAGTAATAAACTATATACGTGTTTTCTAAATACAGACAAGTTCGCAACAGTTTTAATATGTGATGGCAATTTATTATAGTACCTCAGGCAATTGTATTCTAAATTATTCTCACTTAAGGTGAGTCGATGTTTGGGGTAACGGTAGCCGGCTTTAAACCTTGTAGAATACTCGTGTTGTAATTCACTATCTTCGAATAAATTTTTGTTTTTCCATAAGAACATCAGTAATTCAAATATGTAAATACCATATACAGTTAAAATATTATTCATTTTGAAGAATCCTCTGCAGGACTGATTGAACTCAAGTTTATTAATTACACGCAAGATCTTTTTCTGTACCAAAAAAACTCTATTCAGGTCACTACCGCCGCCCCAAACAACGATCCCATATTTTATGTTCGAGTAGCAGCAACCATAATACATAATGCGAAGGACATGCGGACTCACTATATCCCTAAGTCGACGAATCGCGAAGCAGTAGCTACTTAGCTTTTTGCAAAGCACATTGACATGGTCTTTCCATTTTAGGGTTTCATCGACTGTAAGGCCCAACAGCCTAACACAAGTGCGGACTGAATAGTCGCGGTTATTAATATTCACCACATCTGGGAAAGTTTGAGATTTGTTACATTTAAAGAATATTACATTAGACTTGTCATGGTTAATTTTGAGATTGTTTATGGTTAGCCATTCTTCAATCGTGTTTATATAAGTGCTACCTAATTCGATAGCTTCATCTAGAGTACTTCCAGTTATTAATAGAGTAGTATCGTCCGCGTAATTTGTTGTTGAGAGGTTACTTATGGTAGAGGTCGGCTTAAGATTATAAATATCATTAAAATAAACAATAAAAGGTAACGGCCCTAATATACTTCCCTGTGGTACGCCTTTTGTTAGAATTAGGTTGTCTGAAAGAGCAGCCTTATTTTTGATTCTAACGTGCACCTTTTGTTGGCGATCTTTTAGGTATGAGGAAAACCAAGCTAAAGCATTACCCCTTATACCATAGTGTTCAAGTTTCCGTAAGAGTATTGAATGGTCTATACTATCAAATGCTTTAGACAAATCCAGTAAGTAAGCATAGGTTATTTGTCTGTTTTCCAAAGCGGTTAATATTCCGCTTGTTAGTTCGAAAAGTGCGGTATCCGTATTTTTCCCTTTAATAAAACCATGCTGACTTTTATTTATGATATTAAACTTATCAAGAAACTTCAACAAACGACTGTATGCTACTCTTTCAAATAATTTAGAAAAACTTGTTAATAGACTAATGGGTCTGTAGTTTTTGAGATTGTCTACATCGCCAGATTTGTAAATTGGAACAACCACAGCTTGTTTAAGTAGGTCCGGAAAAATTCCAGTCGATAAAGAATCATTTATGATATGTGCAAGCGGTTCCACAAAACTGGGATAGCTTTTTTTATAAAACAACTAGGAATACCATCAGCACCCGACGATCTCCCGTTCTTTAAGGATTTAGCTATTGCTGATAATTCATTTACATCTGTTGGTTGAAAAAAAAAGAGAAGAAGGATTATTGTTTGTATTTAAATTAAAATGCGGATTTTGCGTTTTAGATGTGACTTTATCTGAGGATAAAAAAGTATCGTTAAACTGGTTAGCAAGATTTCTCAGGTCAGAACAAGTAGGATAGGTAGAACCAGTACTTCCACCAGTTTGGGAACGAATTATACGCCAAATGTCTCTACTTGGGTTTGTTGCTGCCAGTAGCTGATGGTCATAGTAGGTGCGCTTCGAGTCAACAATTGCCTGGTCATATATAGTCTTATAAAATATGTAAGTTTGTTTATAATCTGTATCACGGGTGCTTATTAACTGTAAGGAACTAATTGTATTCCTAAGATCTAAAATTTCCTTAGAAGGCTTCCAACCGCCGTTAGATTTGAACGGAATTTTTCTTACTGGAAAATGAGCATTGAAATATCTCAGAAACCCAGACAAAAAAATATTAAATTTTTCATTAGTGTCTCTATTGGTCCTATACACTTCCGACCAATCTTCTTCAGATATATCACGTAAAAATTCATTTATATTACTTTCACTAAATGACCGTATCAGTTTATATTGTTGCGCTTTTTTCACATTCCTCAAAAGCAATGATACTATTTGATTTTTATGATCTGAAAAACCAGTCACATTTACTACAACACTCGTTACATGAAGTTCGCGATTACGTTCTGCTTCAAGTAGAAATATATTATCTAAGCATGATTCAGTAGTCTTTGACACCCGAGTTGGCTCCGAGATTAAGATTTTCGCCCCAAACGAGTCTAAGATTTCCTTGATCCGGTCACATTTACTGTCCTTTTCCAACAAGTTTACGTTGAAATCGCCAGCAATTACTGCTGGACGTTTTCTTCCAGTTATCCTATCAAGTAGGATCTCAAAAGCAGCACAAAAATCCTCAAAACAACCAAGTGGGGATCTGTAAATGCATACAACAATAAGGTGAAAATTGTCATAATAAGTATCAACTCCACAGCATTCGAAATAAAAATCGCGTGCCAGCTCATTAATTTCTACATTCGCGCTAGCGGTTACATCGTTCGAAATGTAAATTGCAGATCCACCATGGGCACCATTTTTGCGACAGTAAAATGACTTGAGATCGAAACCAGGAAAATGTATAGTTTTTAGATTTTCCTCCGTTTGCCAGTGTTCAGTGATACAAGAAAATTTACAATTTTCTAAGAGTCCCAATTCAACTTGTAGTCCCATATACGCAGTTGTTATACATTGCACGTTTTGATGGTATAATGAAAAGGAATCGGTATCAGGGCCGCCATCTATGTTGTCTCTGCTGGAGGCTTTATCTTCCAGAAAAAATTATTAACATAGGTTCCCAAGGGCCAGACATTCGGATCCTTAAGTTCAGGTAGACGGTTCTGGGGAACGCCCAGCCTGAACGAGGAATAGATGTCCGGCCTTTTAGAATTCATTTTATCACATTTGATATCAGAGAAATCTTTCCCTTCTAGATATTTTATGATCTCCTCTATGGTGGTGTCCTTATCCAGTTTGGAGATATACAGATAAGAGTACTTCATTACCGCTTTTAAGTTGGTACTTGTGCTTGATCCCATAATTGTCGTTCTAGGTTTTTTATTTTTTCTTCGGTTAAATACAGTCTGAAATCCATCAGATTCCGACGAGTTATTTTTCTTACTGCTTTTTTCTCCAGCTTCTTTTGTGACAGCAGCATATTCTTTTTTGTTTTTGTCAGTGTCGCCGTTATTTGTGTTATTATGTACAGTTTTTGGTTTGTTTACATTTTTTGCATCTTTACTTTTTGTGCGTCGCACTTGATATTTTCTGCTTTGGATATAACTTGAGGAGAAGAGACCTCTTTCGGCGTGTGATATGGACTGGAAAATTTTATGTTAGAAGTTCCCCTTTTCAGATTGTGATTTTCTGTACGTAAGCTTTGTACTTCAGACTTTAAATTGCAGATTTCTTTTTGGAAGTTGCAATTGTTTATGTGTAATTTACTGATTTCATTCTTTAGTAGGTTGATAGTTTCTTCAGTTATTTGATTTATTGCATATTTTATTTTCGTTGCAATTAAGTCGTTAATTTGTTGGAGACTCACCGCTTGGTATATTTCACTGTTTGGTGGTTCCAAGTTTTTATTGCTTGACACAACTTGTAGGTTAGGATTAGTTTCACAAGAATCACAAGCCCATTGTCTGATGTTACCAGTAGTTTTGAGAGTTGTTAGTTGTTCTTCCGAAACATCAACACAGACGGAATGGAATGTTTCGCCACAGCCTTTATTGCACATTACAGAGTCATCGTATCGCGATACTTTCTTGGAGCACGCACCGCACTTCGACATTTTTATTGACATATATGTACATACATACTTACGTAGAGAGGACGAGTGTTCGGGAAGTGTTCTATTTCGGAGTCGGATAGATCTGCATCACCCCACGCTTCGCTGTGCCTTTATATAAGGCGATATTCTCACATTGGTGCGAAGAATACAATAAAGCGTTCATAAAGGCCACCTATTCATTCGTTTTCGGTTAAAACTGTTACTTTTCTAACTCTTGCAAGTACATAAAATTTTAACATAAGAAAATTATATACAATCGCGGAATATATGTATACAGGGTGAGGCCTTAGTGCGTCAAAGCTATCCATTAGTATTGAAGACATCAAGAAACTTTATCTACAAAAATCATAAACAGTCTTAAGCTACATATTTTAAAATTATTTCCATATATACAGGATGTTTCATATTGCCAGGGTGAACCAAACATACATTTTCTTAAATGGGACATACACGTCGTTACAATGTCGTTTCATCTTTTTTGTGGACATTTTGAATATTTATTGTGAAATGTGTTATATTGTATTTAATAAGTTTATCTCAATTTATGATTTAATAGGTTTTTGCTATAATTTTTTTATGGCTAATTTGACATATTACAACTATTTTGAAAAAACTCACCTTTCATTACGAAAATATCAAATATCTCAGAAATTATCGATTTTAGATATAGGGAGTGGTTAATAAAAACGAAAGTACATACAGTGTCCTTTCCTTTCTTAATATAAAATACAGGGTAATCCATTTAAATAAAATGGGAAAATCATGCATTTGTGTTTTGATCACCCTGTACACAGTTTTTGCAATATTGACAAAATCTCAGGTTGCTATAAAACTGTAACAATATAAAAAAGTTATTCAAGTGCGAATATAATTTTAAACTGGTTTGTGTGGAATACACAGGACGGTGAACACGCAATGATTTTCAGACAAAATTGACCATAACTTCTGAAATATTCGGTATAACTCAATGATACCTTATATCAAAGGAATTGGGAGATACGGTTAATCTAAATTTGAAATAATGTATAGTATGTCCCATTTGAGAAAATGCATGTTTGGTTCACCCTGGCAATATGAAACACACTGTATATATGGAAATAATTTTAAAATATGTAGCTTAAGACTATCTATGATTTCTGCACATAAAATTTCTTGATATCTGCAATATTAATGGATATATTGAGCACTAATACCTCACCCTGTATATAGTTCGGTGCATTACATTAATTGAAATAAAATAACATTCCTTAATATATCTAATAAGTACTCATCTCTCTTATTACGTTAATATATTTAATAAAATAAAATAAGTGAAAATTCGCGTCCCGTTAAAAGTAAATACCGCAACTACATCGGCTTTACCGAAATGAAAGTGGACCTTATTTAGAGAAACTTGCAATGCATGATCATACAACAATACCGTACGATGACGACAAACTACATATTTCACTACATACATACATAGTCGTACGATAGGCGCGCGCCCTTAAGGTCGCTCCGGATGTACTGCCGCTGGAACCGGAACAATTCTTGCGGTGTTTAGTTATAAGTTATAGTTATAAGTTATAGAAACTGTACTTAGACTTTATTTCCTTTATATACAATATATTTATTGTCCTGTAAAGGGTATTGTACCGTTGGACAATAAAGATTGTATTATTATTACCATTGTAAGTATTTTTACTTCGCCTTACGAAAATAGGGGGTTGAGACACAACTTTAACGTATTTATAAGTGTAGTAATTATAAATTCACATTTGATACATAATAAACAAAGCGCGGAATAGTTTAAAAGTTACGGAGATAATAATGAAATCTCTGGAAACAACGGAATACTGTTTTATATTTGGATAATATACCCAAAGCTTTCTCTACACGATATTTTTGCAAAGAATAAATATACGGTTCATCTATTTCACCACAATTCCCTTCTTGTCGTCACAAGTGTACATAGCACATACATACATATATTATATCCGTTTAGTTATTATTAATAAACTGTTCTGTATATTTTGTAGCTTACACAACCATTTCGCATGTGCATACATTACTGTTTTATTCATTATTCATGTAGATTCACTATTAAATTAAAATACATTAAGCTTGGCTAACTTCGTGCATCGTTATATAGAGTTTATTTCCGATAGCGGAAAGAACAAACATACATACATTTACACACTCTAGCACCGCTGGCACTTATGTAGTAATAAGTTAAATATACATTCTCATTAACTATTTAACACATTTAATATGTACATATATTGCCTGCATGGGTTACATGCTGTCGTACCCGTACATAATGGTAAACATAGCAAGGTACAAATAGTACTTGCTTTCTGTATTTTACCATTAAGATATTTGAAAGGCAAAAAGCAACACCAAAAAAACATTAGACTCACTTCCGTATTACCCTTTAACGTTTTTTTACTCTCATGTCCTTTAACACATCCCAAACAGTCTACCGTGAAATTAGTGTCCCTTTCAATTCAAGCGAAGGCATTTTGCCGAATGGCTTTTTTCTAGACTCGGGGAACTTCGCAGGTGCTACCCTCGAAGTGGTCCCAATTCGATTTACCCGTAATTTCGGTAGATCCCAATTCTGTTCCGTATCTTCCAATTTAAAAGTAATCATTCAGCACTAATTATGTAGATGAAAGTTATAAATAGAAATATTCATTAATTTGAAAATATCTGAGCAGATATTATTGCAACGACAATGAAGGACGATTAAATAAAATCCTGAACAATTGTAGGTAAAGATTTTAATAACACGTTAAAACGCATAACCTCAAAATTACAGGAACTATTAAAGTCGCTGAAACAACTACTAAAAGTATCTCTATATTCGTGCATCGCTGAATTATATTTGCACGTTATCGGCTAATTGGCAATTATGAGTTTTTGCCTGTTGTCCCGTAATTAGCCAAGCAAAAGTATTGTATTAAAAGCAAACAATGCGCCTTGTTGTTGCCAATTACATCTATTCTTCTTATTTTTATACGTTCGTTTATTTGGCTTTATTAAAGCGTTAATAAGGACTTGCTTGTGCTTTGTAAAAAAATGTTTTTTTTTTCACAAATTGTGTTAATTACATACGACATCTTACGTGAGTCCCACTCATTTCTATCTAGATTATGAAGAGGGGTTGCCGAAAAGTTTGGAATAAAATTCACAATTTATTACAGCACCGTTTTTGGAAAAAAGCCCGCACACATATAAATTATCTTAATTATTAACCTGCACCCTTTAAGACCCACCATCTTTTTGAAATGGCACCTTATTAAAGAGACTCGTTCAAGAGCTCGTCGAGACTATTTAAAACATAAGAAAGAAACAGAACATCTATTTCATTACTCGATTTGTGCACACCACTTCAGCTTTACAAATCACACTGATAGCGAGAAGAGTTCAAAGCATTGTAAGTGTATGTTTTGTTTTTCAAAGATTGAAATCCAGAGCGTTTATTATTTTTAAACTTAAATTTACTGTTTTTTATTTTAACATCTTATGGTATTTTGAGCACTTGAAATTTGTCTACAATTATGTGCAATTACAATAGTTTACAATTTTGTGTCATTTAATGAAAAAAAATTTACATGTTTCAACGGTTGCATTATTCCAATATCACGACGTGAGACGTGCATTTGTAGATCGGTTCTTACAGTATAAAAAATGCCATCCATAAAGTCCAATCTGACCAACAATTATTCGAAAATGACTACTGCAGTTTTTCGAGAAAATACAGATTGAATGGCAAGTCTGTGTGCAGGACTTCCTGCGAAAAAGATTTGAACTAAGTGACAGGTCTCCTGCATAGCCATGTTTCCTTCATTTGTGTTCGTGCAGGAGCTTGGAAGTCAGTGATTGTGTCGAATTGTAAAATTTATTCAAAAATTGACAAAAAAAATTGTGTTAATATTCAGTTCTCCGTTAAACTAGGTGATGACCTAGTGGAAACCACACACAACCTGAATTCTCACATCGCAACACTATCTCCAAATAGCATCATTATTTCAAACAAGGTGGTACAGAAACCGTTACTCAGACGAAAGTAGGACGACCTCCAAATCCGGTTAATCCGAAATTGTTAAAAGCCACCTTCGATTGTCTGATGAAGAATCCTAAGACATCACTGGCCCTACTTACTGCTGAACTCGACAGGTCAAAGGATGCCTCCAACACATTATAAAAACGCGTCAGTTCAGAAAGGTGTTGTTATAGTGGGTGCCCAATTTGCTGTCTAATGAACACAAGAAGAAAACAGTTCATAATGCTCAATCGATTTTAGACAGGTATGATACCGATTGAGATAATTTATTGGACAATATCCTAACTATGGATGAGACTTAGATCTACTACGAACAACCACATATTCGAAATTCAGCTTCCTAGTCAGCCACTGTACCAAAATAACATTTAAAAAAATCATGGCTGTATTCTACCACAAAGATGGAATCGTGCATATTGTCTATCTCAAATCGAGTAAATCTATGAACAAAGCGCACTAGATGAACCTCCTTGATATGGTCAATGCCAAGATTCCGGCTAGAAAGCATCGTAAAGTCAAATTTCTACAAGGCAATTGTCTAGCCCATAAAGTGAGTGATCCTCTCGAATGGCAGAGAAGATCAGTCAACTGGGTTGGATTCTACTAAAGCACTCATACTTTTCGCTCGCTTTGGTACTCCCTAATTATTAGCTCCTTCGAAATTTAAAAAATGATATGCTAAAAGTAAATTTGTAAACGCTAATGACGTAGAAACACAAGTTAAAAAATTGTGTTTGGTTTGCTTTCGGGTTTTAACATGTTCAACTCATAATATTGTCCAATGTAATTTTAAACAAAAATGTTCGACAAAACAAAACTGTTGATCCCTGCACACGGACTTGTCATTCAAGTAGTGTAGTGTATAGTATTAACTCTATCATGCTCATTTTTTTATCATGGCGGAAAAGAAGTATGTTAATATTGTAGTTGGTCGTAATTGTCGCTTCGTTTTGTTTTTACAATATTTTGGTAATGTATCAAACTTTACACATCTTACAGGTTTGGCACAGAATAAGTCAGTAACAACAATGTATAACGTGGTGAATCTGCTTTCTTGATAAAATTTATAGAAATGACGAGTTTTTGTTAAACCACAATTTAAATATTTTACATAAATTAGTTGTTCACAATTGGGTTTCTTGCAATGCATTATATCGCTTGTGTATTGGGGTCAATTTCGAATTCTATCGGTTATATGTGCTGCAGATCCTTTCTATTCCTTAGCTAAAATTCGTTGCTACATACCAATACCCGATAGTCTACCACGTTTACTTCGCAAACTTTATGTGCCACCTAGGCATAAAAAATCGACTACTTCAGTTTTGAATTGCAGTTAAATAAGGTATTTTTGTTTCATGTCCCTACAGAACTTTTTATACAAAAGCCCAATTAAACTATACAAAAGATCTAGCCCGACCATATGATAATTATATTCCTTGAGAAAATTTGAATAAGGTATTTCTATTTTTTTGTTTACTTTTTAATAGTAGCGTTGCACTTATAACGATAATTGTCCAGTAAAGGTAAAAACCAGCGTCACCATTTTATTGTTCTTCCAGAGTCCTATCGAAACAGTGCCGTTAGCATTTGCAACTTATTAATATGAGTATCTCTTTCATATTTTGCAGTTTGATGTTCTGGAGACAATTTATAGTTTAAAATTCTGTCTCTTCATATGGTTTCTAGCAAATAGATAGCTCTACTGATCAAATAATAATTATCAAAATAGAGTATGTGCATTGCGAAGGAATGTTTCTACATAATCTAACCATAACATTTGTGCTTGCTTCTAAATCTGGTTGTGGAGGCGGCTAATCAAAGCTCCATTTAAAACACAAAATTTGAAGCTCCATTTGTATGATTCAAAAGGGATGTACTGTTTCAAATAGTGTCGAATTTAAGTGATTAATATCCGCCCTCAGTTTGTGAAGACAATCCGTAAGCGGATCATTTATTGGTAACAACTGAGAGTTATCCGCAAAATAGATACTAGGACGTAAGTTATCAAAAGTGTGTTGACTCATCATTTTGTTTATTTGAGGA
Organism: Holotrichia oblita; assembly: GCA_023690525.1. NCBI lineage: Eukaryota > Metazoa > Arthropoda > Insecta > Coleoptera > Scarabaeidae > Holotrichia > Holotrichia oblita. Next base: position 18,866,329 of record CM043022.1, read on the forward strand.
GTTCCTATATTTTTTGGTCAACAATAGCGTGTACTGGGAAGATACGTAACACGACATTTCCTGATTGTACTAAATCGTTGTTGTCTTCAACTTCTTCTAACACCTTACATATTTTCTTCTGTATTTCCTGTATCTTTATTGACATTACTAACTTCATCCTTAAATACTAGTGAAACATTTTCAATGTCTAAATAGTTTCCACTGTAACTCACGTAGCACTCATCCTCATTTTCAATTTTTACAAATTACATCATTAAATGCTCTTTGTATCATATACATATACGTAATTACAAATTAAAACAAATTGATTTAGAAAGTCTGATAGTAATTAACAGAACAATTTTGCACTAATTTATGTTGCAGAAACCTAAAATCGAAGTTTCTACAATCTACAGCACTCTGGTCTTCAACATTATTGAATAGTCGAAGTTGGCACTCAATGTCCTGAAAAAGTCAACATCTGGATTGGTGTAATTAATGATTTAGAGCCATACTTCTTTGAAAGAAATCTTAACACTGAACATTGTCTGATTGTTTGGCCTTTGGAGATAAATAAATGAGATTTTTCCACAACAATGAGTCGGTCAAAGGAATTAACTACTTTGTTTGTGATTACTTAAAACAAAACGTTAACAAACACTTTACTTTTTAACACTTCCCTTTAATAGTAGGCGGTCCAAAAAACTGTATAGTTGAAAGCGAGATATTTGCATTCTAAAGTTATAAGTAGATCTATGGACAGTTTCCATCACCGCCTTGATGCAAGTTAACAAATTGGAGGATGTCAGTTCCAACATTTATTATAATGTTAATGTGAGTAGCTTGAAATTGATTTTGAATGCCATGGGGGATATTAAGTATTTCGTTATTTCTTATTGGTATCCAGTAAATAAAACAATTTAATAATTAATTTGATATTCAACCAATAAAATTGCATCAGGACGTCTAGGTGATGATTAATGGTATTTCGTTAAATTAACACAAATAAGAGCCCAAAAAAACTTCAACAAACTCAACCTCTGAAAAAAGTGGCGTTACATTTCTACTACCTACAAAATTCCATAACATATCTTTTCTTTGATTAGTAAAAAAATACAGCATAAGTATATGTATGTATATAGAGAAATATTTTCACATGCTCAATTTGTTTTCAAATAATGCTCTCACTAAAGCCCCGAAACGAATGTAAAATGAGTTTACTTTTAACAGTGATGTAGATTTCGTATCATTTTCGAAGCATGCCTGAATATTACGCTGATTCACTGCATCTCAAAAGAAATTTTAGACTGAGTAACCATTATTAAAATTTCAACAGCTGTTGAACTCTCCTTTATCCTTATGCAGTAACTTTATACGGGTACATTTTATTATATTTGGCGCTGATAAAAGCTCACACAAAGGAAAAGTGAGCGCTAATTTTATATATCCTGAATTTTACGAGAGCGACTATATAGAAAAGTTTTTTTTATATAATAAGGTGATGATAGAAAAAAGCTGCAGGAAATAATTTTTTTGCTTTTATATCGTTTTTAATTTACGACTAATTATAGTTCTTTGCTATCTCATCGTTTTTCATCATTATGCTTCGTAATCCGGAATAAATTCTAAAGTAAATTATAACGCATAAATAAGAAAATAAATAAAAGAAATATATTATCATTCCATATAAAACAATTTTCAACATCTCATCTATCTGTTTTCTTTTCCTTAGCGATCGTATATTTATAGTAAAGGTCTACATATCCTTAATCAAGATGTATTAACGATCTCGATGTAAGCCGAAAGGAATTAGCTAGGAGGAAAACAAGAAACGCCACAGGCCAAGGAAATAAAATGAAAAGGATCGCCGCAGTTAGTCTCGCAGCTAACAGATCGTTGAGTGGATTTTTAGTTTACTTAATTCCCCAGATGCGGGAGCTGAGCTGCGGGCCTTAAGTGCTCGGTAAAGTCGGGTAGAGCAGCCCTTCACGGTACAATAGCGTCTTGTTCGCGGTCAAGCGGACATTATTCTCGCGGTTTTGTTATATGTAATTGGTCAGGAATTTGAAACAAAGTTTTACGGTCTATTTACTAGATTGCAGCGGTAGGATTTTGACTATTGTCCTTTAAGATGGAACCTCTTGAGAAGAGCTCATTGGTAATTCTCCGCAAAACTACCGTAAAAATCAGGTACCTTTTCCGTTTAAATTTAGGTCAATAGATTCAAGATTCTGACTACGCAAATGGGATTATGAGTGGTAGATAGAAATTTCATCATGATATTGTGCATAAAAAAGAGAAAAATATAAATGCAAAATGGAAATGTCGATTTACATGCATAAAATATCTTGGGAGGTTTAGCGTATTTTGTCTTTCCATTTCTATAGTTTTAATTCCAGCTAAGCACGTAGATTATAGTAAGTCAGAAAATTTAATTTCTAAATTTAGAATTCTTATTTTAATGAAATTTATGACGTACGTTTGTGACCTACTACAGGAGTCTAACTTTCGGTCTTTACAGTTTTTAATATGTATTATCTTAGTTGATGTAATCAATTATATATTTCTATATTGCTTACTGATTATGTCAAGCTGCTCTGTTCAGTAGCTACTGAAAAAACACCACTCACCAGCTGATCATTCTCATGTATCTTTATTTCTCTTCATTATTCTTTCATTTCTTAATTTTAACAGGCCGACAAAGATCTCTTGGAATGCGTGCATGTTTAAGCAGTGTTATATTTAATTGATCACAGATATATACTTTGCAAGAAATATAGCATTATTATCACCCTCGTAATGTTAACCGCCAAGATGCTTTTTGAGTGGACCAAACAGATAATAGACGCTTGATGCTAGGTCGGAACTGTAAGTCGGATGTTCAAGAAATTCCAACCCCAATTCTGTAATTCTCGCCTAGTCAGTGAGCCTAATGCGGCCTGGCATTATTGTAATGCAGCAATACTCCTCTCGTCAGTAAGCCTGGACGTCTTCGTTGAATTACATCAAAAAAAAAAACAACAAAGCATTACAGTATGATTGAGCAGTCACGGTCCTATTTCCGTTTAGGAAATGCGTTAGAAGCACTCATTGGGAATCCAAAAACACGGTTATCATAACCTTACCAGCTAAGGACACACTGTTGAATTTCTTTCTTGACGGTGAATAAGGATGTTTCCATTGCATTGAAGCACGCTTTGTTTTGATAGTGATGCACCCATTACTCATGACCAGTAAACAATCCTTTTAAGTATATCCTTTCCTTTACTTACTGAGAAAGGTGTTGCAAGAGCAAGCCCATTCGAATCTTCTGCGTACCTCGGTCAGTTGTCTAGGTATACACCACAGGTAACTTTTCGGAAATTCAATCGATCGTGAATCAGTTCGTAGTCTAATCCTGTTGCAGTTGCTATAATGTCTATTATTATCCGCCTGTCAGTTCGAGTCATTTGCATTTGTTGCAATCTGAACGGGACGGCCACGCTGATCATCAACCATTTTTTAACACTCTTGAGAGAATTTATCGATCCAATTGTACACGGCTTTACTAGACAAACACTTTTCACCGTAAATACGAGCCATTTTCTTATGGATATCTCGTGCAGCAGGTCCTATTGCCTCGCGAAAAGACACAACAACACGCTGTTCTTCATAGTACACTCTTCTAGCACGCCATTTAACATTATTACTTGAGTATCATTGAGTTGAATTGTACTGACACCTAGTGACAGATAAGCAAATAACTCACTGCTATTTTCAGCTTTCTTACAGCAATTTGTGGCTAATTTAATGACTTTCCCTCGTAGTAGTGACTGCTTGCATAAATTATCTAAATATTAGTAGTCAGAAGTTGGCGTATTTGTGTTGTACCTTTATACATTGCCCTTAATTTAGTAATACTATTGGATAATAAACTGTTATTATTAAGTAGAACGAGTTCTGGAGATTTCCAACTATTAAAACTCCAACTACAGAGTTGTCTTCACTCCATAACCGTAATAATACTAGCAATGTAACTTTGGAGTCTTACAGTAGAGATTGCATACCTAATGAAGGATTTAGCCCAATCTGTTATGGTTGAAATTTAAATCTGATTAACATTCTTAAATCGCTGTATATATAAGTTTGTTATAAATTTCTGACTGGCCGATATAGTTTCTTTTCTCATGCTGCAGAAGATTTGTGCGAACCAACAACACCAAGGCTCACGTCGACATCAACCAATTTTGTACTCAAAACTCACTCTATTCTAAAAATTTTCACATAAACGATGGAACCACGCTATGACATACATAGCTTCAGAAACGGCTCGTTAACCGGTGGACGATATCTTCTTAAAATTAATTTAGAATATACAAGTGTTCCAAAATTGGAATGGGCCAAACATACAGGGTAGGATCAAAAAGTAGTAGGACCGAATTTCTGTTGCGCGAACGGAGCGAAGAGTAAGCACATCGATTTCCGTGAACCTCTATTAAGAAGTGTTGTCGCGATCGAAGACATTAAATTCTGCGTCAAACTCAAACCGCAACGCCTTGAACCAGAATGAGCAAGTCAATGATCAAATCCATGTTCATCTGCCTTTTGGACTGTCGTGGTGTGGTTCATGGGGGGTTTGTACCCCCTGGACAAACTGTGAATGCTAGATTTTACATGGACGTGTTGACCACGACAACACGCCGTGCCACACCGCGCTGCTGGTTTTTCCTGGAATTTCTGGCCAAGCACAAGGTTTCCACGTTGCTCCACCCTCCTACAGTCCCGAGTTGGCACCGCCGAGATCTTTCCTCGACTGAAGCGGTACCTCAAGGAAAACCGATACAGCTCCGTAGAAGACGCCCAAGAGGCCGAGACGGCATCTCTGAAGGAGATCCTGGAAAGCGAGTTCCAGAGGATATACGCGTAGTGGGAGTCGCATTATACGCATTGTGTCGGAGCAGAAGGGTGCTATTTCAAGAACTATTGAGGATTTGTACCGATTAGTTCAATAAAAAAATTAAATTAACGCAGTGCTATTACATTTTGATCCTATCCTGTATTTGGTTTTTGTTTATCGATATTGAAGCTTTTAACAGTCCTGTATTACACTTTAAGGTTGCATTAGGATCAAATACGATATTACCAGAAATATATGGTTTTTCGAGTGGATTTTTAGCAAAAGGCAAATTTACATTAAAATAATTAGACTTCCATTAGCACACACAATTTCATGTTTTTAACAGAAAAGAAATTAGCGTTAACGGTACACCATAAAAAGTCCATTGCCGTTAGATTGTGCAACCTTGCTGGACAAACTCACATGTCCACCACTCTAAAATTTATTCAGTGAAAAGTTGTAATAAAGGTGTGCTCAATCAAGCTAAAGGCGCATCCTTTTTGTAATGAACTCGAAAAATTATCAGTTAGTCTAATAAAATACTCGTTCAACTACATAATTATGCTGGTATTACAAAATAAATTAACTAAATATTTAGCAATATATTTGTAGTGATGTATAAAATACCTCACCTCTTGCCTCTCCCTCCCCCATGCATTTTCTTTCTTGTTAATTGTTTTTACTATATAACGTAAGCGTAATTGTTTCTTCTGTTATAAACCAGTTTTTAATTTTATTTTATTTCAGTATTTTAATCTTGAATCCTCGTTATTTTTCAACGTTCTATTTAATCTTACGTACATCTGTTTTATTTCAGCAACGTAGAAATAACTTTTAGTCAAATAAAACACGAGTACCAACTAAAATGAAGAATCCGCGGTTTACAAGTACGAGAAACCTTTCAATTAGAAAAGCTGCTTAACTTGGATGAAGATGTGATTTTCTCTTTTGTTTCGTGAAAGAAAGCAGTCAGTTGCTCACGGGAAATTTTCCACATTTCCGTTGGAAATAAATGCTTATTATATTTTCTCATTTTTATAATCCTAAATGTTTAATTGCGTTCGACCTATTTGCTGATATGATGTGAACTGCCTTTTGAGCTCATTCAATTAAATTAATTTTCCTAACGAATTGTCCACTCTCATGACAATCCAACCAAACTGATATACAAAGTCTATTTAATTTAAAGTGCACACTTACACAACCCAACCTTTAATTAAACATTGTACGCTTTGTACACAGTCCCTCGCTGAACGTTTAGATTGACTGAACTGCATTAGTACATACTACAGCAGTAGTTTGTTTATAAACACACATACATCATACAGAATTAATGATTTTATCGAGCAAATCGGCATATTGTAAATGCAGTTTAAAATAGTTAATAAAACAATTGCAAGCGCCCCTTAATAGGTGCAATTAAATCTGTATTAATGAAATTATGATGTTATGCATTTATAAAATAAGTACATTATACATTATAAGACAACTTTATTCAGAAACTAGGTGAGATGAGAATCGTAAATCTTAGAAGCGCGGAGAATGATTCACGATCAGAGTTTCTAGGCCAGTTGTTAGTAAATGATGTGTTGAAAATATATTCGTTCCCTGGTTTTCACTTCTGGTTTTTCCTCGCTAGAACTGATGTAGGATACATTGACAAATATGCTCTCGAGAACTGTTTTGGGCGTAATAAATCCAAATTTACGTTTCGCGTGTGACAAACATGACAAACATGATTACTGTGCAACCACAGAAATAGGTCCTCATCAAATATGCAAAATAAACATATTTGTATCTTATATTTTCAATTTCGAAATTATCTTGCGTATCTTAGAAATTGGCCTTTCTGAGAAGTAGGCGCTGTGCATGTAATGTATGAGTGAAATATAATTTTTAAGATTCTTCTATTGTTAAAAATTTGTATCAGTGGCAGTTTTTTATGTGTGGTGGGTGCTTCGATAAGATGGATTATTAACTGGAACGAGTGTAAATAAATTAGTAAATCACTTTCCTCCTGATGTAAAAGATCGTTGACTCAGTTATTTATTTCATTTAGAATTTCACAAACTTGGCGAGCCTAGTGAATTGCAATCGTTATGAAGCATGAAATTTTTAAATTTTAGATTGGTTCTTTATATTTCATAGGTAATTATGGAAGCTTTCTTCCAGTATTCTTTGTTTGTAGGTGGGTTCCAATGATACACAGGTCTCATCGCCTGTTATAAGTTTCGAAAAACATTTCCTGAACAGATAAAATACTCAAGTGGACCTAACAAATATGTTGTCGATACAATTTCTGTTCTGGTGTAAGCAATCGCATACTACATTCTGCTGACATTGTGGTCATTCCAAACCCATTTTTAATATTGTTAATCCTGTTATTTCTGATGTCTCCACTTCAACGACAATTATTGAGAATTTCTTTCGATCTTCTAAGACCAGTTACTCAATTTTCTTGACGTTTTCCTTAATTTTTACATTCTGTAGGTCTCATCTTCAATTGATTCAGTTTCACATTGGGATTACTTAGACGAAAATTTTACTTTATAACAACACAGATTCCTTATACAAGTCAGTCATCGTCTGATGATTTTTTTCGGTCGTTTGCATTTAACGTCAAAAATTGTATCTCATCTTTCTATGCTCTAACTGAGCTTTACTAACTTTAAACTATTTGGATTTAGACCGAACTTTATCAGTGAAATTCCAAATCTTATAGATATTTTACACAAAAGTTTGCTATTTGCTTACTTCAATGCTTGAGGAACAGGAATTTTAAGAACTGAAGCTGCACTTTTTCCAGATTTAACTGATTACACAAATCGTAGGGTGACCATATTGTTGAATGATACTATAGACAGTCCATCACTATGTAATTTCACAAACTCTTTATTATATTCATTTCACCGAAGGATCTACTACTCCACAAATCGAACTGTGTAGAAGCTGTCAATATAAAATATTCAATAGATTGAATGGAAGTACTAAACGCCAAGATGCCAAAACAGCAGTAATCCACTCAACGTTATTCTGCTCGGTTGGACGTACACATACATGTTTGGATATAATCAGCATTTACGAATGCCAAGCGATTGAATCCTTTTGAAAGCCGTTGTTGTGTAATATGAACTACAAGAACTACAAACTTGATCTCCGAGGAACCTCTGATGTCGAAAAGAACTCATAGGATCGGAAGCCATTACGATATATTTGGTCAAAAGCTTTAGACGTACATGTTGACAGATTAATGATGATACTGAACGGCTTATATAAATTAAATCGAGTATATCTTGAAAAAAAGGAGTTGGAATATCGTGTTTTTCGGTTGTATGTTTCTTTAGAAATTTAGCCATGGTCTTGATTAATTCTTCTTCTGATAATGGAAAAAAGGTTTTGTCTAAACAGATATGTACACATATGCGATTGGACAATTTAGATTTAGATTTAATTGGACGTGATATTGCATTGCGACCAATTTATCTATTTTGCCTCTTGCATCAGCTGTAAGCTGTTGGAATTTGCTCGCCATCAAAGCTCCCCATTTAGCCTAAGAGCTTTAATACACTGCAGTAGCTGCGATGGTTTCAGAGAAGGTATTTCTTCTTCGTGTATGACATATTTGCTGAGATTATTGGCCCGGGTTTCAGTAATAACGTTGCAGTTTTCATCCTCCACCCCGCAGAATCTGCAATCGGTATTCTGCTTCAGACCTATCCTTGTCATGTTTTCCCCAAAGTGACACTATCCTGGTGTGGATACGTAGTCTCTTTCTACTTAGTTCTAGCAAGATCTTTGACCTCTGCTTTTTGTTAGGGCTAAGCGATACCGACATTTTTGCTATCGGGTATCGATACCAATCGACGAATCGATATTTACCGATGTATCGATTCCGTGTATGGTATCGATTCTGAGGACTGGAATCGGTTAAGTATCAACAGGTATCGATACTTGGAAATTGGTATCGATACCTTGAATCGATATTTCAAAATGATTCCTTGAATACCTACGACTGATTTGTAGGTATAGATTGTTTCAGGTTGATTTCAATAATTATATTCAATAACATATCCACGGTATCAAATGTAAAATATTATAATACTGTGACTTTTTTATAACAATTATTGTTATTGTACGCGAATAATTACACCTACCCTTATTCATTAATATTTGAGTCAATATATGAAAACTAGTTCCATAAATGTTTGTCTAAAAATGATTTTTACGATACTGTAGTTGTTACCGTAGTTCGTTGGTATGGATACCTAGGTATCGTTGTAGTGGTATCTAGGTGTTGATTCCTAGGTATCGATTCCAAGGAATCGATATCCGGTATCGATACCGGTGTTAGCCAAGGTATCGGCGAATCTATACCAGTGATGGTATCGAATACTGGACGATGTATCGATACTTTGCCCAGCCTTACTTATTGTATTTATCTTTGAGTCATTTTTTTTGCTCAATAGGTGCTCAGCCCTATACCTCAAAACGGCTCCTGTTCCACAAACGAAGTTGTGACGGGCTTTGTTTCTAATAGGTTAGCTTTTTCATTGGCGCTAATTCAAGTGTGCTCTGGTACCCAGCATAGTGCAACTCTGTTTTCTTTGTCTATAGACTAATTTCGAGCTGATGGTGTTAGATCTCAGCGCCATGACTTCTTGACTGTCGCAAAAAAATTGCAATGCTGATAGTTTTTGTGCAGGCTCAGTTGAGCACATCTTCCAATTGCAGTGATCTCTACTTGGAAGACGGTAGGGTATATTTCCTATTTCTGATTATTTGATTCCTGACTCGAATGCCACTGCACCTGTTATTTTAACGCTAAAAGGTAACAGCAGCAGTTCAATCACAGTGGTAAAGACGCTCTGCTGAACTAGAACTAAAAATGAGGTTGTATGATCCCACCAATTCCGTTTCTTCGAGAAAGCACCCACTCTGTTAAAGCAATCTAAACAGTTTGTATACATACACTCTCAAAAGTAGCGGTACAACCCTTACAAACCATCACCTTATATGTACTGTATTGAATATGTTTATCATATGGGATCAGAATGCATTCTAAAGGCCCAACCTCCAACGCTATCATTAGATTAATATCAATTGCTAAATATTATATCAGATTAGATACATATGTATACTGCTAAAAATATTTTATATTTGTTTAAAAATTAATCCTGATTCTACTTCCAAATCTTGTTGGATTATGAAATGAATTCGCTCTAGAGCTTCACGAATTGTTACATCACACTTCCATATTAAACCTCGGATAAATCTATAAATCTTCATCACTGCGTGTGCCTACATATTTCTTTAAATTCGTATTCAAAAAAGCGTCGTAAAACGAAATACCATGATAAGCGTCTTGAATTTTTAATGAAAATAAAAAAAGATAAAGGGAAGTTCCCTCAGCGGATTTGATTTATTGTCGACGTTCCGGGCGTTTTGAAACGACGAATTTCAAGATCGAAAAACGCAGGTACGACTTTAATTCCGGCAACGAGAAAAAATCGCTATTATAATACTTGTCTACGAGATCGAGTTTCCTGTAGGTACAACTGTAATAGGAATTTTCATCGTGACGTGATAAATGAATCCGGTGTTAAATCTGTTATATTAACGCAGTCGGATACAGAATTTATTTCAAAAAATGCGTAAGATTCCGTAAAGTCACGCAAAGTAAAGTCTTGCTGTCATAAATAAATAAAGAGATTAAATCGACACTAGAATCGGCGACTATTTTTAAACACATCTGTCGAATTTTGCGGCCCATTATAATAGAAAATTTAACAATCAAAACCACTACCCAGCGTTTTCTTAGTAAATAATAAATACAAAACAACGATACGGATAACGGAAGAAAATCCTGTCGGTAGATGGCGCATTAATTAGAAATTCTCCGCTACGTCCGAATACCCGGAGGGTAACTTAGCAACGCTGTTGGCTGTTGGTGTAAATATACAGCAGCAATCGTACTAATATTGTTTTCGTGTTGTTTTCTTCCCTTTTCTCCTACCATTATTCCAACCGTACGCAATGCTTTAACCTAGGCAAAAACGAAATGAAGCTACTGGAAGAATATTAAATAATTAAACGGCGACAGAGACTCTTCCACATGGGGACCTCCTGAACAATACGTTAGAAATCAAATTAGTGGATATATTCCGCAATTATAAAGTTCACTCTGTAGCTTGTGGTTATTATTAATAACTACATAATAGTACGGCTGCATATTCGCCCCGATTTATTAGTATTTCTGTGAAAGGTAATGTGGAATTCGTTTGATAAAAATATGAAAAAATAATTGTTTATTAACATCGAAAATATGCTTTGGCAGATTTCAAAGTAAATGAACCGTATACCACAAAAAAACTTCCATTAAATGAGAATTCATATATGGAAAAACCGTTTCTAAACTGTTGTAAATAATCTATATATAAAAAGTATAGGATATGTGCGCTTTTGTTTAGTACTAGAAATTAAAAAAAAACTATCGCAGACGATTTTTCCTTTGATTTGCCTTTAATTCTACTACTACATATTATTGAATTATATATAATAGATATCTACTTTCTATTTAACACTGATCAGCGAACAAAACCGGTTTTGTTCGAACGAATCATGTTCTATTTAAAAAAATTGAAATTGTGATTCATCCCCACTACAACAAGATTTGTGATCACGATTTGTAATCCCCTTTCCCCTGTGGAACATCATATTTTTCGGTTCAGTATGTTTAAAACGAAGGCTAAGGGATATAGAAATCCCAATGGCCAAGGAAGCAAAATACTTGGGGGTTACTTTTGATCAAAAACTCACCTGGAATACACACATACAAAAGAGATGCAATAAGTTTTATTAAACCTACCACCTCTACATATCCATATACAAAGAGAAGCAAGGTCTGCCATCTACAGACTGATACAAAATCAAATACCCATCACACACACACATGGGAGAATATATCAGAAGTTGATTAAAGAACTAAAAACCGGGGAGGTAACCTGTTTACCCACAGACGTAATGGTTCCAAAATACAACAAAAAATATAAAACCATAATACTAGAACGAGAACAATGGAAAGGCGGTTCTCCCGTTAAAGCCTCTCTACACTGGTATACAGACGGCTCGAAAACGGAACAAGGTGTAGGAGCCGGAATACTCGGACTTAAACCACGAACGGAAGTCAGCCTAAGTCTATCGAAGGAAACTGAAGTTTTCCAGGCAGAAACGGTTGAAATTCACCACTGTGTCAGAGAAATATTAAGGCAAGAGACAGAACAAAAGCCCATAGCCATCTTCACTGACAATCAAGCTGTGATAAAAAAAGCTTGACGCGACAAAGATCACATCAAAGCTGATATGGGACTGCGTATGCGCACTAAATGAACTAGGGGCGTACAGCGAGGTGACCCTAGCTTGGGTACCGAGGCACGAAGGTATTAAAGGAAATGAGAAGGCTGATGCTCTGGCCAAAGCAGGAACATCTAGGCTACTCATTGGACCTATACCATTGTGTGGAACCACGAAAAGGGAGATAGCCAATACCATGGAGAAATGGTCGGCAAGTAAATCCCTCGAATTGTGGAAAAGCTCCCCAGCACCGCGGCAGGCTAAAGAATTCATCAAAGGATACATGCCTAAATACACTGAGGACCTTCTGAACAAAGGCAGGCGAACGGTCAGGCTAGTTGTAGGCGTTTTAACAGGACATAACAGACTAAACAAGCATATGAGCAACCTTGGTCTGGCGGAAGACGCCATGTGCAGAATCTGTCAGACAGATGAAGAGACCTCGCAACACATCCTGTGCCAATGCGAGGGACTAGCCAGATTGAGGCTAGAGTGCATTGGCGAACCATACCCACACGCGGTGAGCTATATGAAGACTAACCCGGCAAGGCTAGAAAGCCTCATAAAAAAGGCCAAGCTAGACCAGGTGGTCTAGATAATAGGGAGCTACAATAGACCTATAGGTCGCAGTAGCAAGACGCTACATAGCCATCCCACGTAATTATCTATCTATCTATCTATGTTTAAAACGAACATAACCTCACTTCTAAGTACGCGTTATGTGATGGTTATGTGTGGTGTACACAAATTCCCTTCTTCTTTTGTGCGTTCTTTTCGCAATGCTAGCTGCTGAAGATGTTCCTACTAAACATTTGATCACGCTTTGCAAATCATGATCCAGAAATTTTACAAATAGAAAGCAGCTAATATAAAAGGTTTGTTCATATACATATAGTGAGGCTCCAGAAACTTGGCCATTTACCCAACCGAAAAAAAATATAGACCTATAGTATAGTACCTCATTATTTCTTCCCATTTATTTGACGATGATTGTAGTTTAGTCAGTTGTTTAAATACGTATTGGTTCAAATCAAAAAAAAAATATATCAGGTTCCATCAACGAATTATTCATTTAGCTTATATTTTGATTAAAAAAGAATTATGGACTTTATCTTGAAACTTTTCGATGGATAGATTACTTCATAGAAGTGGCCTACCATTTTATACCTAACAACCCTATAACAGCAAACTTATATATGTTTTATTTTTTCTTACAATGAGTGATGATGATTAAGCCAAAAAGAGCTCAGTAGTGGAACTCTATAAAACAAAAAGTGTTATCGCATCACATCGATCTTCGTCCCTCCAAATACTACTTAGAATTATTTGAGGCCCAGTAACGTGTATTTTGTCTATTGACTGTACATGTCAACCAAAGGCTGCCTCATCAGTGAAAAAAATATTTTTTCGAAAATTAGCGTCTACTTGAAATCATCATCTACAAGTAAATCATAAATTTTTCACATTTTATGTTTATAATCTAGTTAATACTTTTCTTTAAGTTATACTTTTGAGTACTTTGTCTAACAGAAACGTATGGATTTTCCTCGATAACCTTTCTCACGATTTACAGCTCTAGGTATACTCGTTTTAGCAAATCCCTGACAAAAGCGGTTTCTGGTAATTTTCCAACAATGCATGATGAAAAGTTCTGATATTCAGGAATGCATTGTTGAATAAGTTGTACACCTCTTCCTGGTATCTCTCTCCATCTTCATATCCCAACACAATTAAAAATTTAATGATGCTTCTCAATTCAATTAATAATTTCAAGTTTTTGTCTAACTATCTAAAAACTAATTTTAGATTGTGCGCATTGAACAGGAGCAAACAGTTGGGAGTTGGGACAACGGCGCATGCTGCTACAACTGTAAAAATTTACATTTTGACCAATCATTGCATAGTGGTACGTAGCAATTCCCAACTGTTGGCTTGTGATGTATGTAGTCGTTGAATCAGGATCCCATATTACACTGACATTTTCATGGTGATAATCTATAGACTAGCTTATAATCAAGCAATAAAAGGAGGGAATTTTGAGAATGTACTTTGATACCTAAGATATTTGATGAAGATAGAATCCTTTTTTCCAGTTTATTTGTGATTTATTGAATGTTAATGCAGTTCTCACTTCAGTTTCTTTTGTATAGGTACTTTTAATGAAATGGGTATTAAATGATTAATGGATCATTTCTTGAAATGTTTTTTCAATAAGAGATTAAACATTTCGTACTGTCATTTTAAATTTAAATGTTTTCAAAGGCAAACACTTGTTTCAGTTTTATTCGCTCTATTTTATGCTAAATATAATACTTCGTAGATATAGCCTAAGAATCGTAGACATTTTCATAAACTCTTTACCGTTTGTAATTAGAACTGTTGTTGTCGAGCACAAATGATAAGTTTTGTATATATTGTTGTATATCGAAGAAAAGTAACAATTCGGCTGGTAAAGCTAATTATGATTGAATGTAATTTGAACAATACTTTGGAAACACAACCCACAACCACTTGTAAACATGTGTTTTTTCATCAATAGTTCTACTTAAATATTAAGCAAGTATATTGCCAAAATAATTCTGCAATCAACACCAAAAAAGCTATATATTTTCAATATCGTTTCCTCTGCCAGTTTCTTGAGAAGGTCTCTTACTAGCTCGTGGCGACGGACTGGTAGAGCAGGAGAAAAAAGTATCCGGACAGTGCGCGAAAGAAGGAGGCTCCTTACTCACACCCTACGGGAACGTTATTGTCCTAGAGTGCATACAAATAATGTCTGTGCCACAGACAGTCCATGTAGGTATACTAAGTCAATAAAGTACCCGTGCATTTTGAGTGAAGGGCGTCTTTCTTACATGCACTGGCAGGATACTTTTTTCTCCTGTTGTACAACTTTCCATCTTATAGACTTACTTGGCCTCGATATAGCGCCACATCGTTCGATTATAAACTCATTGTCCGTCCTTGACTGCTCATGAACGATCAAATATGGTAATAAAAGACTAGGATAACAAGATCAAGAAACAGCTTAAAAATAAAGTACCCAAATTCCAAATAAGGATACGCAAATAGTTTTATTATTAAAGATCACATAATAAAAGGAGCACAAGCTTTTGTCTTGTAACAGTTTCAAATATATGCAGTATACACAATATGTGGGATAGTGTGTGTCCACGTATCGATGCATGAATAGGGCAATAACGCTGAAAAATGTTGAGACCTTGGTTTTTTTCTTTCGCCAGTAAAGTTTATGTTCTGCAAGAGATACAACAAAACGTTACTAAGAAAAGTTGTTGAGAAGGATAACAACATATTAACTGTATTTTTTAACTATTATACTAACTATATTTTTAACATATTCATTTATTTAAAAAGTTCGTTACCTGCATGCACTCAATACTGCTCTTCTCACAAGAGAAACAGAATTTACAGGTTTCCTTTCTTTAATACTTCTGCCTAATTTGAAAGCCTCTTTGAATAATCTATTTGTTTATATTTTTTGTTCTATCCCAAAAGTAAAAAATCTTTTATCGTTATATCCGGAGATGAAAATGATGTTTACCTGCTGAATACATTCCTATCATAGTACTTACATCACTTTCATTGTACACTCCTGGTAATGAGAAATGTTTATATTAGTTTGGATACTGTAGATTGCGCCAGTACTGTATTCGGAAACTAATTCGACAAGACCGTAAAACTGAATTAAATGGATCCGTTCTGGTACAGCAAGCATTTTTCAGCAATTTTTGGGATGCTTTACTGTTGTATTGTTTGTATTGGGATTAACTTTACAGTATAGAAAACTAGTTGCGACAATTTAAGCGTTCTTAGACACTGCAAATTTCAAGCAATGCAACAATACCATCATTCCAAACAAGTTCCTTTAATGTTGATATGTTTTGTTTCGTAATTTTTATTTCTATATCTACCTAATATGTAATTGACAGAACAAAAGTTATCTCATTTTATTAAAATTTCGCAAACATGGATAAATTGTCATTCCGAACGACTTTTCTCAACAATGCTTTGTTGTATTTCCTACAAAACATACACTTTACTAATGGAAGAAATTACTTTTTTGCAAATTTCGAAGATATATTTCAGTTTTTGAAACTAAAACTGTAACAACGTAATTTCTATTCAAACAGGATTGAACCTTAAAAAATAAAATTATTTTTCAAATTTTTTCAGCCTTCTTGTCCTATTCACGCGTCGATCCGGTGACACACTGCATATAACGGCCTAGTTGTAAATTCCCATGGTTAGGCTCTCAGAAGTACTACATACATATCTGATGTATTCATAAAATATCAAAAAGAAAAACACGTCAAAATAGAAACGTAGCAGTGCAATAATCTTTGGAGTAAAAGTTTGGAAATGAAATGTTAGAAGACATAATTCCGTGGCAATGTAGTCACTATGGCGGAAATACCTGAGGTGGACTGGGGCTTCTAAACATTCACGTCTTGCGTAGTGTATGGTTTACAAATCTCAGAAGTAAAATTTCATCCAATTTATGTTCAACAAGGAAACCAATAATCACTAACCAAATTAATCGAATTTATTTCGTTGTGAAATCCAATTATTTAACGCAAGGTAACTAGCAAAATGGAAAAAATTTGACCACAAAAGTATCTCAGCTAAACTATAAAAATAACCCCATCTGCCTACCAATAAACCAACAATCCAAAACTGCCAACGCAATAATAAAGATATTATGTATGTCGTTTTTATATTTTCTAGAAAACAAGTACTATTAACCGTTCGTTAAAACATTTTAAGAAATTTTCTCAAGTGAGTCAAATTACTTACTCGCTTGGGCGCACGTACACACAAAATTTGTAATACGATCGTCAGTATTTGTTGTGTTTTCGAACCAGGATGATACTTGTCGACCACGCTCAAATGTGTTTGAGGCTACTGATTGAAACTGACCCATTTTTGGAAAATGGACGTATTACATCAGTAATCCTGTATAAAAAAGACTGCACGTGCAACTTGGACCAAACCTGATTTGCATCAGACAAAGAGAATGTTCTATCTGGTGCGATAAAAAGGTCATTTAACAAAATATTGCCAATAACTTAGACAGTCTGAGAAAAAAAATTAAAGAAAATGGTCAGAGTTGACCATTCGGAAGAGCATTGTTTCCAGCATGATAATGCTCGACCTCACTCAATAAAAGCTGGCTAACCTTGACTCGGAAATTTTACCACATCCACCGTACCCTTCAGATATTGCACATTCGGATTTCTACCTCTTCCAATTGCTGCAAAATTGCCTTAATGAAAAGAAAAATCTAAAGTGAAGATGACAATATTCTTTCAAGAAGGAATTAACCGGCTATCTGTAAGATGGAGGACGGTTGTATAAAGTAACGGACACTACCTTGGCTCATATTTTATTAATAAATATCTTCAATTATTTTATTATAATATTTAGAAAATGCAAGAGAACTTTTCGACACACCTAACCTCCTAACATCCCTTGATGATTTCCTCTCTTGTCACAGATTAATGTAGAACATTTTAATTCCCAACTGTCATATTATTAAAAAATCTACTCTATCTCTACTATCCCCTGTCTTGAAAGATCATTGACAAGTGATAACAAGCTTAAGAAATGTGTTTGGAACTTTAAATTGTCCCCAATTCTGAAGAATTAATAATCAATTTCATCCCCGAAAATCAGGTTTACTCTATTTTCCGAAATGTTTATCTATATAAAATTTGAAATCGCTGTACTTATCAGCCCAAGGTAAACAGTTCTCTTTAACAAGATACAAATTCTTAATCCTCCACCACATTTCTTAAACTTAACAACAGCTAGGCCACGCAAGCGACTATAACAACCGAAAGGAAATTTAAGCGTGACTGCTAAATCGTCTACGACTCATATTGTGCCACATAATTTCAATTTGCGCTATGAACATCGAACAACCTTCAAGTTCCTACTTCGCCCCAAGGAGAGCAAGCAGCGAATAACGCTAAATCGAATCGACTGCTAGCTTGGGGTAGCAGTTGGTCGCCGTATAATTGTGAAAATCATTATATTGTTCCCGCACGGTTCTCCCCGATCGCAAAGTTCGTTATTTCGGTCGATAAGGACGTTTCTCAGTTGAGTACGCACTTCAAAGTCACGTTTTTCATTTATTGTAGGTATGTTCCGCGTATCGTATGGAATTTCGGAGATGATCGTTTTCGAAGGTTTTCTGAAGCTAGTGCGTAGGAAGTTGACGATAAAATTAAATTCAATAATGTCGAAAACTTCCGTAGATTTCGTATTCAAGTTATAACATTTCCTGAAATTCTGTTGCGGGATACGTGGGACGTGGGATACACTCTACATAGCCCTTACTTATATCAAATTTAGACTTCAACTAAATTTATTTAAAAGCAGCTTAAGAACTCTATAAAGTTATTCCATCAATGTATGCGGAGTCGTAGTAGTTTGAAACTTCAAATGCCAAAACTGCGAGACCTTATTACTTTTTGTTTGTCTTCCTTAATTGGAGATCCAGTTCGCCAATTGGCGAACTGAATGTGTCAATCGCTGACATAAACATTTGAATAACCGGCTGAGCAGCGATTATTGTCGGAATAAACATGCTTACGCGAAAGGAAAATGCATTTCTACGAGTTATTCTTCCGCTCTACTAGCAAGCATGAAATAATATCTTTCTCGCAACTGCACAATATAACCGGCTGTGCAAAGCACGAAGAGTTCCGCTTTATTTGCCGGGCATATACATGTTCTGTACTCTATTTCCTGCTTTCTATGTGGTCGTATTTAGCGGAGTTACACTTGTATGTATTTGTATATGGATGTACTCGTACATAAATTGAGGCGCCACGCCGCGGTGAATATAGGAAGTTGTAATCGCCTTGGCTTGCTTGTTATAACGGCTTTATTCTGTCAAAATTTTATCCGCTTAGGTAGATACCGCGGTAGAACACAATAATGTTATTATTAAGAAGGAGATACGACGACACATATTTTTTGGAAACGAGATTTTTATGCTGGCAACGTTATTTACACGTGGGTAAATTTATTTTTACTACAACTTACTTCATATAAGTAGTATTAACCTGCTGCGAATGAATACAAGTACTGATATTCACCAGAAATTAATTCAATTTTATCATTATTACTAGCTTAGATGTTAAAATCCTCTGAAAAGGAAGGCAATTTCTTTAATCTGAGCATTATCTTTTTAGAGAGATTATATTTTATATATGTCTGGTCTATCAATGTTACCAAAACTAACAACAGGTTAAGTTTAATGCCATCGAGTTACTATGACTCACCACCAATATTCTCTTACACTATTGCCCTCGGTAGAGTAGGCTGAGAGCTTTTTGCCCAAGAAGGCCAGTTAGAGTATTCGCTGATTTTTTCAGGAGTCGACCAAACGATGGCCGCAGTGGTTAGGCGACTGACTATCGTTGTGGTGGGACGATAGGAGGAGGATTTCAATTCCCTGGAGGGACGGTGACATTTTTACAGAGGGTTGAAATCTAGATCGACTTACCATTCGCTGTTGGGAGGAAAGTGATTAACAGTAAGGTATTATTAAAGGCGATATGATGCTGTCACAAAGCTATTTAAACACAATTTACACACACAAAACTACACCGCGAGAGTTGCAGTGATAGCCAGACAAGTAATGCAGCTTACAGAGTCACTGCAACTAAACACCCACCACACTTTAAAACAAAAACAAAAAACATGTTTTCCAGTAACCCTAGCCTAAGTGACTGCTTCCATACGTTCATATGTATTCCAATAATCTCCTGTGGCTGACAAAGAAACGTCCAGTTCATCAGAAATCATTAGCATATTCGCCCTACTAGCTGGTACCACTTCAAAGTCTTATAACGCATTTGAAAGGAAATTGTCCACCTGTGTGCACAAAAACAACGTCTATCCAGCTTCCAACCAACCAAAAATGGTTAGGCTATTAGGCTTAGCTTGCTACTTTTGCTTGGTACACACACTCACTACACGTAAAATAGAACATTAAATATCTGACATATAACATGTATGAAAATAGGCATTCATAAATCACCTCAATAAACACCAGAATTTACAAATGCAACAGCATAGTCAACATATACAACTGAAGCATTATCTTGTAAAATAAAGTAAAAATAATTTCTGAAGGAAAACAAGAGAAATATGGCAAGCAATAGATTCCATATAATAATATTCCAATGTGCTTTTTGCTCTTTTAATCAACCTTCGCTCATTAAGTTGGCTCTAAGCTTTGGGTTGTGCACTCTTAGATAAATTGATATCCTCTTGGCAATCTGTTATTGTTTGATAGATTGTCGAAACCGAAATATCTTACTCTCTGTAAATCGCTTTTAGATACTCGTCCCACTAACTGTTAAATGCCTCTACGAATATCAAGCATGTTCAACGATTATTGACACTAACTATTACATACATTTATAAAAATTATGTCATATTAAATGTCAAATAATTTATTATGTTTTATTTCCAACAGCATCTCGATCAAATCGAATTAATTTTATTGGAATTTTTTCGAAAACTTTTGGGGCACACGTTACATTCTTCACCCTTAACTGTAGTTTTAGACATCAAAATTACAGATACAACATCAAACTCCTTGCTATAAGGCTTTCTTGAAGTAGAAATTACAATTATCAGCTACTCTGATAACATATCCATGATTACGTTCTTCACATTTGATCTATTGCATCTCGTTGACTCACCATCACGCTCTAACTCAAAAGTTTTATGGTAGAAGCACAATATTTGACATAGAAGTTCACCAAGTAACTTTAACATTACTACGAAAGTACAAATCACAATACAAAGTTAACTAAAGACTAAATGCTCTGCACTTTGAAAGAGATTGTTTCTGATAGTTGCTCCTAGCAGCACCGGTGCGTCATATTCACGTCAAGCAGAAAATAACCAACTAATATCGTGATAAAAAGGTATCTTTCTCCACGGCTTTTTGACGTTTCTTGCTAATCGTCGATATGACGTGCACAAGAAATTGTGTGATGACCTATACATGTAGATATAACATCTACATAACTATTTTCTTTCTATATGGGTAGTTATCTTTCAATTCCAGATGAATTTCCACGTTTGGTCAAATGAAACAGCAATTCATTAAATATCAATGTATTCCAAACAGAAATTCATATACATATGGATATACAAACGACGTCAACATTTGACGTACAAGATTATATTATTTTGAAGGATATTAAGTAGTAAGTATTAACTTGGACTGTCCTTTTTAGTTACAAATTTTTCATCAGAGAATGTTTATTTAATAAATAAAAGTATTGTTTTAACACGAATTTCTCTAAAGAACTTCAAGAACGCAGTTCACCTTTTTAGAGAGACGAAATTTCCTTTAGCAAAAGTAAAACATTTATTTACTAAATGGAATTTCTCTACCGAAAAATGTGCGACTACTTTAGAAAAAAATGGTACACATGTTCACAATGATACACTAATTTATCCATGAAAAAACGCACGAGCAAATGAGTTTTCCTCCATTCTCACGAAATTTCGCATAGTCGTTCTCTCTCCACATCACTAATTTTTGGAAATTTCTTTATGCAATTTTTTTTCAAATTATAAAAGTAATTGATTAAAGAAAATTACAGCAGCAACTGTTATGATGTCGTTGAGGTAGTAAAACATTTTTAATTTACAAAATAAAACCTTGAAATTGAGTTTAGATGCGACGCTTAAGTTTTTTGTCTAGTATTATCTGGTACTTTTTCAATATTAAACATGTGTATTTGACAACAGCAATTATTTTTGATGATTCAGTTACATAAAGAATTTAAAAAATATCGGTGTCGTATATAGTGATTATTAAATGATATCGAAGGCTTCCATGGTCTGAATCAATGTTATAAGGGCTTCCAGATTTTGGCCGCGTCATAGTAAAGTAAATATATACAATACAAAAATAAAGCAAAACTAAAAATTAAAAAAATAAATATTCAAAAAATATGTACAAGTCACTCAAACTCCACGCTGCGCATTAGTAGGCTTCTTCGGGAACAAAGCTACGATTGAGTCGAAAACCTTCTGGACTCTAGCGTGGTTGACACTTTGAATTATTATGACCTTTTAATGCCTCTCACCCAGTTTTTGCCCCTGTCAGAAGGTTTTCGCCTCTAAGGTGGTTTACAAGCGCCAGAAAGTCACTACCGTGTAGGCGCCCCTCGCCTAGTTTTGCTCCTGAAGATACCACTTACATTAGTGGCGAAACGTCGTGCCTGAGTATATAAATAAAAATATAAAAATTTTGATCTTTTGAAATATATCCGTAAGGTTCAGTAATGTTTAGGACAACGATAATCTGTTAATTTTTTTTGGTTTGTCTTTCATCCTTTTTACTTCATTAATCAGAACTTTATACCGCGAATAATTTCTAGTTTAGACAATGAAAATTCGCAACCTTGGCTAACCAATTTTTCTAATGTTTACTTTAAAGTTCTGCTCCAATATTCCCTTATTAATTATTTATCATTGACACGATTTTGCATACACTTAGAGATGTGTATAAAGAGTTTGATCTCTCAACAAGATCCGTGTACAATTTGCGCGGAACAGGACTGTAATAATTGTCGGAGTCTTATTTGGAACGGTCACTTTTCCCTAATCAGACAGCTTCTCCTCAAAAAACTAATAAATAAATGACTACAAATTCAACAAAAATATTGAGCCAAAGTTGCATCATTTTCACGAAAGCTTGTTCTATGTGTGGTGGGTGCTTAGTTGGAGTGACTCGGTAAGCTGTATTACTTGTTTTGCTAACACCGCAACACTCACGGTGTAGTTGTTTGTAGGTAAATTGTGTTCAAATGGTTTTGTGGCAGCATCATATCGCCTTTTATAATGCCGCGCTCTTAATCACTTTACCAGCAACATCGAATGGTAAGTCGATCCGGATTTCAACTCTCCGAAAAAATGATACCGTCCCCCAGACAATTGAAACCCGGTTTCTATCATCCGGCCACTACAATAGTCAGCCGCCTAGCCACTGCGGCTATCGACCCGTTCTATTTAAAACTTAATTTAACGCGAAGGCTAATAAACGATTTTATATCACATGTATCTGGTCTTATGATTGATGAAACCTTTGCACCAACTCTCGTCAATAACATTCGCAAACAATATCATCCCTCGGAAAAAGCGTAGCGAAATACAGTTTTGTGCCTTTCAATAAAGCACTAAATAAATATATATTGACCGAAAGCCAGTATCAAAATAATAAATGTGAATCATAGCCATGCTAATAGCGACTTAATATGTTAGATGGAATAATGTCACCTAGTTCCATATTTCTAACTGCTGTATGCATTGGCATGATCCATATTCATCATGTTTTAATACCGCACCATAGTTATGACTAAAGCTACGAAAATTTTAGATCCCCGCCTGTCAACATCCCATTATTCTTCTCTCTGCCGTTTATTACACACTTATTTCATGCAGCTGCGATTTATGCAGCATTGTTTTACTTCGTAACTAGTGGTCATCGTAGCATTTTTATTTGTTTAATACTATCGTTTTGTGTGTGCAAAAATAACCCGGACAGTTTTTGTTTAGTTTGAATGTATAATAAGTGATCAACACAAACTTTGGGATGCTTTTCAAAATTTCATTTAAAAGTTATTTTATTTCATATTGATAAAACAAGGTAATTTCAAAAACAAATCTAAAGGGCAAATAATTAAAAAAACGTAATAAATGTCTAATTTATATCGAGAAATAGGGAAATTTTCTTAAACATCATCGAAATTTTCATTCGATTATAATTTGGCAGAAAACGCTAAAAAATAAACAAGAAAAAAAAAGTAGGTGTTACTTTTTTTTTTACAAAAAACTATATGCTATAAAAGCATTTACTCCCTGAAAGGTTAATGTTATTCAAAACATCAACTTCTCTCATACTACTACTACCTAAAGGTAATAGAACCTGATTAGAACATTCAAACATTCTACGAAACACCGTCAGCGTAACCAAACACTACCCTAAAATGTCGGGTCGTGACGCAGTGGGAGCAAAAGCGAAAGTTGTTTGTGCTTAAACAAAATAATTAACATTTAAATTTCAACACGTTAACTAATTCTGAACGGGCTTTCCTTTTTGCCCGTGTATTCCGCTAGCTTTCTTCATTAAAACAACATTTTCGTCAGCGAGAATTCAAGGTGCTCCTGTTTCATTTTTTGCTTCCTACATAATCCGCACACCGTGACAGCTCGTCAGTTACATGTTATGCGGTCCTACATATTTTCTCATCATAAATGAGACAGCATTGTGGAATTACGTTTGAAATTACATCTAAATTTTTTATTTTGTTGTTATAAAAAAGAGGTTTAAATATTGTTGGTTTTTTTTTTACAAAAAGGATTTAGATACTTACCGTGTATATATCTACATATATTTTACGATTTAAGAGAAACGGTAAATCTTTTTTTTCCATTTTATTTATATAATGACTTTACTATCCTCAGATTTCTGAACCTCTTCTACAAATACCTTAAATAGCTGTACTCTAACATACATCCAAAAGCTAAACCTGAACCAGCTACACTCGTACTTTCCTTTCTTTCCTCTTCCGTTTTAAATTCAATCCTTTTCGGATGGGCTGTTAGCTGAAAATAATAAATTTTACATTCGAGACTACCGCCACTCTTCACGTTAAAAGATCCCTTGCGTTCACTTCAACGGAATGACTACCTCGCTTGCCTTTCTATTGACACAGGAAATTTTCTAATGGAGTCTAAAATTTAGATACACCATCCCATCTTCCATAACTTACTATACGCTTAACATTCTGCACGAAAGAGGTGGTTTGTTTTATATCTTTTACATCTTTTTTATTAGTTTGATAAATCTTGTAAATCGATGTTGAGAATGTTAAAGGAAATATTTCTGACGTACTCAACTAAATCAAATTCATTGCTATAAGTACAATAAAACGTCTTCGCGTTTAAATCATGCATCAGCCTCTATTATCTCTGACACATCAAACTAGGGGAAGAATTACTTTTTCATAAAGATGAAGCACCGGTACATTTCACAAAGTACACCATTGTATTGGAAATTAGATATGCCTAGAGTGTTTTGTGTGAGAAGATATGTCAGGACAGCTGTAGGCAATCATCTACCAACTAGTGATCGCTTAAAATTTGCCAGGAAACGAATAAGATATGTACCTCAATATGCGATAATTGGCTTAAATTAAGATGGAATCTCAACAAAATAAATTACTACATTCGAAAAGAACTTTCTTACGAAGCTAAGTCATAAGAGAGAATGGAAGGGAGAATCGTCCACCTACTCCTTAAAGGGAAATACCGTTAAATCCTATGTGGATGGTTCCAAAACCGACAAAAGGACAGGTGCAGCGGTATTAGGCTCAGAAATTGAAAGCTAATCTAATAGAAAAGAAAAACCGCCACAACTTTGTTTGTGGGACCGAAGCCGTTTTGCGGTATACGGATGAGCACCTAAAAAGAAGAACTCAAAGATAAAGAGCGGAGGCTCAGAGCATCCTTCTGTGAGAGTCTCCCTAGTTTGAGACTTTCCACGATATTCTTTGGAAACTACAACAAGAATAAAGCAAGAACTTTGTTGGCTATAGAATGTCAAATTAAAAAACTAAAATAATAATAATAAAATGAAACAGAACACTAGTTATGACATTTCTAGATCTTCGTATGAATTCCCTGTTACCAAATATCTTTAAGTTAGAGTAACGATTGAAGTCCCCATTGTTTACTAAAACCAGAAAAGCGTTAAATGCTAACGTAATTCTCGTAGTAAATTCATATGAGAGTAGGTACATCTTTCTTTTTAACAGTTACTCTTTGCATCATTTTTTCCTGTTTTGTTCGTATAGTTTGGTACCTATACTTTATTTGTTCTTGTCATGATATTAACTTGCCATGTTATATCATTATTACATTCATACAACTGTCCCAGAAGGTTAAGACCATCAATTTTTATCAATTCTTCTTTGAATTTAAATCCCATTTTTAAAAAGTTTCTAAAAAAATTCAAAATCGTCTAACAACAACACTATCGCCACAATCACCACTTTCTTCTTCAGTAATATCAACTAACCAAAAGTTGTACTACCTATCTAACTGTAGATTATTTACGTGTGGAGGAGAAACAGCGACTGAGTTGTCTACACGACATTATTTTCAACTTGTAGTATGACAAGTAGTACAACACATCGTTGCGGCTGTAGACCGTGTCATTAGAAAAATGCTAAACATCAGACAATAAACTATAGAAACATACGCCACAAGTTCGATGTGCGAAACCACACAGGAATTTTCAGGGAGAAGACTTGAAAAGGTAACTCGTCATCGCATAATACAATCATGGGTACAGCAGTGTTTATTGTCTGGGGTTTGAATCTTATCGGTAGCCCTTGTGGTGCGTCTAACTAGATCGGTACTCCGATTGAGCTATCATTCACTACATTGTTTACATCCATAATTTACTCAGTAAGAGCTGCAGATGCTAGCCTTAACAAGCAATACAGTTTAAGAAGCAAACACCAGTAATAAAACATACTTTTAATAAGATTATATAAGTTATCCCACTGTTTCTAATCACCTTGTATAAAGACGAAAGTGTATGCGCATTAACCACTAACTAATCATTATCTGCCCAAACTCAACAAAATCCGCCACTGATAAACATCTCTACAATACAAACATAGTACGGATGAAACGACAAAGCAAACAAAACTAGATCGATTACTTAAATAAATAAAAGCAAAAGTAGGATAAAGCACAAAACACACGATTTTAATCAAACGAAACACTTTTCTCACTCTGCGGTTTCATCCGCTATTACTCGCCGACGATGTTGTACATCTCTTGCTTATGGTAATATAGCAGAAAGCATCTTTACAAATACAAATCGACCAGCTTCTCACTCTATAAACGTCTCGCTTGCGTCGTGGTTTCCGTTTCCTATAAAAGCTTTTTTAATGAAAAACTCAACCGGGTGTTAAATAGAAAAGGACTTGTTTTGATCGTCGTATATCTATTACGTTTAACAGCTGATTGATGATTATAGTCCCGAAAAATGATCTTTTCTACCGTGGATTTACGCAAAATATGTTTTAATATTGGAAATGCTTCGTAATGGTTTCATTTATTTATACTTTATGTTAAGATTAGCGTTACTTTATTATGATTAACTCATGGAATACTTGCAAAAATGTACTGAAAAACAGAAGTATCCTTTTAAATTATGCATTTATCACAGTTCATGCACGTAACTTTTCTCTAATGAAAGGTAAATGCGTAACGAGTCACCAAGACCCAATTAACAACAGTTCGGTGATCGATTTTGACAAAATTGAGATCATGTCATCATCAATAATATTGGCAATGTTGTCTTGAGTACATTAACGGAACGTTGTTAAATTCTCATACCTACTTAACAAAACTGATTCTTCATCATTATTAAATAACAAAAGATTACCCATAAAATATTTTACTACGTTTTTTCCGCTGAATTTGCTGCCAAGTTTCCTACTTTCTTTTCGGTTGCAGGCCTAACTGCTTCTTCTACCTATTGGCGGTCTTCTGTATTTTCTTTTAGATGTGTAAAAAATGAGACCTCGTTCGTGGATGAGTGTAGACTAAAGTTGTCGGCATTTTCTGCGTCCTCCGATGTGTCCATCTTAGGAATGTTTTTGATGTTTCTATTCGCCTTGATTGTATATCGTTTAACTTTCTCAATGGCATTCATATGCCATTGAAGCATTTGGAGGCAACATCACGTTTAATAAGTGTTGTCCGAACTTCTACAATTTATTGCAAAGTCTCCTTAGTGTATTTTTCAGCTTTATTAGATTTTTATTGAATTTTTGAAGAGAAGTAGGGCATTTTTTTAAATAATAAAGTCAAGATAAAAAAATAAATAAATAATTGAGTACTTTACTCGAAGTTACGTAAAAAGTCATATTCAAACTTACCTCCACACATAAATAACTACAGATGACGAGAGACACAACAAACCACTACAAACTAGTACCGCCTATTTATTTAGTGACCTTAACGGATGCCTCATTTGAATTTAGATGACGCCAGGGTAGGTCGGTAAACATGCTTATAAATATAAGAAGAGAACGGCACACTGCCGCACTTTGCAGAGTTAACCTCATCTTTTGGGTCAAAGATTAATCTCAATAACAAATAATAGCCACACCCAAATACTGAACCATAAACGATGGCAAATGAAATACAACATTGAATGATGTCGAAGCAAGAAAAGGATATTCCTTTCAAATTTAACAAATATTACAAAAATAAGAAATAATATTGAGTCATCCTTACAGTTGCATGTGAAAAACAAGAAATAAAAACAAAGAAACAGCAGCATTTGAAAAAGTAATTTTGAAAGACTGAAACCGATTAACAAAACTTTTTTTATACCATGCATGTTAGTTATTTAATAATACCCTTTGTATTTAATGGATACCAAAAACGGTTATAGTTGAAATTTATTTTTAATGGTGAATGACTTTGATGAATTTCAGGCTTTTGTGCAATAATTTTCAAATATTACATATGTATGTGTTTGCCATTCTGTGCAACTATTCAAGAATCGTAATTTCAACAAGATGTTACCTATATTTTTTCCGATTGCAAATACAACATAGACAGTACCTACTTTTAGAATATTAAAAACTTTTTTAACGAGAGATGAATTTTTCAACAAGATGGTAATCAAAAATTATTATTATAGTTAAAATGCAAACACAATTTGGCCACCTTGTTCTCGTGATTTAACACTATGTGATTTTATTTTATAGCCGTGCTTAAAAAATCTATTTCTGTAACTCCTGTTTTTGATCTTAACAACCTGCGACCAAGCATTTTGAATAAGAAGATATTAATAATGCACCCATTAGATCTGTTAATCGAAGAAGTTTACACCGTACAACTGAAACTGAAGGCCATATAACACATTTTATTTAACAAGTTTTAGTTAGTATTTAATATATTTTTTTCTTTATCCTTTTGATTTATACATTAAACTCCAGAACTGATTTTCTGCATCATATTTTAATATTCCTTAATTTTACGCTTTGGAATATTATGTTAGTTTGACAAATGTCAAGTCGGTTCTATTCTTTAGATATCAAACCTTATTTAACGATTTCTTACTGTCATAAGTAGGACATGTAGGTTAAATTGCTGAATCCATCTAAAACATAAATTGATTTAAATCATGGCATACTCTGAAAACTTTTTTGTAGCTCGGTATATACAGAGTGTCCCAGCTGACGCGGTTTCTTTGATAATTTGTTTATTTTACAGTACCTATAGAGAAAAAAGTTTCAAATAAAGGTGTGTCTGTTTATACATAGAACATATACATAGAACATATTTTAAAATATACAGGGTGTCCCAATTATAGAAAAAACTTTATTTGTTGCGTTTTTTATGTTGTTATTTGTTGAAAGGTCCTGTTCTGTTAAAATTGTTTACAATACAAATCTAATTGAGCTTATTACTTATGTGTAATTATAAATGGTACAAATGGTTATTAAATATATCTGTCATAATATTATTGTTACGTAGCCTAGTTTGTGCAAATTGAAGTGGTCTGTTTCGACAGTTGCAGAAAAAATATACATTTTTCTGTAAAACGGTTAAAGATAAATGGGTACATTCTGATATCAAAAGAAAGAGAATTTAATTTTACATCCAACCCTGTAAACAGATATAGGGTGCCCCTTAAAAAAACGGAGTTATTGGCATTTAAATGTTTCCAAATGTTGGCACCAGTAACTGTATATCAACAAAGGATCTGTACATGTTAATATAGGAAATCGTAAAGCGAATCAAGACGTATCAATTTGCGCAATCCAAAATTTTCTACCTTTTTCAGTTTTGATCCTACAGCTCATTAACGAGAGCGCTGCAATTGCAAAATTTTTGATAAAATATTTATTTTCTCGAAATCAAAAGCACATAAAATATAAAATATCATGTAGAATCTAAAAAATAAATAATATATAGGGTGATTCATTTAAAATAACAAAGTTACATACGCTTTTTCTATCATTGAGACACCCTGTATATTTGAAAATATTTTCTAGCTACGCATCGTATTAATAGGGACAACTTTTATTTGAAACTTTTGTCTCTATACTGTAAAATAAACAAATTATCAAAGAAACCGCGTCAGCTGTAACACTCTGTTTAATAAAGGGTCATTACAAAGGAAATAGACAGTTTGGATAGCTTATAGAAAATTTATTTTTGAAAAGTTAAGATTATTACTTATATGATTATAAAGAAGAATTTATTAAGTTTTTATTTAAAATTTTTACAAATGTTCAATGTGTGCACCATTGCACACGCTATTAAGCATGTGACGGTCAACTGTAGCAAAAGCATTTGTGATACGTTGTTTAAGTTCGTCGATATCAACAGGAAGCGGTGGTATGAAAACTTTGTCTTTTACATAAGAGTTTGTTTTGGCTAATTCAAGAACACAATAAGCTTTCTCCACTTTAGTAGCGGCCATTTTGCTAGACTGGTCATTCTTAGTTGTTGTAACAGCAGTACCAACCTAACAGTTGTACCAACATAAACTTTAAGAAATTCCCTATAAACCTATATCACTTACTATATTCAAATACACCAGTCTGATTTTTTAGAGGCTATTGAAAGTGTCTATTTCATTTGTAATAACGCTGTATAATCGTTGAGTAATGAAGGTGGAGGCTTATATTTAGCCAGGTATGCAGACGGGGCCATATAAAGGTATACGGGGTATAACAATTTTCAATGTAATGTAAAATCCTTTAAAAACTTTTCGTTCTTTCAAAAAAGTAGGATAGGAGCTAATAGTTTATCACTAACGATGACCAAGTAACACACTGGTATCATGCTGACTCAATATTTTAGCGATTCGTATGAAGTATGTATATGTGACGTTATGAAAAATATCTGAAGTATCAGTATCAGTTCGTTTGTCACAACTCGAAGAGGTCATTTAGGAGATATAAATGACGTCAAAATTTAACATACATTTAAAGTCAGCATTCGGCGTAGAAGTAACGTCATTTTTAGGAATAAAAGTACCATCTTATACACATGCTCATAACATCCACTCATAACATCCACACAATATAGTAGTTTGTGAAAAAAATTTACAATCAGCATCAGCTGTCTGATCTGAGCTTTCTTTGGACGTTCTTTTATATAATATTCTTCGTTACTTGAGTCTGATGTTTCTGAATCAGATAATGCGTTTGTTGTGTTTACATTAACTTCTTACTAATAGCATAAAATCCAGTTTTTCTCTTAAATCCCGCAATTTTTATTCCATAAATGTAATTCAGTTAACCTCACTTAATTTGAATTTGGCAGTTTTATTTGTAAACCAACAAAAATTCAATATAGAAGTACTAAACACCTAAAATTTTGCTAGTGTTTAAGGGGAGAAGGGACGGTAAAAGATAGCAAATGAAGACTGTCATGTACTGACAAATGGAAACAATATTCATATAGTACTCAAAGAGTACATCTGAACTACTCGTTATGCCGAATGAAAAGCAGTAATTGACGTCAATATGTCACACCGGTGCTGCTTAGGACATTTCTCACAATCTAGTCAGATATGTTTACTGCGTAAAATCATAACTTTTATAAGGATCGGTTCCCGGTGCATGTGCATAAAAGGAAGCGGTACATCGTACTAAGAAGCCTCTTAGTTTAAAGTATTCACTTGAATAGGTTGGTGTCTGACAAAAATTTCGAAACCTACCTACAGTAATGTCAATTCTGTCATCCAGTCAGCCGCCGGCCCAGTTGGAGATAGTCGTTGTTAAGATCGGTTAAAAATAAAGCAAATAATAAGGCGCCACCTATGAGAATTAATGACTGTCCAGGACGCGCGTCTTATAGGACCGCGAGTTGTTCGGATCGTAAATCTGGTAGAACATGATGTTCACAAACATTCAAAAGAATTACTCGACGGAGGAAATAAATCACACAACGTATATCAAGCTTATTAAAATAAACGAGTAATAATATACAGGGTCCTGCAATAGTGCGTCAGGCTTCCATAGCATCTTCACGAATTAAATTAAGAATTTCATTCATTGTCGACTTATACTATTATAGGGTGTACCTTTATAAAATATTTTCAGTAATGGTGAATTTCGGGTTGTACCGGAAGTAGATACCAATTTTGTTATTTTAAATGGAACACCTATATATTTTGTTTCGTTGAAACAGGAAGCGTTAACTACAAAAAAAAAACAGAAAGAACAAAGACAGCAGCAAATGACGAAAATAAGTTGGCAGTTTTATTGACGTAACTGAAAATCGAAATACTAGTCAAGCAAGTGTAGGGCAAGAAGTTGGAATAAGTGAGAGGTCCGTCCAAAGAATTCTAAAGAAACATCATTTTCATGCGTACCACATTCAGCTGCACCAGGCTCTGTGTGAAAATGACTCAAAGGAGGGCAGAGTTTTGTACGTGGGCACAATTGCGTGTTCAAGAAAATCAATTTTTCTTTATGAACGTACTTTTTTCTGACGAAGCAACTTTTCACAATACTGGATGCGTCAACAGACATAATTATCATTATTATTCTGTCGAAAATCCAAGAATACTTAGGCAAATAGATCGCCAACAACGCTGGTCAATAAATGTTTGGCAAATAGGAGCTAGTCAATAAAATTGTTGGAGAACATTTGGTGGGCCCACATTTTTTTAATGGTCACCTTAACAGCCGAATGTATTTGGAATTTTTAATAAATGAGTTACCAAGATTAATTCAAAATTTACCTATAAACATCCAGGCACAAAATATGTGGCTACAGCAAGATGAAGCCGCGGCCCATTTTTCGCAATAAGTCAGAGTCCTGTTAAATAATCAATATGAAAACAGATGGATTGGAAGAGGGGGATCAGTTCCTTGGCCTGCGAGGTCACCCTACGTGACTAAAATAGATTTTTTTATGGGAGTATGTAAAAGAATTGGTGTATAGGGAACCTCCAACCACTGAACAAAACATGCGACAAAGAATTGAAGAAAGCTTACGAAATGTTCCAGGAAGTAGTTTTTTTTATTTCAACACCTGCTTTCCAAAAAAAAAATACAAAAGATTTATGAAACGGATCCAAATAGAATAATGTTAGAAAGGAATGCACTAAAACTACAAGAAATATCAAATATGTTACATGTTACATACACTCTACACCATAACACAATCATATAAAGATTATTAGAAACGCGATTTTTCACTATAGGACGCTTCCAACCATCATGTAACTAACCTAAATTTTACCTCTTCTGGAAATACCGCTAAATTTAAAACTAGGAATACTACACCGTATCTTTTAAAACGGTTTAATTTATTGTGATTGGATAATGAATTATTCTCTATGATCTTTCATATTTTTCTTGGGCTAAACAGAGTTTGTAAAGAGAAAGTCCGTTATAAATTTGTCCATCGTCGATGGGTAAGGCGCTTCTGACGATGACCCTGAGGAGAGATTTGGGCCAGCTGTCGAACAAGAAGATTATCGGAGCTATAGATGCTTAAGATCACCTTTGCAGTAAATTGAATTGCATTTTTTTTTTCTTCTTACAAATCAGGGAGCATTTACTATGCAAATTATGCGGATGGTATTAGAGTTGATTCCTCTTAAAACCATTTTCGAAAGTACTGTGACGATACTATATGGTATCGTAGACCTGAGCTAAAACACCTCTAAAAGTATCTCTTACTTCAAAACAATTTCAAATAACCTCATTTGATCGAATAGGTGGATATCCTTAGATACACCCTCACGAAATGCAAAGTATTTTCCCTAGCTAAAATCAGGGACAAGAAAACTCATTATTTTATCTGTAAATGACAATAACGTCACCCATTTTAGACCTGGATGAAATTTTTGAAAAGAAGTGGTAATCCTTATCTAGTTTAGGAATTCAGGAAGCATTCTGATTAACTATTGCGTTGTACACTGATTACCATAACTTTAACTTTCTTCTCTTAGTTTTAGAAAGCGTTAGTCGAGACTCCGTTCCACCACATATCCTCTGGAAAGATATTACATTAATATTTTTAGAAAATACCATAGTAATTCTAGTGCTTTGTCGCACTGCTGATTTTTCCTTTATGTATCCTATTAACTACTTTGTAAATATTCTTGGTTTCTTGATTGTATTTGTTTACTTAGACAGATTTTTAAATGGAATAGAAGCAATTGTATTTGTCTCCTTAGAATTCTTTACTTTAAAATTTTCTGAACATGTACCTTTGTTAAAGCGGCAATGAAGAGTATTTTAGAGTACTAATAAAGTATGTATCATCAGTCAATTTATTCTAACAAAGGCCAAAATATAATTCACATGTTTTAAAATAAATTTATTTATAGTTCATTTGCTGTTTATTGACCTGAAAATAAAATTATATCGTCCAATAAAGGATAGCAATCTACACGACATAAAAAACAAAATTTTACCAAGTATATATCTACTACAGACTATATTTATTTCACAACGTTTACAAAAGAATATAAAGCGTTACAATCCTAAAGAAACTCAAACAATTCTATTATGTTCTTAATGACGCTTTCAGCTCCAATTCGTAGGGGGCGTACGGTCACGAGAAGCATTAATAAAACATCCTTAACGAAATAATTATCGTATTCAGCAACCTAATATTCCACTCATCAAGAATTAACTGGAATAATTAAGAGATAACATTTTTAGGGTATAAAGCAGACATTTTTCTAAGGCTTAATTACCATCGTAACGCGACCTTTTTTCGTTGCTAATGTTCGCCTTTTTACGGTCGATGGCCAACGACTTTTCGCTCGGAATTAGGCGTCCGTTATATCCGGAAACAAACTGTCAATTAAAACGAAATTAAGCATTAGAAGCTTTTTGGACCGACACTTTTGTAGCACACCGGAGGTATCTGTCAAGCGTCTTTTTTTGCCAGGCGTTGATGTCGCTTCAAGTCGCCGCTGGTAGCCTGTCGATTTTTCGATGTTCCGTTGTGATGGATTTCGTATTTGCACGGAAGAAAGGAAGCGACAAAAAATGCATCAACTTGGACGTTTGGTGTTATCTACTTGAATAAATGAAAAAGTCTGATAAATTCTTAATTTCTTCTTCTCCCAAATTCTAATAAAAACATCAATCATGCTATTATTTATCTATGTTATTAAAACAACCATACATCGTCATTCCCCGATTATAAGTTCTATCCACGTCCCAAAATCCACTTACATTTTTCTTCTAAATCCTAACGTATATCCCACGTTGCGGATCAATGATTCGTGTGCCGTTTGTTTTATTGCTACAATTAAACTAACCTCCTTCTGAACAATTACCTTAATAAAAGAAAAATCAAATAAATTTTTCTCAGAGTACCGACTGGGTATATACTATTGCTGTTCCTGCGGAAGGAAGCAGAAAAAATAAATCTTCCGGAAACGGGAAAAAACAAATAGCTTCCAGATATTTAACTTTTGTTACAATAGCAATCGATAGTTGTCCGTTTTTCGAATATTGTCGTTTTATTTTCAATTAAACGCAATATGATATGAATAGAAATAATAATAATTTTTCTTGTTTCAGGTCAGTTAACTATCTTAATTAGATTTAAAGAGGAATACTGGTAAGTTATTCAAAAACATAATGAGAAATAAAATAGTAACTTTTCGGATTTTAATCTTCTTTTTTCTCTTCTTCGTTCGGATTCGTGATTAATTAAAAAATGTTCAAAATCCTTTTAATTGAATCGAACTTCCACGTCAGAGAAAGATTAATATTCCTTTTTCCATGGCAGTGGTTACTTTCGTAACTTTAATACATTCCTGCCATGGTAGAACGGAAACGAATAACATTAAATATATTATTTCGAGTGAATGGATTTAACTCTGGAAGAGAAAATTTATAACGAAGTTGCGTTTTTATTTACAGATAATCATCTGTAAATTTTTATGAGATCTTTTTGTAATTTTAAATTGCGTTCGTAATAAATATAACCAAAACCACTCTGTTGCAAAACAGTTTGAGTGTTGCGTACAATTTTCTAACTGTATTTACTTACTCCATTAATCAAAACCTGTACGAGCCATGTAAATAGACTAGAAAATTAACGTGACGTGAAAACAAAAACCAATTATCAGAAAATGGAAATTGTT
Organism: Holotrichia oblita; assembly: GCA_023690525.1. Classification (NCBI taxonomy): domain Eukaryota; kingdom Metazoa; phylum Arthropoda; class Insecta; order Coleoptera; family Scarabaeidae; genus Holotrichia; species Holotrichia oblita. The sequence goes on from CM043022.1 coordinate 18,902,769, forward strand.
CGAATTAGGTTGATGTATACCAATGTAATTCTATAGAACCATTACAATGTATTTTCTACATTATTGACTAGCAATGATTTGATAAGAGGACTATAAATTGTATGTGTGTATGTAACAACTATACTTTTTGTTATCCGTAATTAATGGATTGGAATCGAATGTTATATTACACAAAAAAATATATTACTTGTAATTTGAATTTACTACGAGAACGTTGTCTTGATATTCCTTTTCACATTCTCTGAACATAACTAATTTTAACTCCTCAACTACTACAAATTTTGACCTATATAAACTAACTTTATAACTTATATAAAGTGTAACCATAACGATGTCAAAACAGATCCCTACGGAACTCCACTAGTTATTCCCCACAGTCGACTGACACTGTTAAATCAGTTAAGTAAGAGTAGTACTTATATGAAAAAGAAATGAACACAAGTTGTTCATCTTTGTCATCTTATTTCAAACATTTTCAAGCCTATTGAGTGTTCTAAGATCTTCTATTTCTCCAAGGCAGAACTTATGGGTCCTTAAGCTTTTTAATCTCCCCTCGGTGTGGGGCCCAATCATGACGACCGTCCACCTGCCACAGATGGCTGAACTAACAGATTCTATGACCGAGCACTTTCTAACTCGACTTTCTAACGTGCTTCTGGCCAGCACTATTTCATGTTTGCACCAATTTATTTAGCATCTTAAGCCTCAAACTAAGATAGCTCCTGTGGCATATTAGGTGAGTCAGAGCCTGTCGCGCCATTAAGAATTTGGATGTAACCAGGGTGAAATGGTGGCGGAACGGCACCTTCGTATCTAGAACCACTCCAAAGTACTACACTTTGGGACTCCAAGGCAGTCTTTATCCCTCTACGCTGACGTGGGAGAGGATTTCGTTTTCTGGAAAAGCCAATTTTGGCGTTAATCGACAGTCGCCATTTTCGAGCACACTCGCAAATTTTATCTACTGACCGCTGTAGTCTCCTGTATACCAGATATTGTATAAATGACGGTGTCATCGATATCTTACGATGTTACATGGATATGTGGTTACTCTTTCTGCTACAAAATTGATGAAATCACAGTTAACTATAAATATTAACGCCACAATTTCAGATAAGAACTAGGTCAGAAAATCGTCGTATAAATCCCCTCCATATTCGAAATCCATAGATTTCTAATGATTGAATTTTTCTTTTGTAGAGTCAGTATTTGAATATCATTGTCAGACGAAATGACAAAAATGTTCTAATACCTTTATCAGAAGGCTTCTCTTTGTTCAAAAACTCTGGACGGTGACTTGAGCCTAAAAATTTGGCCCAGCGCTTGATAAGTAAGTATTAACATACTAATTGCTAAATACGTTAATGGTTAGTTACCTGTTAATACGGCTTCAATAATAACGTTTCCAGGTCGCAATCGAATTTATTGTAATTGGATTCCAAATTTTCCAGCAAATTCTTTTAGTATTATCAGTAGTAGCGAAATAAGTTTAGCAGATACAGATATTATTGGGAGAATAGTATAATTGTGGGAAATTGCTTGTGGACTGAACAGCAACTTTTTCGCTTTGAAATGTTGCATTTCCAAATTGAAAGTCCATTTTCTCTGCGTTACATATATATACCAGGTGTACAAGTATGAAATGCGGGTTTTTGTTCGAAAAAAACACGTTCAGTTCAGAAGAATGATACAAAGTGCTTTATTCAAAGTATGCTCCATCGCTACTGATAGGTACACATTTCCCATCTCTTGGCCAATTTTTGGATACCACGCCAGTAAAAATCTTCTCCTTTTGCCGCAAACCAATCATCATCGATGTAAACAAATGGTAATTGGAAGGAGCCAAATCTGGTGAGTAAGCAGCATGGGATAGCAGTTCTAAGTTGAGTGCTTCCAATGATATTCCATTGATATTCTGCTCGTTTTATGATTAGAGAACGGTTCAAGTCCGTTAATTGGGCGTTTGGTATTAACCGTTTAATCAGGTTTTAATAGCTCATAATAGACCACCCCTTCTGGTCCCACCAAACACAGAGTATTGTCTTCCTGCCAAGGCGATTTAAGTCCTGCGGTCAATGGGGATGGTACGCCTGGATCTAGCCATGATCTTTTGCGTTTAGGATTCTCAAAATAAATCCACTTTTCATCTCCAGTTCCAAAACTGACTTTCGTTTGTATCGTTGAAGCAAAATTTCACATGCGTTTTTGCGCCTCTACATACATCTGTCTTTTGTTCAAATCATGTGGTATCCATCTGCCGACTTTCTGAATGTCTCCCATCTGTCGTGGGCGATTGAAAACAGCTTGTTGACTGACGTTTAATCGCTCTTTGAGTTGTTTCTGCGTTTGCGCATCGCCTTCGTCCAACAATACTTGCAATTCTGCATCTTTGTACCGTTTTGTCTGCAACATTGAAATCACCACTTTTGAATCGCCGAAACCATCGTTCACACTTATGTTCACATAAGCTTGTCGAAGCAATCAGTATGATTCAGCAGCAGTTTTCTTCAAATGAAAACAAAAAATTAATGTTGTCCGCGAATGCTCTTTATTTGGCACAAATTTCGACATAATCAACACTGCAAAAGCAATACTAAAAAATAGTTTTTCAATTGATCACTTACGCGCGTTTGACACTTACTGGCAGCGCAACAAAATGCCATATATGTCAAATCTTTCTGCAGCACATCATATTGGTGCGTCATCTGTTAACACAAATCCGCATTTCATGCTTGTAGACCTGGCATTCTCAGCCTCGATTACGTAGCGATTGATAAACTAACAAACAATTCCATATGTTCTTTTAAAGTATAGTATCTCTTCTTAGAAACTCTACAGTTTTCTAACGTAATTTTTTGATTCTAATGCCCATTTTTATGTATCTGTATCGCGGGTAATAATATTCAGCCCTGCCATTTTCTCAAAGTTTCCTAAAACTGAAACTAATGAGGACGCTTTATCCGAATCTATTTCAATTAGAAGCTTCTTTAACATAACTGAGACCAATACCTGTTAAACGCCAACTTGCACATGCTGGCCAAAAAATGCAGTTTGCTTGGCATTCTAATAACAGTGCAACTTGCATCCGTACATTTGAACAGCCCCGATAGAAGCACGCAGTTACGCCAGCAATGCTACGTAAGTAGTTCTAGAAATTACCCACCCGACAGATTCAATAAGATTTCGTGATTAATCCTACATCTTTGAGCAATTGACAAACATCCACAATAGCAGACACGGAAGAGAAAACAGAGCTTACGACAAGCAGACCGCACTCCAGAATACGCTAGCGATACTGAATGCAAACTAGAGCAACTAGTAGCTGTATATATAAAAAAATCAATTTTAATGAACAAAAACAGTGATTACTCAAGACTGCCAGTAAGTAAACAATGTCGCTTCTAAAATAGATCATCTGCGGGGATTCGTTGTATAAGCCGACCACTATAACCATATGCCTAAGTTTGGAAACAGCTTATCTGGTTTTAAAATCAGCTTATCTGCTTCCAAAAACAGATCAAAACCAGCTCAAACGCTACTCAAAAGCAACTAAACTGCTTTCAAAACCAAGTAAACTGTTTCTAAAATCATCTAGGTTGTAATGGGCCTGCTTATACATCTTGTCCAGGTGTAGGCTCTAGTTTAGTAGATACATTGTTTACCTACTAATGCCTTTAACTATTATCCAAAAGTAGATGAATCAATTTCACGAACACACCTTTCTAGATTTTAATGCCCACCAATTTATAATATACTCCAGATTCTAATCTTAATTCAATAAAATGTATAAATACTATTACATTAATTTTAGCAGCACCATTTTCTATCCAGTTAGGATATAAGTTCTGCTCTATAAACAATACATGACGATCAGATTTGTTCTTGACCAGAAAAGGCAACCATTATCGAAAAGTTTGATTTGATTGAAGCCAAAATTTTATTAGTTCTTCTTTTGTGGTAACTGCTCTCACATGCATTTACATATTATTACTATAATACGACTACGAATTATTCTAATCTTCGGTAACTTGCGAAATGCGTTTTACATCTGATTAATGCTGGTTAGCTTGTTAACTTGGGGATAATACATTTATAATAATATTATGGTTATATAAATCCGGAGGCATTTATTAGAGTCAATGATAACGTATCACAAAAATTTATTGATCAACATACTTATAGCGAATCATTATTAAGTAAATTAAAAAAAATACTTTAAAAACTTCACAACAATTTAGTAAACACATGCAATCTATTCAATTTCAATGTGTAGCTTCTTTCTATAAGGTAAAAATTCTTCTGCAAGACATCGTACGTCGTAAGACAGACATAACCACCATTGCATTTGCAAAAGAATTATTTATTACACGCCCGGTGAATGCAGAAACCCTGTGTACCGCGAATGACGTGTTCTACAGCCGTCTTCTCTCTGGTACAGAATACATGCATACATTTCGTAAAAGTATATTCCACTTTGGACGTGACCCGCAAGATATTATTCGCACGCCAAGTTCGCATTGTAAAATTCAGGTCTGGCAGAAGTCGAACGTCACCCGAACGTAACTGGCTTGGAGTCTTGTCGGTCGGTCTTTGCAACAGGTTTCCTTGTGAAATATTTCCTTATTGGAACGAGATTGAATTTCAGAGATGTGTAAGGTCGTTGTTTTACCAGAGAAAAATCTGCTGGTGTGACACAATTTCTTTTACATGATATATGTATTTGCTTTTAGAAAAGATTAACAAACACGCTTAAGGTTGAACAGTAAATGTACTACTATGATTTATAACAATTAAAACACTGTCTCCCATCTTTTTTAAAAACATTATACACTATACGAATCGTTTATTGTTTCATTATTTATATCAAAAATACTATTAAAACCACAATCAGGTCTAATGTGACATGAAAATATTTTTTGTTAAAGCGATATTGTGATTGTAATTGTTTTTTTTAAGAACATTATTATTGTGATGGTTTCATTCAATGGAATGAGAAATTTGGACGGGTATTTAAAAAATCTAAGAACAGTAAACAAAAGAGTAGAATGAAATGTTTTACTACTGACGACAAGAAGTTTTCACACATCACAAATGTATAACGCAATTCAATTACTAGTTGTAATTCCAATGGATACAAATCGTTTTATTATGATCTCTTTAAATCTTATACAATCTCAATGAGGATTTCAAGGACTGTGGGCTCGTAATGAACAGATACAACATCGGTAGCACCAAACGTCACAAGTTTGATTGATTAATCGGGACGTGTTTCGAGAACGCGTGAGTTCTCATCATCAACCGAATACGTGTTCTCGAAACACGTGTCCCGATTAATACCAGTTTGAATATCCTACTGTTAGACCATTAAAAAAATTTAATCAATTAAGAAGAAGCAAACACAAAACAAAGACAAGGTTTTAGAATAATTGATTGTCTTGAAACTATAAAACTAATATCCAAATAACAGGAGTGATATTTAAAAAAGCTAAATAGTTATTCCTACTACGATGAAGAAAAATATGACAAATATAATACTCTATAATGTATTTTTTGCAACCGCCAATCAATACAAACAATAGCTTTATTTAAAAATATGCATGTGTGCATGGATTGGAACCATGAATTTTCGTTTGGTGGGGCGGAATCACAACTCATCGTACCAACTAGACATTATTTGATCTCTATAATAGGGAAACATGGTGGTTCAATTCGACAATAAAACCTATTTCAATGTATAGTACACGTATACATACAACAGCAACTAGTGTTTCAGTTCTTAAAAAATCTTGAAATTATTTTTGCTAGACATCAAAACTTAATATCTATATTCAGATTATGGTTCACAATAGTTTATAAATGTTATGTAACAATGGGAAAGACAAATGTGCACTTCACCACAAAGATATCCAAAATTAATTAGATAATTAGAATCGTAGAATTAAATGTTTGTAACCCATAATAAGTTATTAAATTCTTCTAATTGTAAGTACAATAAAAATCACTATCAAAAATATCAGCACGTAATCTTATAAAAGATTTATCAATTTTAGAAATAAATGAAAATACATTATTATATATTTTTATGTGTGGTGGGTGCTAAGTTGAGTAAGTTGCTCGCTGTGTAGTTTTATGTGTGTGTATAACTGTGTTCAATTGGCCTTGTGACAGCATTATATCGCCTTTATAATGTTACGCTGTCAATTACTTTACTCCCAACAGCAAATGGTAGATCGATCGGAATCCAATTCTCTAAGAAAATGTTCACTGTCCTTCCGGAGAATTGAAACCGCAAACGCAATTAGCACACTGATATCAATATGATGTCATATTTTAGAGATTTTGATGACAGACATGACTTTATGAAAGATGTTAACGCGTCACAGCTAGAAGACGACATTTATGAATGTGCAAATGACGTCAATATTCGACGTACAGGTTACATAAATTTTTAACGTTAATATTTGGCGCGTACAAATCCAATCCAAAACTATCGTCCATGCCATTTTTAACAACTATTACATTGTTGTCGAGCTATTGACACATTTTTAATTTTAAAAATGTAGCAGAAAGTGATGTAAGAAAATCTTAATATTGAAGTTTGATTCAAAGCTTATTTTAACATATTTCTTGTAGTAATTGTTGGCACTTTCTTTAAATTAACTGTCCATACTTCGACAGCAACGTGATACTTTTCCTTTATAAATTGCTTTTGTAATTTTTTTATAAATTTGAATAAAGCATTAAGAACAAAACGGAGTGTATCAATGTATGGATGTGGTATACAAATGGGTATTTTAAGAATGAGAAGTACTAAATAGAATATACCTACCAACATAAAAGAGAATGTATTTTGTACACGTGGAAATCACTTGTATAGGTCGTAATACGTGTCATTGACAATGTTATATTGACGTTTAGCTAGAAAAGTCAAACTAAAGTGGAATGAAGGACGTTAAAAATCTACGAAATATAAAAAAGTTTTTGATCACGTTATTAGTTGATTATTTGGCATCTGCTATCAATCAGTACCTTAAATTGACGTCCAATATGACGAACCGGGTATACTTTGCTGGGAGAGATGTCGCTACTATTATAACCTATTTTGGAAAAGTGAAATGCGTATAAGTAATGTCTTTAGTCTTTCTAAATTTTCTAAAATTGGTTCTTTCAGCAAAGCTTTTGAAATAATACAAAATGTATACAAAATGTATAATCATATGGCTGAATAGTGCAGCAGGTGTTGACGTAGGCAAGTGTTGCATCAGTTAGTTTTCTGATCTAAGGTTTCCCAAGATTATTCCTGGCCAACACCGTCTCATGTTCGTAGAATGTTGGAAAGTAATGATCATCGTGGATTTGTATCGGTTTTGTGAAGCATTAAGCTACTTAACTGTGATTTTCAGAGACTGAACGCTATATTAATGATCCATAAACCAGTGTCAGACCCTGAATCTTTATACTGGTGAGACGTTTTCAACGCAGCAGCAGCACGGTAGGAATTTTGAAATCTGGTATCCAGATATGTAACATACAACTGC
>CM043022.1:18910806-19035689 GCA_023690525.1 Holotrichia oblita
GACACCTAGTGACAGATAAGCAAATAACTCACTGCTATTTTCAGCTTTCTTACAGCAATTTGTGGCTAATTTAATGACTTTCCCTCGTAGTAGTGACTGCTTGCATAAATTATCTAAATATTAGTAGTCAGAAGTTGGCGTATTTGTGTTGTACCTTTATACATTGCCCTTAATTTAGTAATACTATTGGATAATAGACTGTTATTATTAAGTAGAACGAGTTATGGAGATTTCCAACTATTAAAACTCAGAGAACTACAGAGTTGTCTTCACTCCATAACCGTAATAATACTAGCAATGTAACTTTGGAGTCTTACAGTAGAGATTGCATACCTAATGAAGGATTTAGCCCAATCTGTTATGGTTGAAATTTAAATCTGATTAACATTCTTAAATCGCTGTATATATAAGTTTGTTATAAATTTCTGACTGGCCGATATAGTTTCTTTTCTCATGCTGCAGAAGATTTGTGCGAACCAACAACACCAAGGCTCACGTCGACATCAACCAATTTTGTACTCAAAGCTCACTCTATTCTAAAAATTTTCACATAAACGATGGAACCACGCTATGACATACATAGCTTCAGAAACGGCTCGTTAATCGGTAGACGATATCTTCTTAAAATTAATTTAGAATATACAAGTGTTCCAAAATTGGAATGTGCCAAACATACAGGGTAGCATCAAAAAGTAGTAGGACCGAATTTCTGTTGCGCGAACGGAGCGAAGAGTAAGCACATCGATTTCCGTGAACCTCTATTAAGAAGTGTTGTCGCGATCGAAGACATTAAATTCTGCGTCAAACTCAAACCGCAACGCCTTGAACCAGAATGAGCAAGTCAATGATCAAATCCATGTTCATCTGCCTTTTGGACTGTCGTGGTGTGGTTCACGGGGGGTTTGTACCCCCTGTGACAAACTGTGAATGCTAGATTTTACATGGACGTGTTGACCACGACAACACGCCGTGCCACACCGCGCTGCTGGTTTTTCCTGGTTTCCTCCTACAGTCCCGAGTTGGCACCGCCGAGATCTTTCCTCGACTGAAGCGGTACCTCAAGGAAAACCGATACAGCTCCGTAGAAGACGCCCAAGAGGCCGAGATGGCATCTCTGAAGGAGATCCTGGAAAGCGAGTTCCAGAGGGTATACGCGTAGTGGGAGTCGCATTATACGCATTGTGTCGGAGCAGAAGGGTGCCATTTCAAGAACTATTGAAAATTTGTACCGATTAGTTCAATAAAAAAATTAAATTAACGCAGTGCTATTACATTTGATCCTATCCTGTATTTGGTTTTTGTTTATCGATATTGAAGCTTTTTACAGTCCTGTATTACACTTTAAGGTTGCATTAGGATCAAATATGATATTACCGAAATATGGTTTTTCGAGTGGATTTTTAGCAAAAGATAAATTTACATTAAAATAATTAGACTTCCATTAGCACACACAATTTCATGTTTTTAACAGAAAAGAAATTAGCGTTAACGGTGCACCATAAAAAGTCCATTGCCGTTAGATTGTGCAACCTTGCTGGACAAACTCACATGTCCACCACTCTAAAATTTATTCAGTGAAAAGTTGTAATAAAGGTGTGCTCAATCAAGCTAAAGCCGCATCCTTTTTGTAATGAACTCCGAAAAATTATCAGTTAGTCTAATAAAATACTCGTCCAACTACATAATTATGCTGGTATTACAAAATAAATTAACTAAATATTTAGCAATATATTTGTAGTGATGTATTAAATACCTCACCTCTTGCCTCTCCCTCCCCCATGCATTTTCTTTCTTGTTAATTGTTTTTACTATATAACAGCGTAATTGTTTCTTCTGTTATAAACCAGTTTTTAATTTTATTTTATTTCAGTATTTTAATCTCGAATCCTCGTTATTTTTCAACGTTCTATTTAATCTTACATCTGTTTTATTTCAGCAACGTAGAAATAACTTTTAGTCAAATAAAACACGAGTACCAACTAAAATGAAGAATCCGCGGTTTACAAGTACGAGAAACCTTTCAATTAGAAAAGCTGCTTAACTTGGATGAAGATGTGATTTTCTCTTTTGTTTCGTGAAAGAAAGCAGTCAGTTGCTCACGGGAAATTTTCCACATTTCCGTTGGAAATAAATGCTTATTATATTTTCTCATTTTTATAATCCTAAATGTTTAATTGCGTTCGACCTATTTGCTGATATGATGTGAACTGCCTTTTGAGCTCATTCAATTAAATTAATTTTCCTAACGAATTGTCCACTCTCATGACAATCCAACCAAACTGATATACAAAGTCTATTTAATTTAAAGTGCACACTTACACAACCCAACCTTTAATTAAACATTGTACGCTTTGTACGCAGTCCCTCGCTGAACGTTTAGATTGACTGAACTGCATTAGTACATACTACAGCAGTAGTTTGTTTATAAACACACATACATCATACAGAATTAATGATTTTATCGAGCAAATCGGCATATTGTAAATGCAGTTTAAAATAGTTAATAAAACAATTGCAAGCACCCCTTAATAGGTGCAATTAAATCTGTATTAATGAAATTATGATGTTATGCATTTATAAAATAAGTACATTATACATTATAAGACAACTTTATTCAGAAACTAGGTGAGATGAGAATCGTAAATCTTAGAAGCGCGGAGAATGATTCACGATCAGAGTTTCTAGGCCAGTTGTTAGTAAATGATGTGTTGAAAATATATTCGTTCCCTGGTTTTCACTTCTGGTTTTTCCTCGCTAGAACTGATGTAGGATACATTGACAAATATGCTCTCGAGAACTGTTTTGGGCGTAATAAATCCAAATTTACGTTTCGCGTGTGACAAACATGACAAACATGATTACTGTGCAACCACAGAAATAGGTCCTCATCAAATATGCAAAATAAACATATTTGTATCTTATATTTTCATTTCGAAATTATCTTGCGTATCTTAGAAATTGGCCTTCCTGAGAAGTAGGCGCTGTACATGTAATGTATGAGTGAAATATAATTTTTAGGATTCTTTTATTGTTAACAATTTGTATCAGTGTCTGTTTTTTATGTGTGGTGGGTGCTTTGATAAGATGGATTATTAACTGGAACGAGTGTAAATAAATTAGTAAATCACTTTCCTCCTGATGTAAAAGATCGTTGACTCAGTTATTTATTTCATTTAGAATTTCACAAACTTGGCGAGCCTAGTGAATTGCAATCGTTATGAAGCATGAAATTTTTAAATTTTAGATTGGTTCTTTATATTTCATAGGTAATTATGGAAGCTTTCTTCCAGTATTCTTTGTTTGTAGGTGGGTTCCAATGATACACAGGTCTCATCGCCTATTATTATAAGTTTCGAAAAACATTTCCTGAACAGATAAAATACTCAAGTGGACCTAACAAATATGTTGTCGATACAATTTCTGTTCTGGTGTAAGCAATCGCATACTACATTCTGCTGACATTGTGGTCATTCCAAACCCATTTTTAATATTGTTAATCCTGTTATTTCTGATGTCTCCACTTCAACGACAATTATTGATTGACAATTTCTTTCGATCTTCTAAGACCAATTACTCAATTTTCTTGACGTTTTCCTTAATTTTTACATTCTGTAGGTCTCATCTTCAATTGATTCAGTTTCACATTGGGATTACTTAGACGAAAATTTTACTTTATAACAACACAGATTCCTTATACAAGTCAGTCATCGTCTGATGATTTTTTCGGTCCGTTTGCATTTAACGTCAAAAATGTTATCTCATCTTTCTAGTGCTCTAACTGAGCTTTACTAACTTTAAACTATTTGGATTTAGACCGAACTTTATCAGTGAAAAAATCTTATAGATATTCTTATACTGATATGATATAGATTTAACTGATTACACAAATCGTAGGGTGACTATATTGTTGAATGATACTATAGACAGTCCATCACCATGTAATTTCACATACTCTTTATTATATTCATTTCACTGAAGGATCTACTACTCCACATAATGAAATAAAACTGTGTGAAGCTGTCAATATAAAATATTCAATAGATTGAAGAAGTACTAAACGCCAAGTCTTCAAACAGCAGTAATCCTCAGCGTTATTCTGCTCGGTTGGACGTACACATACATGTTTGGATATAATCAGCATTTACGAATGCAAGCGATTGAATCCTTTTGAAAGCCGTTGTTGTGTAATATGAACTACAAGAACTACAAACTGATCCAGGAACCTCTGATGTCGAAAGAACTCATAGGATCGGAAGCCATTACATTACTATTTGGTCAAAAGCTTTAGACGTACATGTTGACAGATTAATGATGATACTCAACGGCTTATATAAATTAAATCGAGTATATAAACAAGGAGTTGGAATATCGTGTTTTCGGTTGTATGTTTCTTTAGAAATTTAGCCATGGTCTTGATTAATTCTTCTTCTGATAATGGAAAAAAGGTTTTGTCTAAACAGATATGTACACATATGCGATTGGACAATTTAGATTTAGATTTAATTGGACGTGATATTGCATTGCGACCAATTTATCTATTTTGCCTCTTGCATCAGCTGTAAGCTGTTGGAATTTGCTCGCCATCAAAGCTCCCATTTAGCCTAAGAGCTTTAATACACTGCAGTAGCTGCGATGGTTTCAGAGAAGGTATTTCTTCTTCGTGTATGACATATTTGCTGAGATTATTGGCCCGGGTTTCAGTAATAACGTTGCAGTTTTCATCCTCCACCCCGCAGAATCTGCAATCGGTATTCTGCTTCAGACCTATCCGTGTCATGTTTTCCCCAAAGTGACACTATCCTGGTGTGGATACGTAGTCTCTTTCTACTTAGTTCTAGCAAGATCTTTGCTCTCTGCTTTTTGTTAGGGCTAAGCGATACCGACATTTTTGCTATCGGGTATCGATACCAATCGACGAATCGATATTTACCGATGTATCGATTCCGTGTATATCGATTCTGAGGACTGGAATCGGTTAAGTATCAACAGGTATCGATACTTGGAAATTGGTATCGATACCTTGAATCGATATTTCAAAATGATTCCTTGAATACCTACGACTGATTTGTAGGTATAGATTGTTTCAGGTTGATTTCAATAATTATATTCAATAACATCCACGGTATCAAATGTAAAATATTATAATACTGTGACTTTTTTATAACAATTATTGTTATTGTACGCGAATAATTACACCTACCCTTATTCATTAATATTTGAGTCAATATATGAAAACTAGTTCCATAAATGTTTATCTAAAAATGATTTTTACGATACTGTAGTTGTTACCGTAGTTCGTTGGTATGGATACCTAGGTATCGTTGTAGTGGTATCTAGGTGTTGATTCCTAGGTATCGATTCCAAGGAATCGATATCCAAGTATCGATTCTAAGGTATCGATACCGGTGTTAGCCAAGGTATCGGCGAATCTATACCAGTGATGGTATCGAATACTGGACGATGTATCGATACTTTGCCCAGCCTTACTTATTGTATTTATCTTTGAGTCCTTTTTTTGCTCAATAGGTGCTCAGCCCTATACCTCAAAACGGCTCCTGTTCCACAAACGAAGTTGTGACGGGCTTTGTTTCTAATAGGTTAGCTTTTTCATTGGCGCTAATTCAAGTGTGCTCTGGTACCCAGCATAGTGCAACTCTGGCACTCTATAGACTAATTTCGAGCTGATGGTGTTAGATCTCAGCGCCATGACTTCTTGACTGTCGCAAAAAAATTGCAATGCTGATAGTTTTTGTGCAGGCTCAGTTGAGCACATCTTCCAATTGCAGTGATCTCTACTTGGAAGACGGTAGGGTATATTTCCTATTTCTGATTATTTGATTCCTGACTCGAATGCCACTGCACCTGTTATTTTAACGCTAAAAGGTAACAGCAGCAGTTCAATCACAGTGGTAAAGACGCTCTGCTGAACTAGAACTAAAAATGAGGTTGTATGATCCCATCAATTCCGTTTCTTCGAGAAAGCACCCACTCTGTTAAAGCAATCTAAACAGTTTGTATACATACACTCTCAAAAGTAGCGGTACAACCCTTACAAACCATCACCTTATATGTACTGTATTGAATATGTTTATCATATGGGATCAGAATGCATTCTAAAGGCCCAACCTCCAACGCTATCATTAGATTAATATCAATTGCTAAATATTATATCAGATTAGATACATATGTATACTGCTAAAAATATTTTATATTTGTTTAAAAATTAATCCTGATTCTACTTCCAAATCTTGTTGGATTATGAAATGAATTCGCTCTAGAGCTTCACGAATTGTTACATCACACTTCCGTATTAAACCTCGGATAAATCTATAAATCTTCATCACTGCGTGTGCCTACATATTTCTTTAAATTCGTATTCAAAAAGCGTCGTAAAACGAAATACCATGATAAGCGTCTTGAATTTTAATGAAAATAAAAAAAGATAAAGGGAAGTTCCCTCAGCGGATTTGATTTATTGTCGACGTTCCGGGCGTTTTGAAACGACGAATTTCAAGATCGAAAAACGCAGGTACGACTTTAATTCCGGCAACGAGAAAAAATCGCTATTATAATACTTGTCTACGAGATCGAGTTTCCTGTAGGTACAACTGTAATAGGAATTTTCATCGTGACGTGATAAATGAATCGGTGTTAAATCTGTTATATTAACGCAGTCGGATACAGAATTTATTTCAAAAATGCGTAAGATTCCGTAAAGTCACGCAAAGTAAAGTCTTGCTGTCATAAATAAATAAAGAGACTAAATCGACACTAGAATCGGCGACTATTTTTAAACACATCTGTCGAATTTTGCGGCCCATTATAATAGAAAATTTAACAATCAAAACCACTACCCAGCGTTTTCTTAGTAAATAATAAATACAAAACAACGATACGGATAACGGAAGAAAATCCTGTCGGTAGATGGCGCATTAATTAGAAATTCTCCGCTACGTCCGAATACCCGGAGGGTAACTTAGCAACGCTGTTGGCTGTTGGTGTAAATATACAGCAGCAATCGTACTAATATTGTTTTCGTGTTGTTTTCTTCCCTTTTCTCCTACCATTATTCCAACCGTACGCAATGCTTTAACCTAGGCAAAAACGAAATGAAGCTACTGGAAGAATATTAAATAATTAAACGGCGACAGAGACTCTTCCACATGGGGACCTCCTGAACAATACGTTAGAAATCAAATTAGTGGATATATTCCGCAATTATAAAGTTCACTCTGTAGCTTGTGGTTATTATTAATAACTACATAATAGTACGGCTGCATATTCGCCCCGATTTATTAGTATTTCTGTGAAAGGTAATGTGGAATTCGTTTGATAAAAATATGAAAAAATAATTGTTTATTAACATCGAAAATATGCCACAAGTATACCACAAAAAAACTTCCATTAAATGAGAATTCATATATGGAAAAACCGTTTCTAAACTGTTGTAAATAATCTATATATAAAAAGTATAGGATATGTGCGCTTTTGTTTAGTACTAGAAATTTAAAAAAAACTATCGCAGACGATTTTTCCTTTGATTTGCCTTTAATTCTACTACTACATATTATTGAATTATATATAATAGATATCTACTTTCTATTTAACACTGATCAGCGAACAAAACCGGTTTTGTTCGAACGAATCATGTTCTATTTAAAAAAATTGAAATTGTGATTCATCCCCACTACAACAAGATTTGTGATCACGATTTGTAATCCCCTTTCCCTGTGGAACATCATATTTTTCGGTTCAGTATGTTTAAAACGAAGGCTAAGGGATATAGAAATCCCAATGGCCAAGGAAGCAAAATACTTGGGGGTTACTTTTGATCAAAAACTCACCTGGAATACACACATACAAAAGAGATGCAATAAGTTTTATTAAACCTACCACCTCTACATATCCATATACAAAGAGAAGCAAGGTCTGCCATCTACAGACTGATACAAAATCAAATACCCATCACACACACATGGGAGAATATATCAGAAGTTGATTAAAGAACTAAAAACCGGGGAGGTAACCTGTTTACCCACAGACGTAATGGTTCCAAAATACAACAAAAAATATAAAACCATAATACTAGAACGAGAACAATGGAAAGGCGGTTCTCCCGTTAAAGCCTCTCTACACTGGTATACAGACGGCTCGAAAACGGAACAAGGTGTAGGAGCCGGAATACTCGGACTTAAACCACGAACGGATGTCAGCCTAAGTCTATCGAAGGAAACTGAAGTTTTCCAGGCAGAAACGGTTGAAATTCACCACTGTGTCAGAGAAATATTAAGGCAAGAGACAGAACAAAAGCCCATAGCCATCTTCACTGACAATCAAGCTGTGATAAAAGCGCTTGACGCGACAAAGATCACATCAAAGCTGATATGGGACTGCGTATGCGCACTAAATGAACTAGGGACGTACAGCGAGGTGACCCTAGCTTGGGTACCGAGGCACGAAGGTATTAAAGGAAATGAGAAGGCTGATGCTCTGGCCAAAGCAGGAACATCTAGGCTACTCATTGGACCTATACCATTGTGTGGAACCACGAAAAGGGAGATAGCCAAAACCATGGAGAAATGGTCGACAAGTAAATCCCTCGAATTGTGGAAAAGCTCCCCAGCACCGCGGCAGGCTAAAGAATTCATCAAAGGATACATGCCTAAATACACTGAGGACCTTCTGAACAAAGGCAGGCGAACGGTCAGGCTAGTTGTAGGCGTTTTAACAGGACATAACAGACTAAACAAGCATATGAGCAACCTTGGTCTGGCGGAAGACGCCATGTGCAGAATCTGTCAGACAGATGAAGAGACCTCGCAACACATCCTGTGCCAATGCGAGGGACTAGCCAGATTGAGGCTAGAGTGCATTGGCGAACTATACCCACACGCGGTGAGCTATATGAAGACTAACCCGGCAAGGCTAGAAAGCCTCATAAAAAAGGCCAAGCTAGACCAGGTGGTCTAGATAATAGGGAGCTACAATAGACCTATAGGTCGCAGTAGGAAGAGGCTACATAGCCATCCCACGTAATTATCTATCTATCTATCTATCTATGTTTAAAACGAACATAACCTCACTTCTAAGTACGCGTTATGTGATGGTTATGTGTGGTGTACACAAATTCCCTTCTTCTTTTGTGCGTTCTTTTCGCAATGCTAGCTGCTGAAGGTGTTCCTACTAAACATTTGATCACGCTTTGCAAATCTTGATCCAGAAATTTTACAAATAGAAAGCAGCTAATATAAAAGGTTTGTTCATATACATATAGTGAGGCTCCAGAAACTTGGCCATTTACCCAACCGAAAAAAAATATAGACCTATAGTATAGTACCTCATTATTTCTTCCCATTTATTTGACGATGATTGTAGTTTAGTCAGTTGTTTAAATACGTATTGGTTCAAATCAAAAAAATATATCAGGTTCCATCAACGAATTATTCATTTAGCTTATATTTTGATTAAAAAAGAATTATGGACTTTATCTTGAAACTTTTCGATGGATAGATTACTTCATAGAAGTGGCCTACCATTTTATACCTAACAACCCTATAACAGCAAACTTATATATGTTTTATTTTTTCTTACAATGAGTGATGATGATTAAGCCAAAAAGAGCTCAGTAGTGGAACTCTATAAAACAAAAAGTGTTATCGCATCACATCGATCTTCGTCCCTCCAAATACTACTTAGAATTATTTGAGGCCCAGTAACGTGTATTTTGTCTATTGACTGTACATGTCAACCAAAGGCTGCCTCATCAGTGAAAAAAATATTTTTTCGAAAATTAGCGTCTACTTGAAATCATCATCTACAAGTAAATCATAAATTTTTCACATTTTATGTTTATAATCTAGTTAATACTTTTCAGAAACGTATGGATTTTCCTCGATAACCTTTCTCACGATTTACAGCTCTAGGTATACTCGTTTTAGCAAATCCCTGACAAAAGCGGTTTCTGCCAATTTTCCAACAATGCATGATGAAAAGTTCTGATATTCAGGAATGCATTGTTGAATAAGTTGCACACCTCTTCCTGGTATCTCTCTCCATCTTCATATCCCAACACAATTAAAAAAATGATTAATTGAATTGCTTCTCAATTCAATTAATAATTTCAAATTTTTGTCTAACTATCTAAAAACTAATTTTAGATTGTGCGCATTGAACAGGAGCAAACAGTTGGGAGTTGGGACAACGGCGCATGCTGCTACAACTGTAAAAATTTACATTTTGACCAATCATTGCATAGTGGTACGTAGCAATTCCCAACTGTTGGCTTGTGATGTATGTAGTCGTTGAATCAGGATCCCATATTACACTGACATTTTTATGGTGATAATCTATAGACTAGCTTATAATCAAGCAATAAAAGGAGGGAATTTTGAGAATGTACTTTGATACCTAAGATATTTGATGAAGATAGAATCCTTTTTTCCAGTTTATTTGTGATTTATTGAATGTTAATGCAGTTCTCACTTCAGTTTCTTTTGTATACTTTTAATAAAATGGGTATTAAATGATTAATGGATCATTTCTTGAAATGTTTTTTCAATAAGAGATTAAACATTTCGTACTGTCATTTTAAATTTAAATGTTTTCAAAGGCAAAAACTTGTTTCAGTTTTATTCGCTCTATTTTATGCTAAATATAATACTTCGTAGATATAGCCTAAGAAACGTAGACATTTTCATAAACTCTTTACCGTTTGTAATTAGAACTGTTGTTGTCGAGCACAAATGATAAGTTTTGTATATATTGTTGTATATCGAAGAAAAGTAACAATTCGGCTGGTAAAGCTAATTATGATTGAATGTAATTTGAACAATACTTTGGAAACACAACCCACAACCACTTGTAAACATGTGTTTTTTCATCAATAGTTCTACTTAAATATTAAGCAAGTATATTGCCAAAATAATTCTGCAATCAACACCAAAAAAGCTATATATTTTCAATATCGTTTCCTCTGCCAGTTTCTTGAGAAGGTCTCTTACTAGCTCGTGGCGACGGACTGGTAGAGCAGGAGAAAAAAAGTATCCGGACAGTGCGCGAAAGAAGGAGGCTTCTTACTCACACCCTACGGGAACGTTATTGTCCTAGAGTGCATACAAATAATGTCTGTGCCACAGACAGTCCATGTAGGTATACTAAGTCAATAAAGTACCCGTGCATTTTGAGTGAAGGGCGTCTTTCTTACATGCACTGGCAGGATACTTTTTCTCCTGTTGTACAACTTTCCATCTTATAGACTTACTTGGCCTCGATATAGCGCCACATCGTTCGATTATAAATTCATTGTCCGTCCTTGACTGCTCATGAACGATCAAATATGGTAATAAAAGACTAGGATAACAAGATCAAGAAACAGCTTAAAAATAAAGTACCCAAATTCCAAATAAGGATACGCAAATAGTTTTATTATTAAAGATCACATAATAAAAGGAAAACAAGCTTTTGTCTTGTAACAGTTTCAAATATATGCAGTATACACAATATGTGGGATAGTGTGTGTCCACGTATCGATGCATGAATAGGGCAATAACGCTGAAAAATGTTGAGACCTTGGTTTTTTTCTTTCGCCAGTAAAGTTTATGTTCTGCAAGAGATATAACAAAACGTTACTAAGAAAAGTTGTTGAGAAGGATAACAACATATTAACTGTATTTTTTAACTATTATACTAACTATATTTTAACATATTCATTTATTTAAAAGTTCGTTACCTGCATGCACTCAATACTGCTCTTCTCACAAGAGAAACAGAATCTACAGGTTTCCTTTCTTTAATACTTCTGCCTAATTTGAAAGCCTCTTTGAATAATCTATTTGTTTATATTTTTTGTTCTATCCCAAAAGTAAAAAATCTTTTATCGTTATATCCGGAGATGAAAATGATGTTTACCTGCTGAATACATTCCTATCATAGTACTTACATCACTTTCATTGTACACTCCTGGTAATGAGAAATTTTTATATTAGTTTGGATACTGTAGATTGCGCCAGTACTGTATTCGGAAACTAATTCGACAAGACCGTAAAACTGAATTAAATGGATCCGTTCTGGTACAGCAAGCATTTTTCAGCAATTTTTGGGATGCTTTACTGTTGTATTGTTTGTATTGGGATTAACTTTACAGTACAGAAAACTAAAACTAGTTGCGACAATTTAAGCGTTCTTAGACACTGCAAATTTCAAGAACAATACCATCATTCCAAACAAGTTCCTTTAATGTTGATATGTTTTGTTTCGTAATTTTTATTTCTATATCTACCTAATATGTAATTGACAGAACAAAAGTTATCTCATTTTATTAAAATTTCGCAAACATGGATAAATTGTCATTCCGAACGACTTTTCTCAACAATGCTTTGTTGTATTTCCTACAAAACATACACTTTACTAATGGAAGAAATTACTTTTTTGCAAATTTCGAAGATATATTTCAGTTTTTGAAACTAAAACTGTAACAACGTAATTTCTATTCAAACAGGATTGAACCTTAAAAAATAAAATTATTTTTCAAATTTTTCAGCCTTCTTGTCCTATTCACGCGTCGATCCGGTGACACACTGCATATAACGGCCTAGTTGTAAATTCCCATGGTTAGGCTCTCAGAAGTACTACATACATATCTGATGTATTCATAAAATATCAAAAAGAAAAACACGTCAAAATAGAAACGTAGCAGTGCAATAATCTTTGGAGTAAAAGTTTGGAAATGAAATGTTAGAAGACATAATTCCGTGGCAATGTAGTCACTATGGCGGAAATACCTGAGGTGGACTGGGGCTTCTAAACATTCACGTCTTGCGTAGTGTATGGTTTACAAATCTCAGAAGTAAAATTTCATCCAATTTATGTTCAACAAGGAAACCAATAATCACTAACCAAATTAATCGAATTTATTTCGTTGTGACATCCAATTATTTAACGCAAGGTAACTAGCAAAATGGAAAAAATTTGACCACAAAAGTATCTCAGCTAAACTATAAAAATAACCCCATCTGCCTACCAATAAACCAACAATCCAAAACTGCCAACGCAATAATAAAGATATTATGTATGTCGTTTTTATATTTTCTAGAAAAACAAGTACTATTAACCGTTCGTTAAAACATTTTAAGAAATTTTCTCAAGTGAGTCAAATTACTTACTCGCTTGGGCGCACGTACACACAAAATTTGTAATACGATCGTCAGTATTTGTTGTGTTTTCGAACCAGGAGGATACTTGTCGACCACGCTCAAATGTGTTTGAGGCTACTGATTGAAACTGACCCATTTTTGGAAAATGGACGTATTACATCAGTAATCCTGTATAAAAAAGACTGCACGTGCAACTTGGACCAAACCTGATTTGCATCAGACAAAGAGAATGTTCTATCTGGTGCGATAAAAAGGTCATTTAACAAAATATTGCCAATAACTTAGACAGTCTGAGAAAAAAATTAAAGAAATTGGTCAGAGTTGACCATTCGGAAGAGCATTGTTTCCAGCATGATAATGCTCGACCTCACTCAATAAAAGCTGGCTAACCTTGACTCGGAAATTTTACCACATCCACCGTACCCTTCAGATATTGCACATTCGGATTTCTACCTCTTCCAATTGCTGCAAAATTGCCTTAATGAAAAGAAAAATCAAAAGTGAAGATGACAATATTCTTTCAAGAAGGAATTAACCGGCTATCTGTAAGATGGAGGACGGTTGTATAAAGTAACGGACACTACCTTGGCTCATATTTTATTAATAAATATCTTCAATTATTTTATTAAAATATTTAGAAAATGCAAGAGAACTTTTCGACACACCTAACCTCCTAACATCCCTTGATGATTTCCTCTCTTGTCACAGATTAATGTAGAACATTTTAATTCCCAACTGTCATATTATTAAAAAATCTACTCTATCTCTACTATCCCCTGTCTTGAAAGATCATTGACAAGTGATAACAAGCTTAAGAAATGTGTTTGGAACTTTAAATTGTCCCCAATTCTGAAGAATTAATAATCAATTTCATCCCCGAAAATCAGGTTTACTCTATTTTCCGAAATGTTTACCTATATAAAATTTGAAACGCTGTACTTATCAGCCCAAGGTAAACAGTTCTCTTTAACAAGATACAAATTCTTAATCCTCCACCACATTTCTTAAACTTAACAACAGCTAGGCCACGCAAGCGACTATAACAACCGAAAGGAAATTTAAGCGTGACTGCTAAATCGTCTACGACTCATATTGTGCCACATAATTTCAATTTGCGCTATGAACATCGAACAACCTTCAAGTTCCTACTTCGCCCCAAGGAGAGCAAGCAGCGAATAACGCTAAATCGAATCGACTGCTAGCTTGGGGTAGCAGTTGGTCGCCGTATAATTGTGAAAATCATTATATTGTTCCCGCACGGTTCTCCCCGATCGCAAAGTTCGTTATTTCGGTCGATAAGGACGTTTCTCAGTTGAGTACGCACTTCAAAGTCACGTTTTTCATTTATTGTAGGTATGTTCCGCGTATCGTATGGAATTTCGGAGATGATCGTTTTCGAAGGTTTTCTGAAGCTAGTGCGTAGGAAGTTGACGATAAAATTAAATTCAATAATGTCGAAAACTTCCGTAGATTTCGTATTCAAGTTATAACATTTCCTCAAAATTCTGTTGCGGGATACGTGGGACGTGGGATACACGAATACATAGCCCTTACTTATATCAAATTTAGACTTCAACTAAATTTATTTAAAAGCAGCTTAAGAACTCTATAAAGTTATTCCATCAATGTATGCGGAGTCGTAGTAGTTTGAAACTTCAAATGCCAAAACTGCGAGACCTTATTACTTTTTGTTTGTCTTCCTTAATTGGAGATCCAGTTCGCCAATTGGCGAACTGAATGTGTCAATCGCTGACATAAACATTTGAATAACCGGCTGAGCAGCGATTATTGTCGGAATAAACATGCTTACGCGAAAGGAAAATGCATTTCTACGAGTTATTCTTCCGCTCTACTAGCAAGCATGAAATAATATCTTTCTCGCAACTGCACAATATAACCGGCTGTGCAAAGCACGAAGAGTTCCGCTTTATTTGCCGGGCATATACACGTTCCGTACTCTATTTCCTGCTTTCTATGTGGTCGTACTTAGCGGAGTTACACTTGTATGTATTTGTATATGGATGTACTCGTACATAAATTGAGGCGCCACGCCGCGGTGAATATAGGAAGTTGTAATCGCCTTGGCTTGCTTGTTATAACGGCTTTATTCTGTCAAAATTTTATCCGCTTAGGTAGATACCGCGGTAGAACACAATAATGTTATTATTAAGAAGGAGATACGACGACACATATTTTTTGGAAACGAGATTTTTATGCTGGCAACGTTATTTACACGTGGGTAAATTTATTTTTACTACAACTTACATATAAGTAGTATTAACCTGCTGCGAATG
The DNA here is from genome assembly GCA_023690525.1 of Holotrichia oblita. Lineage (NCBI taxonomy): Eukaryota > Metazoa > Arthropoda > Insecta > Coleoptera > Scarabaeidae > Holotrichia > Holotrichia oblita. The sequence continues at coordinate 18,926,252 of CM043022.1, forward strand.
AATACAAGTACTGATATTCACCAGAAATTAATTCAATTTTATCGTTATTACTAGCTTAGATGTTAAAATCCTCTGAAAAGGAAGGCAATTTCTTTAATCTGAGCATTATCTTTTTAGAGAGATTATATTTTATATATGTCTGGTCTATCAATGTTACCAAATCTAACAACAGGTTAAGTTTAATGCCATCGAGTTACTATGACTCACCACCAATATTCTCTTACACTATTGCCCTCGGTAGAGTAGGCTGAGAGCTTTTTGCCCAAGAAGGCCAGTTAGAGTATTCGCTGATTTTTTCAGGAGTCGACCAAACGATGGCCGCAGTGGTTAGGCGGCTGACTATCGTTGTGGTGGGACGATAGGAGGAGGATTTCAATTCCCTGGAGGGACGGTGACATTTTTACAGAGGGTTGAAATCTAGATAGACTTACCATTCGCTGTTGGGAGGAAAGTGATTAACAGTAAGGTATTATTAAAGGCGATATGATGCTGTCACAAAGCTATTTAAACACAATTTACACACACAAAACTACACCGCGAGAGTTGCAGTGATAGCCAGACAAGTAATGCAGCTTACAGAGTCACTGCAACTAAACACCCACCACACTTTAAAACAAAAACAAAAAACATGTTTTCCAGTAACCCTAGCCTAAGTGACTGTTTCCATACGTTCATATGTATTCCAATAATCTCCTGTGGCTGACAAAGAAACGTCCAGTTCATCAGAAATCATTAGCATATTCGCCCTACTAGCTGGTACCACTTCAAAGTCTTATAACGCATTTGAAAGGAAATTGTCCACCTGTGTGCACAAAAACAACGTCTATCCAGCTTCCAACCAACCAAAAATGGTTAGGCTATTAGACTTAGCTTGCTACTTTTGCTTGGTACACACACTCACTACACGTAAAATAGAACATTAAATATCTGACATATAACATGTATGAAAATAGGCATTCATAAATCACCTCAATAATCACCAGAATTTACAAATGCAACAGCATAGTCAACATATACAACTGAAGCATTATCTTGTAAAATAAAGTAAAAATAATTTCTGAAGGAAAACAAGAGAAATATGGCAAGCAATAGATTCCATATAATAATATTCCAATGTGCTTTTGCTCTTTTAATCAACCTTCGCTCATTAAGTTGGCTCTAAGCTTTGGGTTGTGCACTCTTAGATAAATTGATATCCTCTTGGCAATCTGTTATTGTTTGATAGATTGTCGAAACCGAAATATCTTACTCTCTGTAAATCGCTTTTAGATACTCGTCCCACTAACTGTTAAATGCCTCTACGAATATCAAGCATGTTCAACATTATTGACACTAACTATTACATACATTTTTAAAAATTATGTCATATTAAATGTCAAATAATTTATTATGTTTTATTTCCAACAGCATCTCGATCAAATCGAATTAATTTTATTGGAATTTTTTTCGAAAACTTTTGGGGCACACGTTACATTCTTCACCCTTAACTGTAGTTTTAGACATCAAAATTACAGATACAACATCAAACTCCTTGCTATAAGGCTTTCTTGAAGTAGAAATTACAATTATCAGCTACTCTGATAACATATCCATGATTACGTTCTTCACATTTGATCTATTGCATCTCGTTGACTCACCATCACGCTCTAAGTCAAAAGTTTTATGGTAGAAGCACAATATTTGACATAGAAGTTCACCAAGTAACTTTAACATTACTACAAAAGTACAAATCACAATACAAAGTTAACTAAAGACTAAATGCTCTGCACTTTGAAAGAGATTGTTTCTGATAGCTGCTCCTAGCAGCACCGGTGCGTCATATTCACGTCAAGCAGAAAATAACCAACTAATAACGTGATAAAAAGGTATCTTTCTCCACGGCTTTTTGACGTTTCTTGCTAATCGTCGATATGACGTGCACAAGAAATTGTGTGATGACCTATACATGTAGATATAACATCTACATAACTATTTTCTTTCTATATGGGTAGTTATCTTTCAATTCCAGATGAATTTCCACGTTTGGTCAAATGAAACAGCAATTCATTAAATATCAATGTATTCCAAACAGAAATTCATATACATATGGATATATGTACAAACGACGTCAACATTTGACGTACAAGATTATATTATTTTGAAGGATATTAAGTAGTAAGTATTAACTTGGACTGTCCTTTTTAGTTACAAATTTTTCATCAGAGAATGTTTATTTAATAAATAAAAGTATTGTTTTAACACGAATTTCTCTAAAGAACTTCAAGAACGCGGTTCACCTTTTTAGAGAGACGAAATTTCCTTTAGCAAAAGTAAAACATTTATTTACTAAATGGAATTTCTCTACCGAAAAATGTGCGACTACTTTAGAAAAAAATGGTACACATGTTCACAATGATACACTAATTTATCCATGAAAAAACGCACGAGCAAATGAGTTTTCCTCCATTCTCACGAAATTTCGCATAGTCGTTCTCTCTCCACATCACTAATTTTTGGAAATTTCTTTATGCAATTTTTTTTCAAATTATAAAAGTAATTGATTAAAGAAAATTACAGCAGCAACTGTTATGTTGTCGTTGAGGCAGTAAAACATTTTTAATTTACAAAATAAAACCTTGAAATTGAGTTTAGATGCGACGCTTAAGTTTTTTGTCTAGTATTATCTGGTACTTTTTCAATATTAAACATGTGTATTTGACAACAGCAATTATTTTTGATGATTCAGTTACATAAAGAATTTAAAAAATATCGGTGTCGTATATAGTGATTATTAAATGATATCGAAGGCTTCCATGGTCTGAATCAATGTTATAAGGGCTTCCAGATTTTGGCCGCGTCATAGTAAAGTAAATATATACAATACAAAAATAAAGCAAAACTAAAAATTAAAAAAATAAATATTCAAAAAATATGTACAAGTCACTCAAACTCCACGCTGCGCATTAGTAGGCTTCTTCGGGAACAAAGCTACGATTGAGTCGAAAACCTTCTGGACTCTAGCGTGGTTGACACTTTGAATTATTATGACCTTTTAGTGCCTCTCACCCAGTTTTTGCCCCTGTCAGAAGGTTTTCGCCTCTAAGGTGGTTTACAAGCGCCAGAAAGTAACTACCGTGTAGGCGCCCCTCGCCTAGTTTTGCTCCTGAAGATACCACTTACATTAGTGGCGAAACGTCGTGCCTGAGTATATAAATAAAAATATAAAAATTTTGATCTTTTGAAATATATCCGTAAGGTTCAGTAATGTTTAGGACAACGATAATCTGTTAATTTTTTTTTGGTTTGTCTTTCATCATTTTTACTTCATTAATCAGAACTTTATACCGCGAATAATTTCTAGTTTAGACAATGAAAATTCGCAACCTTGGCTAACCAATTTTTCTAATGTTTACTTTAAAGTTCTGCTCCAATATTCCCTTATTAATTATTTATCATTGACACGATTTTGCATACACTTAGAGATGTGTATAAAGAGTTTGATCTCTCAACAAGATCCGTGTACAATTTGCGCGGAACAGGACTGTAATAATTGTCGGAGTCTTATTTGGAACGGTCACTTTTCCTAATCAGACAGCTTCTCCTCAAAAAACTAATAAATAAATGACTACAAATTCAACAAAAATATTGAGCCAAAGTTGCATCATTTTCACGAAAGCTTGTTCTATGTGTGGTGGGTGCTTAGTTGGAGTGACTCGGTAAGCTGTATTACTTGTTTTGCTAACACCGCAACACTCACGGTGTAGTTGTTTGTAGGTAAATTGTGTTCAAATGGTTTTGTGGCAGCATCATATCGCCTTTTATAATGCCGCGCTCTTAATCACTTTACCAGCAACATCGAATGGTAAGTCGATCCGGATTTCAACTCTCCGAAAAATGATACCGTCCCCCAGACAATTGAAACCCGGTTTCTATCATCCGGCCACTACAATAGTCAGCCGCCTAGCCACTGCGGCTATCGACCCGTTCTATTTAAAACTTAATTTAACGCGAAGGCTAATAAACGATTTTATATCACATGTATCTGGTCTTATGATTGATGAAACCTTTGCACCAACTCTCGTCAATAACATTCGCAAACAATATCATCCCTCGGAAAAAGCGTAGCGAAATACAGTTTTGTGCCTTTCAATAAAGCACTAAATAAATATATATTGACCGAAAGCCAGTATCAAAATAATAAATGTGAATCATAGCCATGCTAATAGCGACTTAATATGTTAGATGGAATAATGTCACCTAGTTCCATATTTCTAACTGCTGTATGCATTGGCATGATCCATATTCATCATGTTTTAATACCGCACCATAGTTATGACTAAAGCTACGAAAATTTTAGATCCCCGCCTGTCAACATCCCATTATTCTTCTCTCTGCCGTTTATTACACACTTATTTCATGCAGCTGCGATTTATGCAGCATTGTTTTACTTCGTAACTAGTGGTCATCGTAGCATTTTTATTTGTTTAATACTATCGTTTTGTGTGTGCAAAAATAACCCGGACAGTTTTTGTTTAGTTTGAATGTATAATAAGTGATCAACACAAACTTTGGGATGCTTTTCAAAATTTCATTTAAAAGTTATTTTATTTCATATTGATAAAACAAGGTAATTTCAAAAACAAATCTAAAGGGCAAACAATTAAAAAAACGTAATAAATGTCTAATTTATATCGAGAAATAGGGAAATTTTCTTAAACATCATCGAAATTTTCATTCGATTATAATTTGGCAGAAAACGCTAAAAAATAAACAAGAAAAAAAAGTAGGTGTTACTTTTTTTTACAAAAAACTATATGCTATAAAAGCATTTACTCCCTGAAAGGTTAATGTTATTCAAAACATCAACTTCTCTCATACTACTACTACCTAAAGGTAATAGAACCTGATTAGAACATTCAAACATTCTACGAAACACCGTCAGCGTAACCAAACACTACCCTAAAATGTCGGGTCGTGACGCAGTGGGAGCAAAAGCGAAAGTTGTTTGTGCTTAAACAAAATAATTAACATTTAAATTTCAACACGTTAACTAATTCTGAACGGGCTTTCCTTTTTGCCCGTGTATTCCGCTAGCTTTCTTCATTAAAACAACATTTTCGTCAGCGAGAATTCAAGGTGCTCCTGTTTCATTTTTTGCTTCCTACATAATCCGCACACCGTGACAGCTCGTCAGTTACATGTTATGCGGTCCTACATATTTTCTCATCATAAATGAGACAGCATTGTGGAATTACGTTTGAAATTACATCTAAATTTTTTATTTTGTTGTTATAAAAAAGAGGTTTAAATATTGTTGGTTTTTTTTACAAAAAGGATTTAGATACTTACCGTGTATATATCTACATATATTTTACGATTTAAGAGAAACGGTAAATCTTTTTTTCCATTTTATTTATATAATGACTTTACTATGCTCAGATTTCTGAACCTCTTCTACAAATACCTTAAATAGCCGTACTCTAACATACATCCAAAAGCTAAACCTGAACAAGCTACACTCGTACTTTCCTTTCTTTCCTCTTCCGTTTTAAATTCAATCCTTTTCGGATGGGCTGTTAGCTGAAAATAATAAATTTTACATTCGAGACTACCGCCACTCTTCACGTTAAAAGATCCCTTGCGTTCACTTCAACGGAATGACTACCTCGCTTGCCTTTCTATTGACACAGGAAATTTTCTAATGGAGTCTAAAATTTAGATACACCATCCCATCTTCCATAACTTACTATACGCTTAACATTCTGCACGAAAGAGGTGGTTTGTTTTATATCTTTTACATCTTTTTTATTAGTTTGATAAATCATGTAAATCGATGTTGAGAATGTTAAAGGAAATATTTCTGACGTACTCAACTAAATCAAATTCATTGCTATAAGTACAGTCTTCGCGTTTAAATCATGCATCAGCCTCTATTATCTCTGACACATCAAACTAGGGGAAGAATTACTTTTTCATAAAGATGAAGCACCGGTACATATCACAAAGTACACCATTGTATTGGAAATTAGATATGCCTAGAGTGTTTTGTGTGAGAAGATATGTCAGGAGAGCTGTAGGCAATCATCTACCAACTAGTGATCGCTTAAAATTTGCCAGGAAACGAATAAGATAAGTACCTCAATATGCGATAATTGGCTTAAATTAAGATGGAATCTCAACAAAATAAATTACTACATTCGAAAAGAACTTTCTTACGAAGCTAAGTCATAAGAGAGAATGGAAGGGAGAATCGTCCACCTACTCCTTAAAGGGAAATACCGTTAAATCCTATGTGAATGGTTCCAAAACCGACAAAAGGACAGGTGCAGCGGTATTAGGCTCAGAAATCGAAAGCTAATCTAATAGAAAAGAAAAACCGCCACAACTTTGTGGGACCGAAGCCGTTTTGCGGTATACGGATAAGCACCTAAAAAGAAGAACTCAAAGATAAAGAGCGGAGGCTCAGAGCATCCTTCTGTGAGAGTCTCCCTAGTTTGAGACTTTCCACGATATTCTTTGGAAACTACAACAAGAATAAAGCAAGAACTTTGTTGGCTATAGAATGTCAAATTAAAAAACTAAAATAATAATAATAAAATGAAACAGAACACTAGTTATGACATTTCTAGATCTTCGTATGAATTCCCTGTTACCAAATATCTTTAAGTTAAAGTAACGATTGAAGTCCCCATTGTTTACTAAAACCAGAAAAGCGTTAAATGCTAACGTAATTCTCGTAGTAAATTCATATGAGAGTAGGTACATCTTTCTTTTTAACAGTTACTCTTTGCATCATTTTTTCCTGTTTTGTTCGTATAGTTTGGTACCTATACTTTATTTGTTCTTGTCATGATATTAACTTGCCATGTTATATCATATTACATTCATACAACTGTCCCAGAAGGTTAAGACCATCAATTTTTATCAATTCTTCTTTGAATTTAAATCCCATTTTAATAAAAAGTTTCTAAAAAAATTCAAAATCGTCTAACAACAACACTATCGCCACAATCACCACTTTCTTCTTCAGTAATATCAACTAACCAAAAGTTGTACTACCTATGTAACTGTAGATTATTTACGTGTGGAGGAGAAACAGCGACTGAGTTGTCTATACGACATTATTTTCAACTTGTCGTATGACAAGTAGTACAACACATCGTTGCGGCTGTAGACCGTGTCATTAGAAAAATGCTAAACATCAGACAATAAACTATAGAAACATACGTCACAAGTTCGATGTGCGAAACCACACAGGAATTTTCAGGGAGAAGACTTGAAAAGGTAACTCGTCATCGCATAATACAATCATGGGTAGAGCAGTGTTTATTGTCTGGGGTTCGAATCTTATCGGTAGCCCTTGTGGTGCGTCTAACTAGATCGGTACTCCGATTGAGCTATCATTAACTACATTGTTTACATCCATAATTTACTCAGTAAGAGCTGCAGATGCTAGCCTTAACAAGCAATACAGTTTAAGAAGCATACACCACTAATAAAACATACTTTTAATAAGATTATATAAATTATCCCACTGTTTCTAATCACCTTGTATAAAGACGAAAGTGTATGCGCATTAACCACTAACTAATCATTATCTGCCCAAACTCAACAAAATCCGCCACTGATAAACATCTCTACAATACAAACATAGTACGGATGAAACGACAAAGCAAACAAAACTAGATCGATTACTTAAATAAATAAAAGCAAAAGTAGGATAAAGCACAAAACACACGATTTTAATCAAACGAAACACTTTTCTCACTCTGCGGTTTCATCCGCTATTACTCGCCGACGATCTTGTACATCTCTTGCTTATGGTAATATAGCAGAAAGCATCTTTACAAATACAAATCGACCAGCTTCTCACTCTATAAACGTCTCGCTTGCGTCGTGGTTTCCGTTTCCTATAAAAGCTTTTTTAATGAAAAACTCAACCGGGTGTTAAATAGAAAAGGACTTGTTTTGATCGTCGTATATCTATTACGTTTAACAGCTGATTGATGATTATAGTCCCGAAAAATGATCTTTTCTACCGTGGATTTACGCAAAATATGTTTTAATATTGGAAATGCTTCGTAATGGTTTCATTTATTTATACTTTATGTTAAGATTAGCGTTACTTTATTATGATTAACTCATGGAATACTTGCAAAAATGTACTGAAAAACAGAAGTATCCTTTTAAATTATGCATTTATCACAGTTCATGCACGTAACTTTTTCTCTAATGAAAGGTAAATGCGTAACGAGTCACCAAGACCCAATTAACAACAGTTCGGTGATCGATTTTGACAAAATTGAGATCATATCATCAATAATATTGGCAATGTTGTCTTGAGTACATTAACGGAACGTTGTTAAATTCTCATACCTACTTAACAAAACTGATTCTTCATCATTATTAAATAACAAAAGATTACCCATAAAATATTTTACTACGTTTTTTCCGCTGAATTTGCTGCCAAGTTTCCTACTTTCTTTTCGGTTGCAGGCCTAACTGTTTCTTCTACCTATTGGCGGTCTTATGTATTTTCTTTTAGATGTGTAAAAAATGAGACCTCGTTCGTGGATGAGTGTAGACTAAAGTTGTCGGCATTTTCTGCGTCCTCCGATGTGTCCATCTTAGGAATGTTTTTGATGTTTCTATTCGCCTTGATTGTATATCGTTTAACTTTCTCAATGGCATTCATATGCCATTGAAGCATTTGGAGGCAACATCACGTTTAATAAGTGTTGTCCGAACTTCTACAATTTATTGCAAAGTCTCCTTAGTGTATTTTTCAGCTTTATTAGATTTTTATTGAATTTTTGAAGAGAAGTAGGGCATTTTTTTTAATAATAAAGTCAAGGTAAAAAAATAAATAAATAATTGAGTACTTTACTCGAAGTTACGTAAAAAGTCATATTCACACTTACCTCCACACGTAAATAACTACAGATGACGAGAGACACAACAAACCACTACAAACTAGTACCGCCTATTTATTTAGTGACCTTAACGGATGCCTCATTTGAATTTAGATGACGCCAGGGTAGGTCGGTAAACATGCTTATAAATATAAGAAGAGAACGGCACACTGCCGCACTTTGCAGAGTTAACCTCATCTTTTGGGTCAAAGATTAATCTCAATAACAAATAATAGCCACACCCAAATACTGAACCATAAACGATGGCAAATGAAATACAACATTGAATGATGTCGAAGCAAGCAAAGGATATTCCTTTCAAATTTAACAAATATTACAAAAACAAGAAATAATATTGAGTCATCCTTACAGTTGCATGTGAGAAACAAGAAATAAAAACAAAGAAACAGCCGCATTTGAAAAAGTAATTTTGAAAGACTGAAACCGATTAACAAAACTTTTTTTATACCATGCATGTTAGTTATTTAATAATACCCTTTGTATTTAATGGATACCAAAAACGGTTGAAATTTATTTTGAAATAGCAAGAAACTTAATGGTGAATGAGTTTATTCTGTCAGATATGAATTTCAGGCTTTTGTGCAATAGTTTTCAAATATTACATATGTATGTGTTTGCCATTCTGTGCAACTATTCAAGAATCGTAATCGTAAAAAGGGCAGTGATAGTTCAACAGTTAGAAACCCACATTTTTTGCGAAAGCACCACTGCATCCAAAGAAAATTGGAGTTGTTTAATAGAAAGATTATTGGACGTATATTTTTTGAAAGCATATCGATTGCAAATACAACATTTTAGACAGTATCCCAAAAATGCTTACAACTTTTAGAATATTAAATGTTCAACGTTATAGAATGGAAATCTTGTTAACTTTTTAAATATGTTACATGATGATGAATTACAGGAGGCGACTTTCAACAAGATGTAACTTCCGCACATACTACCCACAAAAACTTATTTCCGAGAGGATTTTTTGGTAATCAAATTATTAGTTAAAATGCAAACACAATTTGGCCACCTTGTTCTCGTGGTTTAACACTATGTGATTTTATTTTATAGCCGTGCTTAAAAAATCTATTTCTGTAACTCCTGTTTTTGATCTTAACAACCTGCGACCAAGCATTTTGAATAAGAAGATATTAATAATGCACCCATTAGATCTGTTAATCGAAGAAGTTTACACCGTACAACTGAAACTGAAGGCCATATAACACATTTTATTTAACAAGTTTTAGTTAGTATTTAATATATTTTTTTCTTTATCCTTTTGATTTATACATTAAACTCCAGAACTGATTTTCTGCATCATATTTTAATATTCCTTAATTTTACGCTTTGGAATATTATGTTAGTTTGACAAATGTCAAGTCGGTTCTATTCTTTAGATATCAAACCTTGTTTAACGATTTCTTACTGTCATAAGTAGGACATGTAGGTTAAATTGCTGAATCCATCTAAAACATAAATTGATTTAAATCATGGCATACTCTGAAAACGTTTTTGTAGCTCGGTATATACAGAGTGTCCCAGCTGACGCGGTTTCTTTGATAATTTGTTTATTTTACAGTATAGAGAAAAAAGTTTCAAATAAAGGTGTGTCGGTTTATACATAGAACATATACATAGAACATATTTTAAAATATACAGGGTGTCCCAATTATAGAAAAAACTCTATTTGTTGCGTTTTTTATGTTGTTATTTGTTGAAAGGTCCTGTTCTGTTAAAATTGTTTACAATACAAATCTAATTGAGCTTATTACTTATGTGTAATTATAAATGGTACAAATGGTTATTAAATATATCTGTCATAATATTATTGTTACGTAGCCTAGTTTGTGCAAATTGAAGTGGTCTGTTTCGACAGTTGCAGAAGAAATATACATTTTTCTGTAAAACGGTTAAAGATAAATGGGTACATTCTGATATCAAAAGAAAGAGAATTTAATTTTACATCCAACCCTGTAAACAGATATAGGGTGCCCCTTAAAAAACGGAGTTATTGGCATTTAAATGTTTCCAAATGTTGGCACCAGTAACTGTATATCAACAAAAGGATCTGTACATGTTAATATAGGAAATCGTAAAGCGAATCAAGACGTATCAATTTGCGCAATCCAAAATTTTCTACCTTTTTCAGTTTTGATCCTACAGCTCATTAACGAGAGCGCTGCAATTGCAAAATTTTTGATAAAATATTTATTTTCTCGAAAACAAAAGCACATAAAATATCATGTAGAATCTAAAAAATAAATAATATATAGGGTGATCCATTTAAAAGAACAAAGTTACATACGCTTTTTGTATAATTGGAACACCCTGTATATTTGAAAATATTTTCTAGCTACGCATCGTGTTAATAGGGACAACTTTTATTTGAAACTTTTGTCTCTATACTGTACAATAAACAAATTATCAAAGAAACCGCGTAACACTCTATTTAATAAAGGGTTATTACAAAGGAAATAGACAGTTTGGATAGCTTATAGAAAATTTATTTTTGAAAAGTTAAGATTATTACTTATATGATTATAAAGAAGAATTTATTAAGTTTTTATTTAAAATTTTTACAAATGTTCAATGTGTGCACCATTGCACACGCTATTAAGCATGTGACGGTCAACTGTAGCAAGAGCATTTGTGATACGTTATTTAAGTTCGTCGATATCAACAGGAAGCGGTGGTATGAAAACTTTGTCTGTTACATAAGAGTTTGTTTTGGCTAATTCAAGAACACAATAAGCTTTCTCCACTTTACTAGCGGCCATTTTGCTAGACTGGTCATTCTTAGTTGTTGTAACAGCGGTACCAACCTAACAGTTGTACCAACATAAACTTTAAGAAATTCCCTATTAACCTATATCACTTACTATATTCAAATACACCGGTCTGATTTTTTAGAGGCTATTGAAAGTGTCTATTTCTTTTGTAATAACCCTGTATAATCGTTGAGTAATGAAGGTGGAGGCTTATATTTAGCCAGGTATGCAGACGGGGGCATATAAAGGTATACGGGGTATAACAATTTTCAATGTAATGTAAAATCCTTTAAAAACTTTTCGTTCTTTCAAAAAAGTAGGATAGGAGCTAATAGTTTATCACTAACGATGACCAAGTAACACACTGGTATCATGCTGACTCAATATTTTAGCGATTCGTATGTAGTATGTATATGTGACGTTATGAAAAATATCTGAAGTATCAGTATCAGTTCGTTTGTCACAACTCGAAGAGGTCATTTAGGAGGTATAAATGACGTCAAAATTTAACATACTTTTAAAGTCAGCATTCGGCGTAGAAGTAACGTCATTTTTAGGAATAAAAGTACCATCTTATACACATGCTCATAACATCCACATAATATAGTAGTTTGTGAAAAAAATTGACAATAAGCATCAGCTTTCTGATCTGAGCTTTCTTTGGACGTTCTTTTATATAATATTCTTCGTTACTTGAGTCTGATGTTTCTGAATCAGATAATGTGTTTGTTGTGTTTACATTAATTTCTTACTAATAGCATAAAATCCAGTTTTTCTCTTAAATCCCGCAATTTTTATTCCATAAATGTAATTCAGTTAACCTCACTTAATTTGAATTTGGCAGTTTTATTTGTAAACCAACAAAAATTCAATATAGAAGTACTAAACACCTAAAATTTTGCTAGTGTTCATAGATGAAATATAATATAGATGCGTCAGATAACGTATGTCAATCATAACCATGTTTTGCGCCATCTACTGAGTACGTTCGCATTATTATGCGAAAGCGCGACGCTCAAATATACCAAAGCGTACGATGCATTTTATTTCAATTTATATTTAATGAATTAATACAAAACATAAATAACAAATATGTATATATAAGGTATATTGTATTTTTATGAATAAAGTAAATTACAAAAGGATAACATATTTGATAGAAATAAGGGCCGATTTCGTAATAAAACCTAATGCCGTATTATTATTTAAAGTCACTATTAAATACAAATTGACTTTCATAAAAAAATAGTGTTATGCGATCGTTAATTGATATATTCCTAAAGTCCTTTTTGATGTACCATTAAACTACCATACTCATTACTTAACCGAGAATAAACCGAATGAAGGACATTATTATGAAATCGGACCGTAAGTACATAAGAATTCTGTATACAATAGAATTTTTCTATACAATAAAAAAAAGAAACAGAAATTTAAGTTAATGATGAGTAATTATATTATTTATAAGCCATTTAGCCCCCTGCTGCGATTTGTTTATAATATGAATATAAGTCGGAGTTGATGCTTTTACTGCTGTGGCCGGTTTAAATACAGAGAAATACGAAAATTTTATGGTAAGTATTTCAGATCCGGTTCCATAAGAAGATTTTCATGGCTATAGGTTGAGACCATGCATTTTCACTACATATATTGTTATGTTATAATTTGGCAAATTCTCAGCTGGAACTTCTTCAAAAATTCTCCGAAAAATGATTGTAAGTGAAACCTTTTTTCATTAGTATGAAGCAATATCGTAGATGTCTACCAAAATAGGACGCCCATAGCAATAATATAAAAAATATTCAAATCATACTAAAACGACATAATATTTATAACTCAATTCAAAACTACCTTAGTCCACTGATAAAAATAGGTGAAAAGCGCACGATGGCTGAAATGTTAAAATTTTTGCCGCAACAACAAAACGCATAATGAGAATTAGGCCGAAAGCTTACTTGGAATATGTAAAACTCAACAATCTATTATTAGACCCAAATTGATCATTAGTAAAATGATTTCTACACACTCGTCGATTTTAATATACATTTTCTGGTGGCAAATTACGAATTTCATCATTACAGTACTTGATCCATTTTTTAAACATATCCATATTTTTCGCTGGATTAGGAAAACAGTGTCTGCTACCATATTTTACTGCAAAACCATTTTTATAACGCAGCGTGGACCTTCCATATTAGATTAAATTATGATAATATGCTAGAACACTAAAATAATTAACATGCAACTAAATACAAAATGAAACAATAAAACCAAAGTAATTAAATATTGTGTTTGAAGAAAGAAAAGAACTCGAAATAATCAATAATATTGAACACAACGCTTAAATCAATTATACATTGACAATAATTTGACAAATGTCAATTAAATCAAAATTAAACAAATTAACATTTGAACAGGATTATTGCATTGCAGCGCCTCTCATGGGGACGTTCGCATTAAAAATATTGGTAGTAGTCATGGTAATCTAGTGAAACCGGCCTGCTAGTGTTTAAGGGGAGAAGGGAAAGTAAAAAATAGCAAATGAAGACTGTCATGTACTGACAAATGGAAACAACTATTCATATAGTACTCAAAGAGTACATCTGAACTACTCGTTATGCCGAATGAAAAGCAGTAATTGACGTCAATATGTCACACCGGTGCTGCTTAGGACATTTCTCACAATCTAGTCAGATATGTTTACTGCGTAGAAATCATAACTTTTATAAGGATCGGTTACCGGTGCATGTGCATAAAAGGAAGCGGTACATCGTACTAAGAAGCCTCTTAGTTTAAAGTATTCACTTGAATAGGTTGGTGTCTGACAAAAATTTCGAAACCTACCTACAGTAATGTCAATTCTGTCATCCAGTCAGCCGCCGGCCCAGTTGGAGATAGTCGTTGTTAAGATCGGTTAAAAATAAAGCAAATAATAAGGCGCCACCTATGAGAATTAATGACTGTCCAGGACGCGCGTCTTATAGGACCGCGAGTTGTTCGGATCGTAAATCTGGTAGAACATGATGTTCACAAACATTCAAAAGAATTACTCGACGGAGGAAATAAATCACACAACGTATATCAAGCTTATTAAAATAAACGAGTAATAATATACAGGGTCCTGCAATAGTGCGTGAGGCTTCCATAGCTTCTTCACGAATTAAATTAAGAATTTCATTCATTGCCGACTTATACTATTATAGGGTGTACCTTTATAAAATATTTTCAGTAATGGTGAATTTCGGGTTGTACCGGAAGTAGATACCAATTTTGTTATTTTAAATGGAACACCTATATATTTTGTTTTGTTGAAACAGGAAGCGTTAACTACAAAAAAAACAGAAAGAACAAAGACAGCAGCAAATGACGAAAATAAGTTGGAAGTTTTATTGACGTAACTGAAAATCGAAATACTAGTCAAGCAAGTGTAGGGCAAGAAGTTGGAATAAGTGAGAGGTCCGTCCAAAGAATTCTAAAGAAACATCATTTTCATGCGTACCACATTCAGCTGCACCAGGCTCTGTGTGAAAATGACTTTCAGAGGAGGGCAGAGTTTTGTACGTGGGCACAATTGCGTGTTCAAGAAAATCAATTTTTCTTTATGAACGTACTTTTTTCTGACGAAGCAACTTTTCACAATACTGGATGCGTCAACAGACATAATTATCATTATTATTCTGTCGAAAATCCAAGAATACTTAGGCAAACAGATCGCCAACAACGCTGGTCAATAAATGTTTGGGGAGGAATTGTTGGAGAACATATGGTGAGCCCACATTTTTTTAATGGTCACCTTAACAGCCGAATGTATTTGGAATTTTTAATAAATGAATTACCAAGATTAATTCAAGATTTACCTATAAACATCCAGGCACAAAATATGTGGCTACAGCAAGATGAAGCCGCGGCCCATTTTTCGCAATAAGTCAGAGTCCTGTTAAATAATCAATATGAAAACAGATGGATTGGAAGAGGGGGATCAGTTCCTTGGCTTGCGAGGTCGCCCTACGTGACTAAAATAGATTTTTTTTATGGGGGTATGTAAAAGAATTGGTGTATAGGGAACCTCCAACCACTGAACAAAACATGCGACAAAGAATTGAAGAAAGCTTACGAAATGTTCCAGGAAGTAGTTTTTTTTATTTCAACACCTGCTTTCCAAAAAAAAAATACAAAAGATTTATGAAACGGATCCAAATAGAATAATGCTAGAAAGGAATGCATTAAAACTACAAGAAATATCAAATATGTTACATGTTACATACACTCTACAATCACTCTAAACTAAACACTCTAACATTATTAATTCCAGTAACAAGAGTAAGACTGCGTGGAATGTGATTAATCAAATAACTAATTCATCAAATGATGATTCTAAGTTTTTAACTCTGCATGATGGAGGTGGTAATGTCATAACTAATCCTCACTCACTTTGTAAAATGTTTGCCGAAACTTTTTATAATTTTAGCAATATTATGACACCAACTGTTGATGTTGGACAGGAAATACCATCAGTTAGTGGGGGATTCTACCTTAATCCTACCGATGAAAATGAAATTGAGCGTATTTTATTTGAGACAGGTAATAAGCATTCTTCTGGTATGGACGGTGTGCCTTGCTTCGTTCTGAGGTCTGTCGCACCATATATATCTAGACCACTAGTTGATATAATTAACAATTGTCTTGTAACGGGTATCTTCCCGGACAAATTAAAAATTAGCAAGGTAATACCGGTATATAAGAAGGGAAACAAGTTCCATGCCAGCAATTACAGACCTATTGCTATTCAAAATGCAATTGCAAAAATTTTTGAAAAAATTATTAATAACAGACTTGTTAATTATCTTAGGGATAGGAATATTGTTTCAGAACATCAGTTTGGATATGTGCAGGAGAGATCAACTTCCGATGCTATATATCATGGCCTGGATCATATATATCGAGAGATGGACAAAGGAAACAGTGTAATTGGCTTGTTTTTCGATCTAAGTAAAGCATTCGATACAGTGAATTACGATATTTTGTTGTCAAAAATGGGGAAGTATGGGATACGTGGTACTCCTTTTGACTTGTTCAAATCATATCTTACCAACAGGCAGTCATACGTAGCCATTCATGGTTGTTTTGAGGGTTTGACTCGTGAATATTATTCTTCCGGTATAAGTACTTCTTGTGGTGTACCACAGGAGTCTATTATTGGACCTACGCTCTTCCTGTTGTATGTAAACGATTTAAATTTATCACTTTCTCCATGCGTGTTGTCGCAGTATGCTGATGACACTAATTGTATTGTTACTAACACTTCTACTGAGTTAGTATCTGTTGAAGCAAATACAGTTCTCTCCAATATGTCTGTATGGTGGAAAAATAATAGTCTCGTGCTAAATGCAGAGAAAACAGGCGTATTGCAGTTTCGGATAGCAACAAATACAAATAGCAGCCCTTATATTAAATACAAAGGTAAATCTATTCCTGAGAGCGATCAAGTAAAATTTTTGGGATTATTTGTGGATTCTCACCTTCGCTTCGAGCAGCATTGCTCTATGCTCCTGAAGAAATTATCTTCTGCATATTTTGGTATGAGAAATTTAAGGACTACTGTAAACATAGATACTCTTCGAATATTTTACTTCTCCTATGTAGAGTCCAGGCTTCGTTATGGAATAATTATTTGGGGACGTGCAAGGTCCGTTAATCGACTTTTTATATATCAGAAAAAAATTCTAAGATGCATGGTCGGGGTACCAGCTCGAGATTCTTGTCGTCCCATATTTAAGGCACTAAGAATTCTGCCCTTATGGTCGCTGTACTTGTATGAAATATTAATATTTTATAAGCGAAATGAAACTAAATTCGTAAAAAATTCAGACATATACAGTAATATGCTGACACGGTGTAGGAACCAGTTAAATGTACCTCTCCACAGAACTAGTCTCTATGAGCATAGTCCGAATTATACTTGCATCATTTATGTTAATGCTTTACCCGCCGAAATAAGAAATGCGACTACCTTTTACTCATTTAAAAGTCTTGTGAGGTCATATATTCAGACTCACTGTTTTTACAATGCTGACGAATACTTGGCTCGGAGAGTTCCGTAAATGGTTTAGAAATTTTAATTCCCTAATGTAATTGATTTTAATATTTTTATTTAGAACAGATGTATTTTGATTTTACTAGTTTAAAATGTGTAGCTTCAATCTGTCTTATGTATTATTGACAATGTCTATGTTACATATGTAATTTGAGACAGTAAATATATTATTATTATTATTATTATTATTACACCATAACAGAATCATATAAAGATTATTAGAAACGCGATTTTTCACTATAGGACGCTTCCAACCATCATGTAACTAACCTAAATTTGACCTCTTCTGGAAATACCGCTAAATTTAAAACTAGGAATACTACACCGTATCTTTTAAAACGGTTTAATTTATTGTGATTGGATAATGAATTATTCTCTATGATCTTTCATATTTTTCTTGGGCTAAACAGAGTTTGTAAAGAGAAAGTCCGTTATAAATTTGTCCATCGTCGATGGGTAAGGCGCTTCTGACGATCACCCTGAGGAGAGATTTGGGCCAGCTGTCGAACAAGAAGATTATCGGAGCTATAGATGCTTGAGATCGCCTTTGCAGTAAATTGAATTGCATTTTTTTCTTCTTCTTACAAATCAGGGAGCATTTACTATGCAAATTATGCGGATGGTATTAGAGTTGATTCCTCTTAAAACCATTTTCGAAAGTACTGTGACGATACTATATGGTATCGTAGACCTGAGCTAAAAACACCTCTAAAAGTATCTCTTACTTCAAAACAATTTCAAATAACCTCATTTGATCGAATAGGTGCATATCCTTAGATACACCCTCACGAAATGCAAAGTATTTTCCCTAGCTAAAATCAGGGACAAGAAAACTCATTATTTTATCTGTAAATGACAATAACGTCACCCATTTTAGACCTGGATGAAATTTTTGAAAGAAGTGGTAATCCTTATCTAGTTTAGGAATTCAGGAAGCATTCTGATTAACTATTGCGTTGTACACTGATTACCATAACTTTAACTTTCTTCTCTTAGTTTTAGAAAGCGTTAGTCGAGACTCCGTTCCACCACATATCCTCTGGAAAGATATTACATTAATATTTTTAGAAAATACCATAGTAATTCTAGTGCTTTGTCGCACTGCTGATTTTTCCTTTATGTATCCTATTAACTACTTTGTAAATATTCTTGGTTTCTTGATTGTATTTGTTTACTTAGACAGATTTTTAAACGGAATAGAAGCAATTGTATTTGTCTCCTTAGAATTCTTTACTTTAAAATTTTCTGAACATGTACCTTTGTTAAAGCGGCAATGAAAAGTATTTTAGAGTACTAATAAAGTATGTATCATCAGTCAATTTATTCTAACAAAGGCCAAAATATAATTTACATGTTTTAAAATAAATTTATTTATAGTTCATTTGCTGTTTATTGACCTGAAAATAAAATTATATCGTCCAATAAAGGATAGCAATCTACACGACATAAAAAACAAAATTTTACCAAGTATATATCTACTACAGACTATATTTATTTCACAACGTTTACAAAAGAATATAAAGCGTTACAATCCTAAAGAAACTCAAACAATTCTATTATGTTCTTAATGACGCTTTCAGCTCCAATTCGTAGGGGGCGTACGGTCACGAGAAGCATTAATAAAACATCCTTAACGAAATAATTATCGTATTCAGCAACCTAATATTCCACTCATCAAGAATTAACTGGAATAATTAAGAGATAACATTTTTAGGGTATAAAGCAGACATTTTTCTAAGGCTTAATTACCATCGTAACGCGACCTTTTTTCGTTGCTAATGTTCGCCTTTTTACGGTCGATGGCCAACGACTTTTCGCTCGGAATTAGGCGTCCGTTATATCCGGAAACAAACTGTCAATTAAAACGAAATTAAGCATTAGAAGCTTTTTTGGACCGACACTTTTGTAGCACACCGGAGGTATCTGTCAAGCGTCTTTTTTTGCCAGGCGTTGATGTCGCTTCAAGTCGCCGCTGGTAGCCTGTCGATTTTTCGATGTTCCGTTGTGATGGATTTCGTATTTGCACGGAAGAAAGGAAGCGACAAAAAATGCATCAACTTGGACGTTTGGTGTTATCTACTTGAATAAATGAAAAAGTCTGATAAATTCTTAATTTCTTCTTCTCCCAAATTCTAATAAAAACATCAATCATGCTATTATTTATCTATGTTATTAAAACAACCATACATCGTCATTCCCCGATTATAAGTTCTATCCACGTCCCAAAATCCACTTACATTTTTCTTCTAAATCCTAACGTATATCCCACGTTGCGGATCAATGATTCGTGTGCCGTTTGTTTTATTGCTACAATTAAACTAACCTCCTTCTGAACAATTACCTTAATAAAAGAAAAATCAAATAAATTTTTCTCAGAGTACCGACTGGGTATATACTATTGCTGTTCCTGCGGAAGGAAGCAGAAAAAATAAATCTTCCGGAAACGGGAAAAAACAAATAGCTTCCAGATATTTAACTTTTGTTACAATAGCAATCGATAGTTGTCCGTTTTTCGAATATTGTCGTTTTATTTTCAATTAAACGCAATATGATATGAATAGGAATAATAATAATTTTTCTTGTTTCAGGTCAGTTAACTATCTTAATTAGATTTAAAGAGGAATACTGGTAAGTTATTCAAAAACATAATGAGAAATAAAATAGTAACTTTTCGGAGTTTAATCTTCTTTTTTCTCTTCTTCGTTCGGATTCGTGATTAATTAAAAATTGTTCAAAATCCTTTTAATTGAATCGAACTTCCACGTCAGAGAAAGATTAATATTCCTTTTTCCATGGCAGTGGTTACTTTCCTAACTTTAATACATTCCTGCTATGGTAGAACGGAAACGAATAACATTAAATATATTATTTCGAGAGAATGGATTTAACTCTGGAAGAGAAAATTTATAACGAAGTTGCGTTTTTATTTACAGATAATCATCTGTAAATTTTTATGAGATCTTTTTGTAATTTTAAATTGCGTTCGTAATAAATATAACCAAAACCACTCTGTTGCAAAACAGTTTGAGTGTTGCGTACAATTTTCTAACTGTATTTACTTCTTACTCCATTAATCAAAACCTGTACGAGCCATGTAAATAGACTAGAAAATTAACGTGACGTGAAAACAAAAACCAATTATCAGAAAATGGAAATTGTTCGAATTAGGTTGATGTATACCAATGTAATTCTATAGAACCATTACAATGTATTTTCTACATTATTGACTAGCAATGATTTGATAAGAGGACTATAAATTGTATGTGTGTATGTAACAACTATACTTTTTGTTATCCGTAATTAATGGATTGGAATCGAATGTTATATTACACACAAAAATATGTTACTTGTAATTTGAATTTACTACGAGAACGTTGTCTTGATATTCCTTTTCACATTCTCTGAACATAACTAATTTTAACTCCTCAACTACTACAAATTTTGACCTATATAAACTAACTTTATAACTTATATAAAGTGTAACCATAACGGTGTCAAAACAGATCCCTACGGAACTCCACTAGTTATTCCGCACAGTCGACTGACACTGTTAAATCAGTTAAGTAAGAGTAGTACTTATATGAAAAAGAAATGAACATAAGTTGTTCATCTTTGTCATCTTATTTCAAACATTTTCAAGCCTATTGAGTGTTCTAAGATCTTCTATTTCTCCAAGGCAGAACTTATGGGTCCTTAAGCTTTTTAATCTCCCCTCGGTGTGGGTCCCAATCATGACGACCGTCCACCTGCCACAGATGGCTGAACTAACAGATTCTATGACCGAGCACTTTCTAACGCGACTTTCTAACGTGCTTCTGGCCAGCACTATTTTATGTTTGCACCAATTTATTTAGCATCTTAAGCCTCAAACTAAGATAGCTCCTGTGGCATATTAGGTGAGTCAGAGCCTGTCGCTCCATTAAGAATTTGGATGTAACCAGAGTGAAATGGTGGCGGAACGGCACCCTCGTATCTAGAACCACTCCAAAGTACTACACTTTGGGACTCCAAGGCAGTCTTTATCCCTCTACGCTGACGTGGGAGAGGATTTCGTTTTCTGGAAAAGCCAATTTTGGCGTTAATCGACAGTCGCCATTTTCGAGCACACTCGCAAATTTTATCTACTGACCGCTGTAGTCTCCTGTATACCAGATATTGTATAAATGACGGTGTCATCGATATCTTACGATGTTACATGGATATGTGGTTACTCTTTCTGCTACAAAATTGATGAAATCACAGTTAACTATATATATTAACGCCACAATTTCAGATAAGAACTAGGTCAGAAAATCGTCGTATAAATCCCCTCCATATTCGAAATCCATAGATTTCTAATGATTGAATTTTTCTTTTGTAGAGTCAGTATTTGAATATCATTGTCAGACGAAATGACAAAAATGTTCTAATACCTTTATCAGAAGGCTTCTCTTTGTTCAAAAACTCTGGACGGTGACTTGAGCCTAAAAATTTGGCCCAGCGCTTGATAAGTAAGTATTAACATACTAATTGCTAAATACGTTAATGGTTAGTTACCTGTTAATACGGCTTCAATAATAACGTTTCCAGGTCGCAATCGAATTTATTGTAATTGGGTTCCAAATTTTCCAGCAAATTCTTTTAGTATTATCAGTAGTAGCGAAATAAGTTTAGCAGATACAGATATTATTGGGAGAATAGTATAATTGTGGGAAATTGCTTGTGGACTGAACAGCAACTTTTTCGCTTTGAAATGTTGCATTTCCAAATTGAAAGTCCATTTTCTCTGCGTTACATATATATACCAGGTGTACAAGTATGAAATGCCGGTTTTTGTTCGAAAAAAACACGTTCAGTTCAGAAGAATGATACAATGTGCTTTATTCATTCTCATCTCTTGGCCAATTTTTGGATACCACGCCAGTAAAAATCTTCTCCTTTTGCCGCAAACCAATCATCATCGATGTAAACAAATGGTAATTGGAAGGAGCCAAATCTGGTGAGTAAGCAGCATGGGATAGCAGTTCTAAGTTGAGTGCTTCCAATGATATTCCATTGATATTCTGCTCGTTTTATGATTAGAGAACGGTTCAAGTCCGTTAATTGGGCGTTTGGTATTAACCGTTTAATCAGGTTTTAATAGCTCATAATAGACCACCCCTTCTGGTCCCACCAAACACAGAGTATTGTCTTCCTGCCAAGGCGATTCAAGTCTTGCGGTCGATGTGGGTGGTACGCCTGGATCTAGCCATGATCTTTTGCGTTTAGGATTCTCAAAATAAATCCACTTTTCATCTCCAGTTCCAAATCTGACTTTCGTTTGTATCGTTGAAGCAAAATTTCACATGCGTTTTTGCGCCTCTACATACATCTGTCTTTTGTTCAAATCATGTGGTATCCATCTGCCGACTTTCTGAATGTTTCCCATCTGTCGTGGGCGATTGAAAACAGCTTGTTGACTGACGTTTAATCGCTCTTTGAGTTGTTTCTGCGTTTGCGCATCGCCTTCGTCCAACAATACTTGCAATTCTGCATCTTTGTACCGTTTTGTCTGCAACATTGAAATCACCACTTTTGAATCGCGGAAACCATCGTTCACACTTATGTTCACACAAGCTTCTCGAAGCAATCAGTATGATTCAGCAGCAGTTTTCTTCAAATGAAAACAAAAAATTAATGCTGTCCGCGAATGCTCTTTATTTGGCACAAATTTCGACATAATCAACACTGCAAAAGCAATACTAAAAAATAGTTTTTCAATTGATCACTTACGCGAGTTTGACACTTACTGGCAGCGCAACAAAATGCCATATATGTCAAATCTTTCTGCAGCACATCATATTGGTGCGTCATCTGTTAACACAAATCCGCATTTCATTCTTGTAGACCTGGTATTCTCAGCCTCGATTACGTAGCGATTGATAAACTAACAAACAATTCCATATGTTCTTTTAATAGTTTAGTACAGTTTTCTAACGTAATTTTTTGATTCTAATGCCCATTTTTATGTATCTGTATCGCGGGTAATAATATTCAGCCCTGTCATTTTCTCAAAGTTTCCTAAAACTGAAACTAATGAGGACGCTTTATCCGAATCTATTTCAATTAGAAGCTTCTTTAACATAACTGAGACCAATACCTGTTAAACGCCAACTTGCACATGCTGGCCAAAAAATGCAGTTTGCTTGGCATTCTAATAACAGTGCAACTTGCATCCGTACATTTGAACAGCCCCGATAGAAGCACGCAGTTACGCCAGCAATGCTACGTAAGTGGTTCTAGAAATTACCCACCCGACAGATTCAATAAGATTTCGTGATTAATCCTACATCTTTGAGCAATTGACAAACATCCACAATAGCAGACACGGAAGAGAAAACAGAGCTTACGACAAGCAGACCGCACTCCAGAATACGCTAGCGATACTGAATGCAAACTAGAGCAACTAGTAGCTGTATATAAAAAAAATCAATTTTAATGAACAAAAACAGTGATTACTCAAGACTGCCAGTAAGTAAACAATGTCGCTTCTAAAATAGATCATCTGCGGGGATTCGTTGTATAAGCCGACCACTATAACCATATGCCTAAGTTTGGAAACAGCTTATCTGGTTTTAAAATCAGCTTATCTGCTTTCAAAAACAGATCAAAACCAGCTCAAACGCTACTCAAAAGCAACTAAACTGCTTTCAAAACCAAGTAAACTGTTTCTAAAATCATCTAGGTTGTAATGGGCCTGCTTATACATCTTGTCCAGGTGTAGGCTCTAGTTTAGTAGATTCATTGTTTACCTACTAATGCCTTTAACTATTATCCAAAAGTAGATGAATCAATTTCACGAACACATCTTTCTAGATTCTAATGCCCACCAATTTATAATATACTCCAGATTCTAATCTTAATTCAATAAAATGTATAAATACTATTACATTAATTTTAGCAGCACCATTTTCTATCCAGTTAGGATATAAGTTGTGCTCTATAAACAATACATGACGATCAGATTTGTTCTTGACCAGAAAAGGCAACCATTATCGAAAAGTTTGATTTGATTGAAGCCAAAATTTTATTAGTTCTTCTTTTGTCGTAACTGCTCTCACATGCATTTACATATTATTACTATAATACGACTACGAATTATTCTAATCTTCGGTAACCTGCAAAATGCGTTTTACATCTGATTAATGCTGGTTAGCTTGTTAACTTGCGGATAATACATTTATAACAATATTATGCTTATATAAATCCGGAGGTATTTATTAGAGTCAATGATAACGTATTAAAATAATATACCACAGCGAAGCTGTTAATATTTTTTTGCTCCATTAGAGTCATCACAAAAATTTATTGATCAACATACTTATAGCGAATCATGGTTAAGTAAATTAAAAGTAATACTTTAAAAACTTCACAACAATTTAGTAAACACATGCAATCTATTCAATTTCAATGTGTAGTTTCTTTCTATAAGGTAAAAATTCTTCTGCAAGACATCGTACGTCGTAAGACAGACATAACCACCATTGCATTTGCAAAAGAATTATTTATTACACGCCCGGTGAATGCAGAAACCCTGTGTACCGCGAATGACGTGTTCTACAGCCGTCTTCTCTCTGGTACAGAATACATGCATACATTTCGTAAAAGTATATTCCACTTTGGACGTGACCCGCAAGATATTATTCGCACGCCAAGTTCGCATTGTAAAATTCAGGACTGGCAGAAGTCGAACGTCACCCGAACGTAACTGGCTTGGAGTCTTGTCGGTCGGTCTTTGCAACAGGTTTCCTTGTGAAATATTTCCTTATTGGAACGAGATTGAATTTCAGAGATGTGTAAGGTCGTTGTTTTACCACAGAAAAATCTGCTGGTGTGACACAATTTCTTTTACATGATATATGTATTTGCTTTTAGAAAAGATTAACAAACACGCTTAAGGTTGAACAGTAAATGTACTACTATGATTTATAACAATTAAAACACTGTTTCCCATCTTTTTTAAAAACATTATAACTATACGAATCGTTTATTGTTTCATTATTTATATCAAAAATACTATTAAAACCACAATCAGGTCTAATGTGACATGAAAATATTTTTTGTTAAAGCGATATTGTGATTGTAATTGTTTTTTTAAGAACATTATTATTGTGATGGTTTCATTCAATGGAATGATAAATTTGGACGGGTATTTAAAAAATCTAAGAACAGTAAACAAAAGAGTAGAATGAAATGTTTTACTACTGACGACAAGAAGTTTTCACACATCACAAATGTATAACGCAATTCAATTACTAGTTGTAATTCCAATGGATACAAATCGTTTTATTATGATCTCTTTAAATCTTATACAATCTCAATGAGGATTTCAAGGACTGTGGGCTCGTAATAAACAGATACAACATCGGTAGCACCAAACGTCACAAGTTTGATTGATTAATCGGGACACGTGTTTCGAGAACGCGTGAGTTCTGATCATCAACCGAATAGGTGTTCTCTAAACACGTGTCCCGATTAATAAATCAAAGTTGTGGCGTTTGGTGATACCGATGTTATATCTGCTTACCTATATATCTCATTAAAACAACGCGACTCTTTTTAAAGTTTTTTTTTTAATTTATACGTAAGTATCAGGGCTAAAGCGAGTTAAAGTTTAAATGGCAAATAAAACATAACTTTATTAAATCTTAAATAATTATATAGAATTTTTCAATTGGCAGTTGGTTCCACTGGGCGTGTTTAATTTCTTGTAGATTGATAGTTGTCGGATGTCAAACGTAACCCTTACCATTATTTCTTATTGAATGCAGTAACAAGATCAACAATATTATATCAGGTACAATGATACGTTTAACAGTCAATAAACATCACAAAATGAAGATAATAAAACTATCTGCAGTTATTGTCTCTCTAAACAGTACGTTTTAACGCCCTAAACTTCAAATGTGTTTTATTTCAGCTGAGTCCTTAGGCAGAATTTCAACTACGCAAAGGCGTTAGACGGAAAATAGTTCCGATCTTCTAAACCAAAAACAACCGCTTCGCGTCGTGGCTTTAAACTCGTTACTCGTGCTTTAAAAGCTTGATTATGCACTAGTGTCATAATATACTATTTTTGCAACCGCCAATCAATACAAACAATAGTTTTATTTAAAAATATGCATGTGTGCATGGATTGGAACCATGAATTTTCGTTTGGTGGGGCGGAATCACAACTCATCGTACCAACTAGACATTATTTGATCTCTATAATAGGAAAACATGATGGTTCAATTCGACAATAAAACCTATTTCAATGTATAGTACACGTATACATACATCAGCAACTAGTGCTTCAGTTCTTAAAAAATCTTGAAATTATTTTTGCTAGACATCAAAACTTAATATCTATATTCAGATAATGGTTCACAATAGTTTATAAATGTTATGTAACAATGGGAAAGACAAATGTGCACTTCATCACAAAGATATCCAAAATTAATTAGATAATTAGAATCGTAGAATTAAATGTTTGTAACCCATAATAAGTTATTAAATTCTTCTAATTGTAAGTACAATAAAAATCACTATCAAAAATATCATCACGTAATCTTATAAGAGATTTATCAATTTTAGAAATAAATGAAAATACATTATTATATATTTTTCTGTGTGGTGGGTGCTAAGTTGAGTAAGTTGCTCGCTGTGTAGTTTTATGTGTGTGTATAACTGTCTTGTCAATTGGCCTTGTGACAACATTATATCGCTTTTATAATGTTACGCTGTCAATTACTTTACTCCCAACAGCAAATCGTAGATCGATCGGAATCCAATTCTCTAAGAAAATGTTCACTGTCCTTCCGGAGAATTGAAACCGCAAACGCAATTAGCACACTGATATGATGTCATATTTTAGAGATTTTGATGACAGACATGACTTTATGAAAGATGTTAACGTGTCACAGCTAGAAGACGACAATTATGAATGTGCAAATGACGTCAATATTCGACGTACAGGTTACATAAATTTTTAACGTTAATATTTGGCGCGTACAAATCAAATCCAAAACTAACGTCCATGCCATTTTTAACAACTATTACATTGTTGTCGAGCTATTGACACATTTTTAATTTAAAAATGTAGCAGAAAGTGATGTAAGAAAATCTTAATATTGAAGTTTGATTCAAAGCTTATTTTAACATATTTCTTGTAGTAATTGTTGGCACTTTCTTTAAATTAACTGTCCATGCTTCGACAGCAACGTGATACTTTTCCTTTATAAATTGCTTTTGTAATTTTTTTATAAATTTGAATAAAGCATTAAGAACAAAACGGAGTGTATCAATGTATGGATGTGGTATACAAATGGGTATTTTAAGAATGAGAAGTACTAAATAGAATATACCTACCAATATAAAAAGATAATGTATTTTGTACACGTGGAAATCACTTGTATACGTCGTAATACGTGTCATTGACAATGTTATATTGACGTTAAGCTAGAAAAGTCAAACTAAAGTGGAATGAAGGACGTTAAAAATCTACGAAATATAAAAGTTTTGATCACGTTATTAGTTGATTATTTGGCATCTGCTATCAATCAGTACCTTAAATTGACGTCAATATGACAAACCGGTGCCGCTTGGGATAGCAATTAATTGAGAGATGTCGCTACTATTATAACCTATTTTGGAAAAGTGAAATGCGTAGAAGTAATGTCTTTAGTCTTTCTAACTTTTCTAAAATTGGTTCTTTCAGCCAAAGCTTTTGAAATGTGTACAAAATGTATCACAATCATGTGGCTCAATCTCTACTAAAGTTTATAATCATATGGCTGAATAGTGCAGCAGGTGTTGACGTAGGCGATAGTGTTGCATCAGTTAGTTTACTGACATAAAAGGTTTCTCAAGATTATTCCTGGCCAACACCGTCTCATGTTCGTAGAATGTTGGAAAGTAATGATCATCGTGGATTTGTATCCGGTTTTGTGAAGCATTAAGCTACTTAACTGTGATTTTCAGAGACTGAACTATATTAATGATCCATAAACCAGTGTCAGACCCTGAATCTTTATACTGGTGAGACGTTTTCAACGGAGCAGCAGCACGGTAGGAATTTTGAAATCTGGTATCCAGATATGTAACATACAACTGCCATGGGAATTCTTAACCCTCGAAAAATAATATTGAATGGAGTCATGCATTTCGAGACCTTCATCCTCAACCACCACATGTGTGCCTATCCATAAATGTCATCTTCCGATTCTTGTAATCTAGTTATGATAACCGCGGAAATGTTACTAATATGTATGTAGAGTAAAGATATACAACAGGACAAATCCGTCTAACGTTAAGCTGCTATGCCACACCGTATCATCTTCAGGATATCTTGTTTCGAAAACTAATTAATATAAATATAACAGTCAACTCTCAACTATATAATTCGGACAAACACCTGTAGCTTTAACAACGGCATCAACACTCTAACTGAGATTTCAACCACACTCCGATACTCAAAATTCTAAATAAATTTTCGTCAATTTTACGGCCTTTATACAACCGGTAGATTAGATTAGACTAGATGTGGGTTGTGTAGGCAATATTGCCTCTCCTCACTGCGACCTTTAAGATCTATTGTGAGTACCTTTAATCTTTTAGTCCCAATTTATTTGGGGGCTATAGTTCAGTAGCAGTACGATGTTTTCTGTTCGCTTTCCCACCGTTGGAGATGAGCTGTTATATGGGGTTTGTTAAGACCACAAAATGGTTCTGATCCTATAAATCGGAACAGTTTCGTTTAAACAAGCGATAATTAAAAATTTTTTATCAGATTTAAACGTTGACTTAATGAGTTGCAAAGTTAGGTTGACGATTTTCCATATTCAACATTTTTTTTCCAAGTAGATTTGCTTTTGGAGAAGAAAGAATTTAACATTGGAGGAAAACAGATTTATGAAAAACTGAATATTTACACGTTCTTAATGAAACTTGGGCTTGTTTGCTTGAGAAAGTTTTTGTGTAAATAGCATATCTACAATAGGGAGGTTAAAATTGTGTTTAGAACGTACTGGATAATACTTGGAACATTCCTTTGTCACTAGTTAACTGTTTGTAAATCTACAGTCACTATATGTATATGGCCAAGATGAAAACTTTATAGTTTTTTTATTCACGTCTAGACTTTAGTAATTTAGGAGATTTCATTCAGTAAAAAGTTTTTATCCGTACTAGTTTATAACAGCCAGATGAAATTCAAAGGATAACCTGAATCCTTTTCAGAGATACCCAGCACACAGCGACCCTAAATTAATTTTGTTAATAAGGCGAGAGATTAGCCGAGACTAAGCACATATAATAAACTAGATATAACGAAGAGAAACATCATACATTCACTGGAAAAAGTTTCTGGTTCCTGTTTCGACTTAATTAGCTCGTGTCACTGGAGATATTACATTCATTTTAATTCGTTGTGACTAATGGTGACAAACGTTACGTGCATGCTGTTAACACGTATGTGTCTCTAATCTAATCTAGTACGAAATTATTATTATACATATAATTATGGACGTTAGAATGTGTCATGTTCAAAGAAAAATGTGAACAATATATAATAATTTAAATAATCCTCAAGATGTTGAAACGCTATGAAAAAGAAATATAAATAAAATTGCGAGGATAGAGGGATGGCAGTATTATTATTAACGTATCCTCACGTAGAATAATTCAAAGAACATTTGAGAAGTTCATGTTAAAGAAAAAACTGCGGTCCTCTGGTGAATTTCACGCGAATTCCGGAAGGCTTCCGTCGACGTCGAAAAATCTGCTGGGAGCAAAGAAAAACCAACGACGGTTGTATCATGCGATTTCAATAATGCACACGTGCGGGGTATATTGATTTTGCCCTTTTGACGGTTCCTTTTTTCGTTGGAAGAGGTATTATTTATCATTTTACCCTTACGAGTGCTGCGAAGAAATCAATATATGTACAACCTTGGCTAAATGTGTTAGACACCCTCATAAAACCCCATTATTATAAGTATTATTACACTTCCAAGAAAATGAGCATCGACTTTATACTTAATTTACATATTTAGATATTTAGTGCGTACTTTGGGACAATAGGTAAGCAGGCAGCAATGTTTCGATTTTAAATATTAGTGTATTGTCGACGAGATTAGAGAGAGGTATGTGTTAGGAGTTTGTAACTTGTAACCAGGATATTTTGTATTGGATACTGTCATTTTTATGGATTAAACTGAAGGTAGTGAAACAATGCCAAAAGTTTGTGAATTAACCAAAGTAGAACGTGGGCAAACAGTCCTACTTAAGACACAAAGTAAGACTTTAGTGGCTATAGCGAGTATAATGAAATATTCGTGCGGTACCACCCTGCAACGATATGAATCGATATGATCGTCAACGAATCGACCAAAAATCGACCGGAAACACCTTTCGAACCTATGAAAGTGAAGGGTGTCTAACACAATTAGCCAAGACTGTAGGTATGTACAGGGCACCCGGATTTCGTAGGGACAACATGGGTAACTTTTTATTTGAAGACATAGAGAATCGGTTAAATTAGCAAAAATGTGTAGATTCAAAAGCTCACTAAGAATCCATTTTCAAATTTTACTAGTCATGCTTCATTTGTTTAATATTGAAAAAAACTGAAATCTTCTCATTTCTTTTATTTGCCGTAACTTTTTTGTTACTTGAGATATTAAGATTCGGTTTGAAGTTATTCAAATTCTAATCTAAATATTTTTATTGACGCTTAATAAAACAAATTTCTTTTGCGCAAATGTTTAGTAATCTCACCTAACCTCAAAATTTTAAATTTGAACCGTGCAATTTTTGTAGCTCTTTTAAAAGGAGATTTTTTCGTGAATATAATCATATATTGCATGATATGGAAATTTAGTCAAAACTTGGATAAATAAGCTTATCCTGATCACGCGCAGACATCACAACTTTTTGTTTATCACGTTATCTGTAAAATTATTATTTTAGTATTAATTTATTATTTGACTGTTAGACACGTGTAAAACGATAGTGCCGTCCATCTGTGCTACGAGAAAAGAACATTGTGCAACACAATATGCCGAAACGGAGAGAATTGACTGAAAGTGAACGATTGGCAATATTTCGACGAAGAATGAGAGGCGAAACATATTCATCCATTGACGCAGATTACAATATCACTGCACCTGGTGTACAAGAAATAATACATAAAATTCAACAAACTGGAACAGCTCCAAACAGAGATAATCGCTGGATTTTGTTGAAAATTTAAAAAAAATGCTGCATGTTTAACAGCTTAAGGAAAGATTAAATTTGCCTATAGGATTAACACAAATAAAAAACCCATCAATAACAGAAACTTTCATGGTAGAGTAGCAAAGAAAAAGTCCATCATTAACAAACGCAAAGAAACTATTGATATTTGCAAATCTATACGCAAATAAGGACGCAGCATTTTGGGAGACGGTCATTTTTTAGTGACGAATCGGAATTTGAATTACGGTCACAAAAGCGACGAAGATTGGTATGGAGACAACCCGACCAAGTACTGAAACAAAAATTAGTCAAATGTACTGTAAGACATGATGGAAACGCCATCCTAGTATGATGATGCTTTAGTGTATGAGGGGTGGGAAATTTAGTGTTGTTGTTTGTTAGCAGGATAATGATCCAAATCACACGACGAGGGTAACAAAGAATTTTCTTCAAGAACCTACGATATGTGTTAGACTGACCACCGCAAAGTCCGGACATTAATAGTAATAATAATAATTCATGCCTTAGCATCCCCCAACAGCTTGCGCCAATTACAGGGGGCATCGGCTGGCCATGAGGTATTATTACGCCTGCGGCTGTAGACCGACTTAAGATGTTACCTTTCCGCATTTGCCGTGGAATTTGGTAAACTACAGAAAACCAAACTCAGAAAGGAAGCACCGGGGTTGGAACCCGGTACTGTCGGACTACGAGGCAAGTGCACAAGCCACTAGACCACTAGCCCGATTAAACCAATTAAGCATTTATGGGACAAATTAGACAGTAGACGACAAAAAAAAACACTTTTAAGACTGCCCTTTTACGAAAATGGAATAACATCCCTCTCGATACTATCTCCAAACTAGTAGAAAGTACACCACGACAACTGCAAGCTGTTCGTGAAAGCAAATGCTATCGCAGACGATATTGGTTTTTTTTTTTAATGTGTGGTGGGTGCTTAGTTGCTTTACGTTTGCTGCTAGGTTTGAAACTATTTATTTTTATTTTTGAGTTTTTGTTTATTTTTCTCTGAATTAAACTTACTTTCCAACAACTTTAATTTAAATAATGTAGTAGGAGTATCCAGTATTGTTATTTTTGCGTTTTATGTAATAAATTAATGTTATTATTTTCAATCATGTTTGTAGTTCAGTCATTTGCCCATACGAACCTAATAAGTTAATTTTTCCTCAATTTTTTATTATTTCAACTTTTTATTTATCATACTATCTATGAGAAAAGCACACCATCATACATGTACTCACAGGAAACGATAACATCGGACTTATCACTGCAGTAACTTTCATGGTGACGTTAGGACAGTATCTGTCACCAGTATCTGTCACTATAGTAAAAAGCACGACATCTGCTGACTTGCAAGATCACCTGATTAGACTTCTTCTGATATGTTTTGTGGGCTACTGTTAAAAATAAAATCTATGGTCCTACATATCTTAAACAATTGCAAGAAGCAATACTTGAAGCATGTAATCCCAATATTATCCACAAAGTAATAAATAGTATTCAGAGACGGTGTCAACTTTGCATTGTAAACGATGGTGATTTATTTGAGCAATTTAATATTGTTGTTCATTATTTAGTAGCACAGTTGTATTTTTGTATTTAAATTACCATGCGAATGAGTTCAAACCGAGTTACCACATCACCTAACAATTGGTTAAACAGAATGTTTTCTTAAAAGGGCAACAAAAGTTGTATCGTTCAAATGAAAAATTTTGAGGTAAGTTTAGGTTACTATTAAGCACACGTAAAATTTGTGTTATTAAATGTTAGTTTTACGATTTTCAAACTTTTAATATACGTACAAAATACATCGTATTTTTCAAGATTATCCGTTATAAATTGAAGTAGTAACATTGACACTTCTGACAGGTTTGCTTCATGACAACCGTGTTGTAATCAGAATAAGCTTAATTTTCCAAATTTTAGCCAAATTTCCATATCATGCGATACTTAATTGCATTCAGAAAACAATCTTCTTCTAAAAGATCCACAAAAGTTCCAATTTAAAATTTCGAGGTTAGGTGAGATTACTAAAAATTTACGCAAAAGAATTTTGTTCTATTAAGCGTCAATAAAAGTGTTTAGATTACAATTTGAATTACTTCAAACCGCATCTTAATATCACAAGTAACAAAAAAATTACGGCGAATAAAAGAAATTAGGAGATTTCAGTTTTTCTTCAATATTAAACAAATGAAGCATGACAAGTAAAATTTGAAAACGGATTCTTAGTGAGCTTTTGAATCGACACCTTTTTTGCTAATTTAACCGTCTCTCTATGTCTTCAAATAAAAAAGTTGCCCATGTTGTCCCTACGAAATCAGGACACCCTGTATATATACATCAGTCAATGATCCATACGATTTATGTAATGTTTATACATAGAGGTGTTAAAGTTTAATACCATAATGTGTGTTTTTTTCTTTCAAAATTTCGATATTTTCGTTTATAACATGATAGATAATTTTAAGAAAATGTAAACTAAGATTTAAGTAAATCGCCAAACTGAAATTTGTGGGATTTTTCCCTAACTAAACTAAACTCCAGGTAATTCTATCAACTCAAAAATTATAGTAAAAAAGTCTAAAAATCATATCAACGGTAGCAACGGCATACTGTGTATTTTAATTTCACTTATTTGGTTTCTTCTACCTCTGGTAGTTATCAGATTTTTTTTAGAAAACCTGGTAGCCTGCGGCAAATAACTAAACTCGATTTTTTTTCAAAATTGTCCTTCATTATTTTGTCGTTTTATGTTAATATGAAAGTAACACAGCGATATATTTTTCTTGAATATTTATTTTAAACTACTAAAAATTGTTGGTTGATCTTGAACTTCTTCAAGTTTCTCCCTGAGGGATAAAAGAAGTCTAAAAAATTTAAATTTTTCCTTAAATTAATTTTAAGCAAAAAAATTTAAATATAATGGAAGTACATATGTTTGGCAACTAAATTAGGTTTTCTCTCTTTTTTTTTCGCAAAAATACTTATAGTACTGAACTTAAAGTATTCATTACACAAGTTTATCACGCTTTTCTTATGGACTATTGTAGTTTGATAAACTTGTTCAATGAATAGTCATGATGAATTAAATTATGGAATTTGAAAAGTATCGCAAAGGTGGATTTCCGTCTTATAGTCCAAATAAAATCTGTGGGGATACAACAACCACAGCCTACAGTAAGATTTCTGATTTCATCGCAGATACTCACTCGTCTACCTCCAACAACAGAGTTAATTTCGCGTAGTAATTTTGATCTGTGGTTTTTATTACCAAATACCAAAACACCTAACTTATCAGGATGAATGTTTAATTGATATTGAATGCAGTTTTTCGAGGTCGTAATTGATTTCTCTAATAGCAGTAGCACATCGAACTGAAGCAAAGGAATGGTAGATCTGAGTATCGTCGGCGTACATATTAGCTTTACAGAACTTAAGCTGACTGAATCGAAAGTATAAATTGTGAACAAGAGTGGACTCAGAATTGAACCCTGGGGCACACCACCAGATGTCCGACAACACGATACCCTCACAACTTGCGAATGATCATGCAAGCGATACAGCGATATTTTTAAAAGTTATTTTAATTTGAATGTATCGGTAACATTGCACTTACATCTTCAGGCAATGCGTTCTATATGGCGATCTGACTGTTAGTCGCCTCTCCTCGCATCTGTTGTAGGTACGGCTGCACCGAAATGAAAAATTGTTAGTTCTTTTTGTTGTCTATTGATGATCACAATTTATTTTGTTTGTACTACATACAAAGAGCACTAGAAAAGTTTTGCAATACGGCTTCATTTATTTAATTTTTTGCGCACCCTTCAATACACCTGTCCGTTATCAGAAACCAATCCTTAAACCAGGTCTGTCAAGTTTCACTAGGAAGTAAGGCACACTCGTTGTTCCAAGCTCTCAGAAGTTCCTCATCACTGGAAAACCGTTTCTCTTTCAGCTTCAATTTCACATTTGGGAACAGCGCAAAGTTGCAGGACGTAAGATCTGGACTGTAAGGAGAATACTGAAGAAGTTTCAGTTCTGTATTCGCCAAATATTCGTTGCCATCCTTGACGCGGTGACTTGGAGCATTGTATGATGAAGAAACCATCCTGACTTTGGCAGCAGATTTTTCATCGATTTGCTGACTTCAGGCAGCCATTGCTCTATGTACCACTTAGGTGTGATTGTCTTTTGTGTGTCCAAGACGACATGCTCTACATTTAATCATTTTCTTCTTTACAGATCAGGATCTTCTGACAGTTACAGGAGTGTCCTCATCATCAAATATCCAAACTTTGATTGGAATTTTGGTTGCCGCATCATAATAGTATAATCGACTTTCATCACCTGTCACGATGTTGTTTACATATCAGCAACATTAGCAAACATTTTTAGTATCTCCTGGCACCAAGTCGCACGTCCTGTCATTTCCTCTTTACTTATTCTATTCAGCACCCTAAGAAAACAAAGGTTCTTCGCATGCAAGTAATCATTTCTACCCGATGTATTACAATACTACTAAAAAACCAAAGACGATTCCATCTAGTGGCTGCATTTTATGGCTGCTCTAGGTTGGCAATGTCAACATTAAAATAGCAGTTTCTTTTGAAAAATTCAATGACTCACATGATATCCTGGTTGTCAATAACACTTTATTTGTTTCATTTAAATACTTACTAGAGCGCTATGAAGTGACGTAAATACGGTAAAAATATGGCATAATTAAACCGATTACTCAAATTGGCCACCTCCACACTTCTCACTAGAGCCCCCTTAATGTGCTGTTATGCATTTATTGCAAATATAACAGCGCTTTTAATGGACGTTCTACTGTCCACTTGCTTTTTTCCTTTTGCTGCAATAATATGAACGGCATTATGAACAGTTAATATACCTATTTAATTGAAGTTATGAACGTTCTGTGCAGCAAATAATCAAAATACTAAAAGTATCTTAGGTAGGATGTTCTTAGGTACACCACTGAATGTATCCCAAGGTATAATTGTGTGGTAAACATACATAAGAAAATAACACACCATATTTAATAATAAAAACTTAATTCCAACTTCGTTAATATATTGTAATGTTATATTACATTTTATTCAATGTTTACAATTCCATTTGTCACTTGACAGATGATCATCCAGCTGTAGGTAATCTAAAAAGATAAAAAAAAACACTAAATTAATTTAATATTCATTAAACTATAACCAACTATCTGATCTGTGTATTTCTTCAATTTAATTTAATTCTATTTTATAAAATATGTAACATTAACATGATTGCACACATGCGAGGTATTTGTTTAAAATTAATTCATTTAAATCCAATTCAACACTATCAAATGATAGAGGATGCGCAACTCTTCAAATTGGCACCATCGGTATTTTCTTTGCATATGTGCGAGTCGATGTCATGGTTTGGCTCAGTAGCCATCTGACGCAGAAGGGGGTGTTGCTCAGCACAGATCTTGTGTTAAGTCCAGCCAGCGACAAAGACAGAAAGATGTTAAATACACCACAATATTATCACTCATATTTTATAAGGTAATTAATAAATTTTATATCATTTAATTTGTACACAAACACACATCAATATTATAACCAAATCACACAATTAAATTCCACACACACAAGAAGAAAGACCAGCTAGTTAGGGGCATTTTAAGAAGAAAAAGTAGGTGGTAATTAAAATTTACAACTTTTCGGTGACCCTGTATACAACAAATTTTCGACCGGACGTGCATAAATTAATCCATCAACGATCGTTGATTGCCGTGATTGACAGATGACTATCAAAAGGTATTTCTGATGAAATTTAGAGACAATTGCGAATCACCTATAAAAAAACCGTGCGAGAGCAAGAAACTTCCGCTTTTTGCATAGATCATCAAACAGAGCGTTTAATTTTTTTACGTAAATTTTATTAAAATTACCCCGGTGCACCGTGGACCCAAATCAACGATTATCTTCGAAAAAGTACTTTAAACATCAATATTTTCCACCTAATTTAAATTTAATTACCCCTACGGAGAGGACGTCGTCCATCCAACATCCGCCTAGGCGCGCCAAGACAGAAGCTTCCAAAATCACACACATACACACTCACACACGTAAAATAAGGTAATTTAATTTTTAAGTAATTTTAAGTTTGGAAAGTTGCAAAAATTTGAGAAAAATATTTTTTTTTGAAAATTAAAACTTGGTAAATTTTTCTAAGTACAAAAATAATATTTGAAAAAAAAATTTTTTTTGTAGTTTTTTTTTAGAAATAATTTTTTTTTAGTAAATTGAGTTAAAAGGGTAAAATTTATTTATTTTAATTAAAAAAATAAAAATTTCAAAGTTAATTTTTTTTTATACAGAAGTCCCAACAAAAAGTGCCACGTCATTCTGCACAGTGTAAACAAATTTTTATATGTTTATTGAAGAAAATAAAATTAATTTTTTTTTGTAAAACATCTTTTTGTCTTGTAAAATTTTTTTTAACTTGGAATTTTTTTCCACTTGGGTATTTTGTTCAAACGTACGATAAGCTCTCGTATTCTGTTCTCTACACCTGTTGTAGAGCTAAGAATTCGCGAACCCCTGAGATTAATTTTTTTTTTAACCCCAAATTTCAATAAGAGTAAAACTCAATTTTTTCTTGATTTTATTATAAATCAAATTTCACATTACAATATACATAGGATCTATTCTACGAAAATATTCTTTTTCAATTACAACTAGAAGCTTTTCTCGGTAAAAATATTCAAGTAAATAACAATAGTACTATACATAATCATAACAGTATTCTTTCTTTTAAAAAATCTGAAAACACTAAAAACGAAAAAAAAAGTTCGTTAGAATCGTTACTTCTTCCTCTTTTCCCCTTTCGCCTTTATTCGGTTAGCTATCTATTCCCTCTAGGGACTAAGGAAGGAGTTAGATTACTTTTCCGATATCCAAAAAGCGGTACCGGAAACTTTTCACTTTTGCATAACGTTGGCGTACGGAAAATAAACCTCCGTCGTAATCTCACTCTAAGTATTCGAGGAGTGTTACTAGACTCCTCTACCGTGACTATTCTATTGTATTATCATTTCTTACTTTGCCGCCCAGCGCCAACGTCGTCCTTACGATATTATCTTTAGATGTGAGAGAAAAAAAGAGGACTAAAATGGAAAAGTGAAAGCTTTTCGTAGATATATACTTCTAAAAATCTACGTGCAGAACCTACAAGAAAGTTTTTAATCTGAAATTAACAACAAATAATAGAAATAGATAGTATGTATAATAATAAATTGAAAAGAGCCATTCAGCGCAATTTTTAATATGAAGCTGAAAAAATATTTTGGCTGGGCATGTTACAGTATCACTCCTTGCAGGAGTTGGCCAAAGTTGCCTTCTAGGTCCGATCCCTTTCTTTACACAATCTGAATTACCCAAGATACCCAAAGTACATATTTTCTTTTTCACATTTGATCGTTGCCAAAGTAATGTTGACAGTTGCAATTGCAAAAATTACTGTTTCATAACTTGAAAAATCAAAAACATAAATCGATAAATAACAAACAAAACAGTAACTTTGCTAATTTAACTTAGCAGCTAATCTATTAAGATCCATTTTACGCAGATATCTTTACCCTCAACAACAAACTTCAATTTTCTAAAACGAAAGTTTAAACTTAGGCAAGGAAATGAATACCGAGAAATGTCAAGGTTATTGTATTTATTACCACCCTTCAAAGTTAAGTCAAGATATTATACGGCATATTCGTAAATTCGCTTTAAGTTTAATGCGAATAAGCAACAAATTATATTATTATAGACAACAGAAGTTGTGAGGTGTCAAAATTTACCGGAAAGTTAAAGTAAAAATTATATTATAAATCTCGCGGATATACGTCTCTCGGAGGAAAATATATATTTAAATTTACATAATGTTCCATCTGAGTTAAACCGTAATGTATGCAGAAGTTAAAACAAAGCCACTTAGTCCTAAATAATCCCACCCCTGGAAAGTTCAAACAGTACAACAAGATAGGAAAAGCTCAGTCTCTCTCCCAAGTTTTCGCAGATATTACCAGCTTTACGGAAGTAACCATATTTGGAGAACATGAAAACTGGATAAAGACATAAATTGAATTACAATACAAAAGGTAGAGAAACAGAAGTTAGCGATAATTGTATAAAACAAAGGAATTTTGCAAAAGAAAGTGTGATTAAAAAAAAAGTAAAGTAAGAATGGTCGACTAGATTGTAATCTCACTTTTGTTTAACAGTATGTAACAAATTGTTATGCTCAAATCACTGTGAAAGAAATTAACTAATAAAAAAATATTAAATTTTATTTCTGAATTTAGTAAGAAGAAATTCAAATATCTTATATGTAAGTATAACTTTACCATCTAGTTATGTCTACATTTACAAGTGGAGAAATACAATCTGAACCAGTATTTCTCTTCAAGTAAACTCTACAGAAGACAGCCGCAAAGGCACTTCTCGGGCCATGCACGCGATTTAATCAAGACAAGTTAATATTCCGCAAGGCAATTTGATGTTCTAGCTCTACACTATAACAAATATCGCGCCTCATATTCCCGTACTTACTATCCGAAACGTCCGAATGTATATATACATACACAAGAATGTTGGAAGTTGAAGCCATCAGGGAAATAATAAGATCTCATCTGACTGCGCCCCGTAACGACGTAGACATTTATAAAAGGCGCGATTGCAGTTTTGCGCTCTGTCAAGAAAATGGAAGAAATAAATCGTTGCGGTGCGTTTTTCACAAGAAAGATTTATAGGGGAATATTAAAAAGTAGTTGTAGTTTACTATTTCGGAGTTATTGCAATGCATTTCGAGGTAAATGATGAGCTAGTTAGAGTATTTCCATGAGTGTAGCGTAGAAGCAATCTAAATTGAAGATGTCTAGTTTGTTTAATGTTGAATAATTAGTTAAGACTAGAATATTTAATTAATTAAAGCTTCAACAACAGTTTCAGATCTCTTTTCAAATTTAAGTATAGAGTTTTAAGGCAGATCAAATTCACAAACGAAATTTGACAGTCTATGTATCACCCAAACTATTAGCATGCAAAGATTTGAAGCAGATTAGAATGATGACATCTGGTGAAACCTAATAATGATGAAACGTCTATCTCTGTAGCTGTCATTAACTTAGTAAGGAAATGTGGGATTTTTTAACGTGTTCGCCAGTCAATGAGAAGAAAGACAGAATCGTGAATCGCCGCTGGGAACGGTCATTTCCAACACTTATTATAATTTTGTTCAATAGTTTTTGCAAATAAATTTTAAATGTCTTAAACACCGAGTAATTCCGTAACAAACGAATTCCGGACATATGTTTATAGGAACTGTTTTTCTTAGAATAATCCAAGGTATAGCCCAGTGCAATTTTTCGCACTTATTTAGGACCAGCCTGTATACAATATTTAATAAAAGTTTA
This sequence comes from Holotrichia oblita, assembly GCA_023690525.1. Lineage (NCBI taxonomy): Eukaryota > Metazoa > Arthropoda > Insecta > Coleoptera > Scarabaeidae > Holotrichia > Holotrichia oblita. The sequence goes on from CM043022.1 coordinate 18,967,730, forward strand.
TCGGCAATACAACTTGAGAAACCACTGCGGCTGTTTCATTATAAAAAGAACCGCCAGTGAGAACTATTAAAATTGTTCGAAATCTAGCTAGTAAATTTTCATCAATTGCTATTATTTCCGATCTTTTCAGGATTTTTAAAAAGCCGTCTAGCAAGGTTACACGTATTTGAAGTACTAGTTTGCTCTACAACTTTACCTACTCTTAAACCTAATTCGTGCCAAAGTTTCTTTCATACTTCTTACTTCCTTTCTTGTAGTGGATATGTGAAGCACACATTCTAGTAACTTGATTCTAGTATATAGTGGTAAAAGACCATACTGACATTTTCTTTGATACCTACTGGTTAGAGTCCGACAAGTTTTCAATTTCTTCTCCTAATCGCGAAAACCCGTGATCTACTAAATTTTTAACCAAAACTGATGCATCTAAAATCTTGAAAAAACTTGACGATCAATGTCTAATAAAATATATATATGTAGATATATTCACCAAAACTATTAAACAATATTTCAAAAGAATAACAACACTTCTTCGCTTCTATTATCCTATCGTTTGCGGAATATAAATTTCTAGCATATGATCCTTGGGAGTGACACACATTCTGCGGTAGCTTATTTCGGTCATGCGAGCATGTGTTATTAACGCGAAAGCCTTTGTTTTTTGATCTCCACAAATACGACTATTTTTTTTAGATGTTCGGAAGAGAATTGTGCTGCACTTGATGCTACATCCGCAACTTCTCCTTTTCCCTACTCTCATAAAACTATTTTAGCAGCAAAGATTATTTCCTCAGAAGCTGCAACGTCCTTTGAGACGTAAAGTCTTCGTAATGAAAAATCTTCCATTGATGTTGACTGACATCAATACTTGATAATAATTCGGTTGAGGTTCGCGTTTTCTCTTGTGCATGTAAAACAGGTACTGCTATTGTAAATTAGCGTTTGATCGATATTTAGTTTTGCCGAAGAAAGCCTGAGAGATGTAAACAGATTTTCAATTTGTTATCTAACGTAGAGACCTGTGCAAACAAAGCGGGGCAACTCTTATAAGCATAAAAAATCCCAAGTTTTTATCTGTGTAAACGAGTTTGCCGTGACATATACCATATTCAGATTGTTATAATAGGTTTCATAGGTTACACATGAATATGTCAAATTACAGGATTGCTATAAAGACGAACTAAAATTGACAAAACTACAATTGCGGACTGCGGATGCCAGTATTTTGATATTTTGTAATAATTACATAATATTAAAATTCACTTTATAAATTAAAGAAAATGAAATTTTGTCTAAACGCATCCTTTCGATCATTATAGCTACCAAACAAATTCAATGTCTCCTACAAAAACATAAATCTCTAGTCATAATAAGTATAATTCAATCACTTCATTTAATCGTTTAGGAATTGAACTGATTAAATTTTGATTACTGGCTAGTTACTTCTATGTTTCGTCAATATATATGTTGCCATAGGTCTGTAACAGTTTCAGGGTAAATATTTCTACTATACATTTTCTTCGTTATGAGACCCCGTACATTTTCTATTGGATTTAGATCAGGACTATTATTTGGCCAATTTAATACTTCAATGATTCAATGATTTCTAATCCATTCATTTACGATAGCAACTGTGTGAACCGGATAGTTATAATCCAGAATAATTCAGAAACTGATAGAAGCGTTATATATTCAAGTATTATATTATTATTATTATTATGAAGGGTCTATGGCCGGAGTGGTTAGGCGTGTTAGACTATCATTGTGGCAGGACGGTATGAACCTGGTTTCAGGTCTCTGGAGCGAGGGTGACATTTTTTCACAAAGCCATTTGAACACAATTTACACACACAAAACTACACCGCGAGAGATGCAATGATAGCCAAACAACTAATACAGCTTACGGAGTCACTGCAACTAAGCACCCACCACACATAAAAAAAATATTATTAAGCATGTCAACATAAACTGCAGAGTTAAACTTTCTATCTATATACCAGCAAACACCAAGGCCATGGATACTCATCCAGACCCACACATTTACAGAAAAATATCCAGTTGGTTTTTTGCAGCCATGTATTGTTCGTCATACCGAGAATGTGGAGGTCGATATACACGGAGCTCTCCAATCCATAAATGGATTGTTGCCTATTAAGCAAGATTTTAGTTACCACAGTATAATTTTTTAATTCTAATTTGTCTGCTCGAGCGGGATCCAGGAAAATTCGAATGAGCGATGGCACATCTTAACGAATCAAAAGCATGATTTCTTATATAATTCAAAAGTAGATTGTTTTTTACTATACTGCTAGCTGATGGTCGACCTAAATCAATTTTTCGCGCCATTGTGGTACCATCCTCACACGTTTCTTAATTTTAAATACAGTATTTTTGTTTAAATTAAAAATTAAATTTTGAGCAATTACTCGAATTAACCAATCATTTTCCAATTTGGTATTAATTCTAGTCTTCATTACTGTATCAGATTGACTTGGCATTTTGGCGAGATTCTCGAAAGATTTCTGACATTTCTGATGCTTTCAATGTTTGACAAGTACTTTGACATTAATGCAACTAATCAGATACCTAAACGAATACCTATGTGTTTCACACAGGAGTAATTTAGTTGTCCCATTTTTTATACACACATAATAGCAATAATTTATTGTACTTTTCACAACAAAACTACATACATACATAAACTACATAGTTACAACATAAAGATCTATTACAATACGCAATATAATTATTAATAAACATCTGCACAACAAAATAATTTTATTGGAGCTAGTGATATTGGCCATGGTAATCTGGAACATGGACATATCAAAATAGTTATTTACGAACCAAGTGCGTGAAATCATATTTCGCGAATGAGTGACCACTTTAAAGCGCGAGCCGGAGGCGAGCGCTTTATGGGCACGAATTCGCGAAATGTTTCACGCACGAAGTTTGTACAATATTTTTTGTACGAGAACTATAATAATAATACATATTGTTAAATACGTTATCGTTTATGACCATATTATTAAGGTTAGGGATTTATGATTTTAAAATGTCATTAAATTAATCATGTTCCAGTAAGTACCAACTTTACTTTTACGCACTCGTGTTTAAAGTGACTTTTTACGCACGCAAATCGAATCGTGAAATGACAGGTTTTGATAAGCGAGTAAGTAGTAAGCGTATTATATTTTTGTACTCGTACAAATGTACTTATTATAGTTCTCGTACAAAAAATATTGTACAAACTTCGTGCGTGTAACGTTTCGCGAATTCTTGTTCGCCTACGGCTCGCGCTTTAAACTGGTCACTCATTCGCGAAATATAATTTCACGCACTTGGTTCTTAAATAACTATTGTATTATAAACTACTTGGTATGTGTTGTATGTATATGAAATATTTGTAAAACCAAGAAGAATGGTGGTCCTTAGAAACTAATAATTTAGGCCAAAAAATCAGCAGGTGTGTCACCCAAGGATAAGAAGCAATTCTACTTTCGACCCTAGCAACTAGTTGAACGCGAGATTACTGTGTTTTGCTCTATCATCTTTTCGGCATATTTTATTAATTGAGCTAGGCTTCTGTTAAGATATGAACCCGTTTATGGTAATTTAATTTTAGCATGCCAGTCAGATGTAAAACTGGCATACCAGTTACACTGGCGGTCATGATTTATGAACTCGGTTCGAACAAAAGTCTTTTTAAAAATAAAAATAATTTATTTTCCGCAAGCCGCAGTTATTACATCAAAGGTTAATGTAGAACTAACTATTTAAAATACAATATAAACTGCATCACATTAAAGTGCAACGTTATATTCTAAGAACAATGATAATATTATAGTGATAATTTTATATACCTAACATATAGCAGCTGCAGCGTAACACATGTTTACTTTTAATTGGTAGGTACCTGTTTTTACAAGATACTCCATCATTTCGGCACTTCCGGTATGAATATAATTCTAATCAAAAGTTACCATGTAGGACAAGGTTTCATAAATGCATTACATCGAGAAAATAACTATCTAACCAACTATATATGTTCGAAACGTCGAGAAGAATCTGTGCGGTGAACACCTGCTGCAAATATTTTATCCAACGGGTCGATGGCCGCAGTGGTTAGGCGGCTGACTATTGTCGTGAGAGGACGATAGGTGCCGGGGTTCAATTCTCTGGAGGGACGGTGACATTTTTTCAGAGAGTTTAATCCCGGATCGACTTGCCATTCGCTGTTGGGAGCAAAGTGATTAACAGCGCGGCATCATAAAAGGCGATATGATGCTGTCACAAAGCCATTTAAACACAACTTACACACACTAAACTACACCGCAAGAGTTGCAGTGATAGCCAGACAAGTAATACAGCTTACGGAGTCACTGCAACTAAGCACCCACCACACATTAAAAAAAAAAAAAAAACAACCTCATTTCATGAAACAAAAACAGTGAAATAAACCTGTAAACATGATACAGGATATCTAGGTCACGTATTTTAGAATTATTGCAGGTTTATGTTGATACTATATTTATGGGAACTTCGAGTGGATTAAGTAAAATGTCAATTCGTTTTTTCGTCAGTCCCTAGCGAACACGTTTTATATTATTCGCTCATGTCACAATGATGGGAAAAAAGCCTGCAGCAATACGCAAAAAGATCTAACATTTATCAAAATGTGTAAACCTAGCCATTTTTTTATTATTTGTTGTAGCGGCAAGCTTGTATGTATACAACGATTGTGTTTGCCGAAAAAAGGCGATATATCAAATAAATTTAGCAGCGTTATAAATCATTCAAGGGTGAATATAGTATTTTCTCGAATTTTTACGAGGGCGACGTAGCCTAGCAGAAAGCAATAAGGAGACAGAGACGTCGGCTGGTGTTGGCTGTAAAATCTGACCGAAATTATGTCAAAATTCCCCCATATGAGAATATGTTATTCATAAACATGGTTGGCATGGTGTTGCATGATGATTTATTGTTTCCCGCACGACTTTACTGTCTTTCACGAGATTTATTGCACGTGGGAAAGTCGAAGGGTAGCCCAACATTCGTAATAAATACGACTACGTGAAATTATGAAGTTTTAAAAATTGACGATTTCAAATAGACAGTTTACAGCGGATGATTTAAACAATTCCCAAATATATGATTGGTATGATGATCCTAATTTACAGTGCTATTTTGCTGCCTATCGTATTTATTAATCTCTTGTTTTCTTTTCTGAATTCCACATAAATATTATCGAATATATTTCATATTAAATGTTTTCTTCTGCAGTATTACCGCAATTCCCAATCCCTTAAATCGATGTCCACGTTTGTGCAAACATCACAAGCATAATCCTCATGTTTGTTTTTCCGATTAAAGATTCGTTGTTTGTGTCGATAAACCGATGTTACGTGCTGAGCTCCTGCAATCCAACCATCAGACCATACAATGCCGTAAACCCGCTTCCTTTCGACTTGACTGTTTATTTATTAGGACGATCTAATTTCAGCATTCGTACAAAATGCTATTGTGTAACGAACCAAGCTGTATAAATAAAATTCACAACAACAATTCATTACCCACACTCTCAACTCCAACTAGAACGATTTCAATCGAATAATACCTTTCGCCTGTATTGAAAATGAACGAGTAATAAATCTAAATCCAAAATGAAACGGTTGAAAGCTCTAAAATAAGCAACGAGAGGGCGAACAGTTAAAGAAAACACACGGAAAAAGGGTTTTGATGCTGCATAGCGTACGGAACAAAAAACAGCACGCACACAAACGATCCCCCAAAACAACGTAAAGTATAGATAATAAATTGAAAATACATGTGCATAAACGACGATGGTTGGGCTTTGGAACAAAAACAAAACAAAAAAGAGGACGACAAACAGGAACGAAATACCATCGTTAAGTTTGTAAGCGACTGTTTATGTACTTCTCCGACTAACTTGATCGAACTAACGAGATTAAAAAGTAGTTAGTTTTTTAACGTGCAGTATATACGAGTGTATGGAATCACGCTCACGTAACTAATTGAATTTGTTACGTGACATGGTATAAGGTTTGCATTTTGTGGATTAGGTACTTCTAGTAGGAATAATGAAATTACATGTGTGATTTAAAAATATATTTCACATAAATTTTTTTCAACTAAAAGAGCCATCTATGTAGTAGCATTTTATAGTATTTTGAATTTTCAGCTATTACAATTTGTGATTACATAATCGACAACATACAGGTAAGTCCTGCCGTCACAGTGTGTATTGCTCTTTGTAGTAACATCGAATTGTGATATAGGATCGCACCCACCCTCACTTCGCCCCATTCAGCTGTATTTGACGAGCGTCCTGCAGAGCCCTGTCGGAAATACTCCCGCTTCAGTAACCATTCACTAGATTCTTATCCCTATAATGTACTGGACGACGCTCTTTACTTATCCTCGTCGCTCATGTTACCACCTTAGCAAAGTTTTTTCTATTACACGGTACCTATGGTTGCCTAATATTTCCATTATTCTTACGGAACCAACTTCCCACTTGTTAGGCCTGGCACCAACTTCGTCCTTTCCATGAACACCAAATTTTCAACATTTAACTTGACGAGTGGTAGCTTGTTCGTATCGAACCTCGACTTCATTTTGGCTTGCATGCAATCACATTTTCTTTTCGTCAGATCTCGGATATCGTAGAGGGCTCCTCTTTTTCAGTCCTTCAGCCGCACTTCCTGTTTTATTTCCGGTCGTAACTCATATAATACTACACTGGGTGCTATACCAGTACTCTCATTTTGTATATTGCTGACTCCTCGTTGAACAATTGCTAGAAATTTATTTCAACTGAAGCAATAGTGTCTTTGATATGTTTTCTTTTATACTTTTCGCATAAATTGTTAAAAGCTTTGGAATCAAAGGCTGTACCTCAATATGTAATAATTATCTTAGGTTGGTGGACCAGCGGTATCAACAATGTGTGTGTTATCCTTTGCGGTCTTACAAAAGAGTCCTAGGTGATGTAAGTGCAAAATGTGGAAAGCTTTGGTCAAGTTTTCATCGTGAAATGCCATAGAACATCTTCCAAAATGTTAATGCTACATGTATCACCATCCTTTCGATACATGTACTTTGTTATCCACTACAAAATAACACTTAGCAGTCTCTTTTTTACTGACTTACTCTTTTATAAGCTATAAGTCATCATCTTGTGTTTGGACTTCCACTACCCAGTTGTTAGTTTTGATACTGTATACAGTCTTGACAGGGTCGCGATTAAATGGGTCGGCATGTCTTATTTGCGTACCAGGGTAGTGTTTAACGGAGAAGATAAAACTTTTCATAGTCAATCACCATCGTTTCACGCCTGGTGACATTTCTTTTTTTTGTCCACATCAGTTGCATCGCATGCTAAAGAGCTTCCCATATAAATAATTCCGGAACCTTTCTAATAGTTCAAACACTGTCAGTGTTTCAAGTTCGTAGCCGTGCTATTTTCTCTCTGCTTCGATGGTCTGCCCACTCGTATATGCTACCAACTGCCATTTGTCATTAATTTGTTTTTATATTAGCACAGTACCAGACTTACATCGATGTGGACTTGAGTCTCTAAATGCCTATAGCTCATTCCAAATAAGAAAGGAGCGTTAGGAGTAGATAGGGTCTAAAATAAACGTCTGTGATTGGTTAAAATCTAGTGCACATTTACACAAGAACAATTTGTCAAAATTGCATAAATGTCAGCAACATCAAAAAAGTTATATTGTGAGCGTTGTTTGTGTTCTATTGCGATTATTGCACTTTATTGTTTTCTTTATCCATTTCATCTTGATTCGTCATACAAAATGGTTTTTTAGAGCTTCTGAATAGATAGATGGATAGATACTTTATTTCCCGTAATAATATACATTACAGATATACACTAAATATCATATTGTAGTCCCAGAAGCTGCAGTTAATATGAGAAGAAATGTATTCTTGGAATTTATTTCGAACTATTCATTATTCTATCCATCATGTTTGTACTTCCGATTTCCTTCAATTTTCAGATCAATTTTGTATTATTTTCTCGGAAAATAAAGATTTAGCTGTTAAAATACACTGACAGTGACAGTTGTCACATCACATGTCATAATATTCACTTATTGAAGGTACTATTTGAACAGTTTTGCTTAAATTTTCTTATTTATACATCTTATGGTTTTGATAAACTTCAATACGTGAATATGTAATTATGACTAATGCTGCTCTCACAGGTTCCTCAAAAAATGCAAGGTGCAGGCATGTAACAAGTGGGCAAAGGCTTCATCGGACAGTAAATGAAATTGGGATTAGCAAAAAAAAACTGTTTAAAGACACCATGAAGACACCATCGGAAATATAGAGTTAACTGGAAACGCCGCCAAAGAAACGGATATGTCAAATGAAATATGACAAATTGGACGAAGCTCATAAAAGTGCATTTAGAAGCATTAAATGGGTTTTATTAGTGTTCGTAAAGATGTTATTCTGCATAGTGGACAATCAATTATCAGACAATCAAAAACAAATTTTTAATTTACCGCGATTTTTGCAAATCACAAACTTGTTCTTGTGTGATATGTGCTCCGATCGTAGCGTCATCTGCTCCATTCTTATTTGGAATGAGCAATAGTACAGGAGAACTCTATAGCTCATATTTTAAATTAAGTTTTGACGAGTTTTGGTGTATTATGGAGAAAACAGAATCCTGAATGTTGTTAACATTACTACAAGAGAAATATATAAAGAAATGTATGAAAAAATGCTTCTGCTAACTCGTATAACACGTGTACGTGGTGCCTATTTATTTTGTTTAATACCCTTTCATATGTTTCATATACTGTTAAAATAGCCAGTCAATAATATAACGTGTTTTAAACGCTTGCTCTAATATGTGTATAAATAATTGTCTTTCATGTCATATTAATACAATATAAATGTATACAGAAGCGAACGGCGACGAAAACAAAAGTAAACAATGCAGAATGCTAAACAAATGTAAGTTCTTTCATTCCTTTTTCCAAATACTACATACTTATCACTCCCCGCTGCCCATACGACACTCTGAATTGATGAACAAAATGACGATAAGCCAAAATAAATTGACTTGGTTTTACGATGATACACCCTTTTTATATAATAGTCGCCGCATCAAATCACAGTAAACTATTTAACTCTGAAAGAGAACTTGCGTGTTTGTATCTTTACACATTGCTGATCTTTCATCGCCTCATTTTTTTACAACAATTATCGATACTCTCCCATATAGTTCCATTAACTCCAAACTATTAAAAAAACTTTTTATAGCAATTTAATTTTTACATGAAAGCCTGTACTTTAATCTACTTTTCCACATCATTGCCGCCATATTATTGAGGCATTTTTCATATCAAACAAGAAGCTTTTGTATCCCGTTGCCATCCGTCTGATTTGACAGCCACTGATTCACAGTCGTTTTGAGGTTATCGTCGTCAACGAATAGATTATGAATCACCTGTTCTCTTTCACCCCTCCGTCAACTTTTGCATCAAATCGTCAGTAATGACAAAAGGTCGCCCAGTCCGTTCCTCGTCATAAACACTGTTGCGGCCATCTATAAAAGCTCTAACCCACTTCCTTGTCATTCCATCACTCATAATGTTTTCTCCATCAACTTCACAGATCTGACGATAAATTTCAGCTGCTTTCACGCCTATTGCACTAAAAAAACGGATAACAGCGCGTACTTCACAGTAGGCGAGATTCTCAATCAGCGTAGGTATTTTAAATAGTCACCAAACAGTGTAAACACGGTCAATTGTTGCCGTAATGAGGACTCTAGCTTGTCAACAGATGAAGGATCACAGTGCCGATCGCAGTGCTGCAGCAGTGGAATTTCGAAACGGTACTTACTTTAAAAACACGCCTCGTACATATTTTCCACATATCACGTCCATAGATGGTTACTACCCTTTGATAAACCTAGGCTTTTTTTATGTTTCTTGAGGTGTATTTTGATACCAACACATTCAGGAGCCTCCACATGTTTCTGTTCACTGCGACCTCCAAGTAAGCCAATTCAGTTTCTGTTCCTTGTTCAAACTCGCATACTGATTTAGACAAGTCCCGAAAGGTAAGCCGTTGGACTTTTTACTTTGAAATACTGGCAGTAACTAGTTAATTGTCACACTCACAAGACATATACAAACAGGATCATTTTCAAAGCCGATTGTATGAAGCCTCTGCTGGAGTCTACAGTGACAGCTGCGTAGGCTCTCTGTTATTCATTTTGAATGTAGCACTCACTGTTTTTTGCTGCGTACACCTTACTAGTAACGGCACCATTCTCTGCACATGAACTTGGACAATTAGTGAGGTACTTTTACCTCTGATCTATTGATAGTATCCTTTCCTGCTGTCATCAGAGAGCAGGCTAGTAATCTCCTACCCAATATAATTGCTTTATTACTTATCAGGCTATAGAAATAATTGTGGCGGTTCCATATCGCTATGCGAACAGCAGGGGCAACACTTAATGAGATGATTTACACTAATCGCTCAAGTTTGCGTATCTGAGATCGAGATGATGTCAGTTAATGCAAAATTAAAAATTAAATCAAACGAATTGTCAGTTTGTAGACAATCATTAAAGTTGACGTGTATTCACACACCTTATACAGTTTTATTTAATCTATAATAGCTAATTAAGGATGTTGGAACTATGTAAATTGTGCAGTAAACTAGACAAAAAAGAAACTCCAAGAGACTGTTCCTTCTTAGCAATTAAAATTATTTAAAATATTTTGGTGGCGGTGCCGGTTATTTTAGTTAACATCCGTTACGTTGCGATATTGCTTCATCTCCTAAGATGATATTCCAAATTTTCTTTCTTCTTTTATTTATGGGACAATCGAATGGACATACGTCAGAAAATAGTGACCTACATACAATCAATTTATGTGTAAAAGGTCCAACATGAAAACAGTGTCATTGGTCGATGCCCAAAAGGTTTTATTACCTCGACTATACACTAAGTTAAATGTAATGAAAACGTTAAGATAAGGAATTTGGATAGAAACAATGCTGCATTTTAATATTTTGCGGAAGGCAAATGAGGACATTTTCATAAGTCTTCAAACTTGAGAACTAATACAACACATCTCTGATGATATCAGTTGATCTTCAAGCTTGACTTTTTTATTGAAATTGTACATAACTTTCTGGGAAACAACAACAAGTCAAACAATAGTGAAAATCTTGTTAGACAAATGCTCGTAAACTTGCAAGCTCTATTTTACCAAAGGTTTATAAAGCTACAATATTTAAACTCACAGCTGCATTATTTTCCTTCAAATCTTCAGCAATCGTCCTAATTTATGTAAAGCAACAGTAGGAACTAAAACTAAAAGAAAGCGGTCCAACGAATTTCTAGAAACAATACTATACCCAATAGCATGGTTTCATCACTTATATCAAATAGGTAAACAGCTCGAAATTTTTGTTATTCATTTTAAGTCCATTATATATTATGAGCGGAGAACATTATAATAACATCACCTAAATAATTCCATATATTCCATATATATTTTATATCATAAACGTGAAATTACTGCAACTAATGCAGAATATCGGTTTCTTCTTTGAACTGATCAAGTTTTATACATATTTTATATTATATATAAAATCCAAGATTTAAAAGCAAAACCTCGTAAATTTAAATATATATTCCTTTATATTTACCGACACTATAGTCTTTGAATATAGAAAACACATTTAAATGTATCATTTATCCATAAGCTATCTCATATAAAAGTTGCACTAAAAGAAACAGCAACCGTGTTCGTATTATAGGCTGAACGCGTTTCCGCTATATAAAAATTTAGTATCCCATATTCTAGTAGCAAGAAACGGAAAAACAGGGTAGACCGACCGATAGAAAAGGACAATTCTTTCACATGTATGTATATAAACGCACCAAACCGACGTAGAAGATGGTACACAGTTTTATTAGACCATTATAGGTTAGCATTCGGAATATCAGCATGAAAAACGTTTATTAGCCTTCTATTAACGACCGAACAGCTCGAAGCCGCGAACTTTTTCGCGGCATGAAGGTATGCACATACCTTTATATCCACTGGAAAGGATGAAGGGTAGAGCGTGTTAGAATGTCTGTTTTTACGGTTGCTACACGTATTCGAACGAATCGTAGAGCCATTATACGTGGCCAATGTTATACAAATATCAATGAAAAAACGCTTTTACCAATTGAAATCGATACTGGTGTGTACGGGGTTTGGTGTTTGTATAATTGCTTCGGAAATAAATATCAGGAGAATAAAATATTTGGTTTGAAAATTTAATTTCTGTAGTTAGTATTGAGCGAGTTTTGGGGATTCGTTAGGTACGCTAGTATTACATTAATTACTCGCAATTATGTTATAGCTACCGAACTACAAACTGAACATACGATATGGAAATCCAAACTAATAGAATCATTACAACTATTTTGAATTACAGATGTCCCATATCGCATGAGAATCCGAACTTTGACTCGTACATTTATTCGTAATAAGGAATGTTCAAACATGATATCAAGTGCTTCCATTGCCCGAATCTCCGAGTTTTGGAAAGAATGTGTTCTCCTCAAACGTGGCCGAGTCGTCGTTCACTCATTTTTGCACTTTATTTGAATTCATCTAATAATGGGCAAGTAGATGTGCAAAAGTTTTCTCTACGTTCCCATAGTCAAAACACACAGAGGAGGTAGCACTAAGCCCATGCGGTATATACATTTGTTCAGGGTGTGACTAATCATAACTTACCCCACATATCAGTTCAGTACTTATAAATCGTCGCCCATTGGCATCTCCTATGATGAAGTGAGCTATTTCAATTGCTTTGATCCCTTAGTGGCGTGGCACCCATCTTCACGAAAACTCTATAATGTTCCCCAAATTGTTCGAGCGTCCTATGGCAACCCAGCCCCTCATAGGAATCAAATTAAAATTACCAATCTATTTTTACGCAGTTCAGAACGTGCTCAAGTTGAATCTTGTCTATTCGCATGAACAATCGAAAGAACTCCTCGATGTCAATAAATTAGCTTTTATAGTCTCCGACACTGGAAGAGCGTCCCTTGTCTGCATTACATTTTACTCGGTAAGTCACTAAAATTACTTCTAAACATAACACTAATTGCAACAGAGGAAGCCGTGGGATGGCCACCATCATTGCCATCGTCAATAAGGCAATTTTGTCTACGTTGCTAAGCATCTCTACCGCCTAGTCTGTACTGTATTTGTGCCACCACACTAGTGCAGCAGAAGCTATAACCTTTCTATAGCAAGTACTACACACAAAACATTTCTTTGCAGGCCAAGCACGTCATGGAGGTCCCGGATTTGTACTTTAGTCCAAGGTCCTAGGTTTTACGTCCGTTGATACTAGAATCTTGGAACCAAAAATGATAAAACATCTCCTCCAAATGAACGCACTCAAAATCGTTTCTCTAGAATTTATATTTAAGCGTTCTTTCTGTCATCATCTCCCACAATAGGTCGCCCAAAAGTCAGAGAATAATCATTTGTAACAAAGCTTCTGACATTGCGCTGTCCTATTGGTAGCCACGTAAACCATTTTGTTACTTATTATATCCCCTATTTTATCTCTCCATAATTGACTAGACTCGCGTTTTCGCAAGACTATCTCTATCGACACGATTTCTTTGTTGCCAGAGGAAGTTTTTGCTGGTTGGTAGGCATATTGGTTCTCGTGTCTTGCGAATTCCTTATGTGTAGAATTTGAGAAAAAAGTTAGTGTGCAGATTTTCGATTCCTTTTATCACCAGTCTTGGATCCTCTCAAGGAATATGCACTACAGTTTTGTATACATGTCTAATATTGCGTTTGTAACTAAGATTTAATTAATCAAACGAAATACGTAGTTTCTCCCTTAGAAATATCGTGTAACTACACATACGTTCAACACCATCATATTTCACTACGTACATATTTCACCAGTAATATACTGATTCAAAAAACTTCCTTGTTACGATACATTACACAGCAGAATATCGAAACAGGAAATAGATTGATCGGAGTTTCCCGAGCGAACTGCTTATTATTGCACACCTGAACATTAATCACTTCTTTATTTACCGAACAATCTATCACAATCCACCACACAAATACAACAGGGGCAAAATTTTAGGCAAAGAAAAGTATTAAAAAAAACAACGCTTTGAGATTATCCAAGCGCATACCGTGGAAAAAGCTTCGACAAAGAACGGCGAACAAAAAGCCCTCTCTTCGTCTTCTCTAAAGGAAGCTTATATTTTATTTACAGCGCCGATGTATATTCTTGCTGGAACATGCCTCGGAAAAGGGTTAATTTTAATTCTCTTTTAAACAACTCTAGAGTCGGCCTCCAGTTTGCTCCAAGCTGAAAACCTTCATACTACGGCATCTACCACATAGCACTGAACGTTGAAGTAGCACGCCATCTATAAATATTAATTAAAAACACCAACACTACAACGTTACAGTGATGCCATCATCTCTTCCGTACAATGGCAACGTGGGAATTTTGAACCGTTCATTGTAGAGAAGATTGGGGAAAAGGGAGGGCCAAAGTTCATAATGGAAAGAGTAGGGGTGTGATTAATGGAGATTTATTACTGGTGTACATTAACTCTCGTCAAGAATGAAACAGGGGAGACGAGAAGTTTTACAAAATATTCTGTTACATTTAATGCGTCGGTTATCTTTTGTGAATGTCTTAAAAGGGGTGAATTCAGCCGCCACGCTCGGAAGAAGAAAATTGCCGCTTTGTTACGCAAGAACGGCACCTAGCGATTTATTAGCAAATTATTCTTTTTTGTTTGTAATTTCGGAGGGAAAGTAAACGCGTAAAGCACTTGTACTTGGTTAAAATAAGGCAATATACAGAATTAGTTGTGGAGGGATGTAAGGAAATGTGTTTGCGCAATGAGTTGTTTAGGTGGAACGACTCTCTTTATTCATCCCCTTGTATAAATTACCCGGAAAATGTTCTTCTTGCTAAAAGCTTTTTTGTCTGTATGTTTGATTTTTACGCATTCAAAAATATTCTAGTATATCGTAATTAATATCAAATGGAAAAGTGCAATTGAAATAATGATAAAGGTAGCAATTTTTTATCAAGAAAAGTTGTAACAGATCACGAGATTGTTTATTATAGTGCCATTGTGCGGATGCCTTTCTTTCCTCTCTAAGTGTGAAATCAGATACCAGCGCCTCCATGATCGGGACAAGTCACGCGATCTCAAGATTAATTCCTCCATTTCTGGTTTGTGTTCGAATGACATTTTGCGTAAACACGATATTTGATACTCTTATATATAATTAAGCTCCTATATTTTCTCAGGCTCTCTTGCTTGATGACGTAAATACAAATTTTGGTGGTAATCAACAAAATACTTTAATGAGCACGTCGGACTAGATTGTTTCTTAACGATAGATCTATTGTAATTTCAAAAATCAATTTATAAGTCCGAAATTCTGACAGTTTATTATTATTGATATAAATATGAATTATGGAATACTATTCACTATAAATCCTCCCAGGCTATGTTTCGCGGCATCTTAAGGTTCCATTAATAATTCTACTAAGGAAAGAGATGACTTATGTAAAAACCCTGGCTTGCTGATTGAATCTTGCTTATTGGAGGATAAGCTATTGCGTTAAAATGCTACATGTGCGTGTTTGTGTTTATCACTTCATAAACTGCGATCATCATCATCCAGACAGTAGGGATTAATCAATAATCAATAACTTTTGGCCGATGCTAGCATATCAATAAAAAGTTGTGCTTGAAGATCAAGATTGAAGAATCATCTACTGCCACTGGCACTGGTGGAAAACCTGACACTATACATAACTTAGTAGGTAATGAAGATGTTATTTCAAATATTATGGAGCGGCAGAAGAGAAAGGACAACTTGATTGTCTTTAACCTATCTGAAATGAAGAAGGATACAAAGACTGAATAGGTTACCGCAAATACCGTAAAGATTTTTGGCTACTGAAAACCCACGGTAAACCACTAACCAATTGTAGTTAATACGAATACCAAACTAGAATACAAAATAGTATGAATGATCCAATATATAGGGCAATCCAAATTAAGTTTTCACCATTGACTACTTTGTTATTATTCAAGATACAAGACTGTTTAAATTAGCAAACTTGTACTACTTTTAACGCTCTTTAAGATGGAAGAATAAATAAAACAAATGCGCAGCGCGTTTTCGAGTTTTGCCGAAAAATATGTTTTTTTCCCAAATGGAAACCCCTGTATATTATATCATTTTCTGCTAGAACTTAAACAAAAAATCTTATAAGACATTTTTTACTGCGATTAAAAATACTTGAGTTATAATGAATAAACAAAAACAGCTAAATAAGTTTTATAAACTTTATTTTATACATAAACTTATCATTAAAAGAAAATAAAAATTACTGATTTTTTCATAGAAGATGTTCAAAAATACCACCTTGTTGTTCAATACATTTTTGTACACGCTTCCGAACTTCTCGAATTGCTTAGCTGTTTTTATTTAGTCATTATAACTCAAGTATTTTTAATCCCAGTAAAAAATTTCTTATAAGATTTTTTGTTTAAATATTAAAGTTCTAGCAGAAAATGATATAATATACAGGGGTTTCCATTTGGAAAAAAAATATTTTTCGGCAAAACTTTTAAAACGCGCTGCGCATTTGTTTTTTTTATTCTACCATCTTAAAGAGCGTTAAAAGTACTATAAGTTTGCTAATTTAAACAGTCTTGTATCTTTAATAATAACGAAGTTACCAATGGTGAACACTTAATTTGGATTGCCCTGTATATACTAACGGAAAACTGAAACAACTAAAAAAGGTAAAAATAAACAGGAAAAAGTATAGGGTTCAGGTTGCCACTAAGGTCGCAACAACTCGTTCTTCCACCCAACCTTCAGAGAACAAAATAATCTACTTCTATAACATTAAATACATATAAGCTAGATTAAACATTGCATATCGTGAATAAAAACAAAAATTAAGTTGAAGGGCTCTAAATACCACCACTCTGTTGCCCTGCACAAAGGTACAAAGAATATATTTTTTTAAGTTGTGATTGATACTGCCAATTGTATTCCTATCAGAAACGACTTATAGATATAGGTGATCTGATACGAGAAATTTTTCTTAAGTTGCTCTATACATAGAGAGAACCTTTAGAACGAATATTAAGTGTTTGAACGTCCGATCTGAATTTTATTCTATTCTATAAATGAGGTGGCTGACCCGTAGTAACAATGTTGTAATAGAGTGTAGAAGAATGTAATAATCTACGGTTTCTCATATTGAGCCAATTGACCACCACATTGAGAGAACTAATAATTCACAAAGGAGTATCTTTATTTTACGGATTAAAAACATTCTATTACCGTAGATTACTTTTAAAAAAGAATATGCGCGTTGGATGCACATATTGATATGTTCAGTAAAATTGAGTTCATCGTTTAATATCACGCCCAAGTTTTTTACTGATAAACTGAGCATCAACACTATCACCAATCTTGATATTTATTTTGCTACGAAAGTTAGAATCTAACCTGCTGCCTCTTGGTCCAAATAAAATAATGTCTGTCTTTGATTAGTTTATAAATAGCGTGTGACCCATGGCTGTTTGGCGTAAACAATTAATATCTTTGTTCATTTCCTCGCACGCTTTTTGGACTTCCCAAGGAAAGAAAGAGTGATATATTTGTGAATCATCAGCGTAGAAATGATACTTAGTGAATTTTAAACTATTGGCAAAACTAAAGGTATTAGTTGAAAATAGTAAAGGACCTAGTGTGGACCCTTGGGAACACCTGAGTTAATACTCTCCAAATAAAACCTTACCTGATTCACCATAACACACTGCTGCCTTTCCGTAAGATAATTTTTTTCTGAATCCAGATTGGACCTCGGGTAATATATTGTATTTATTTAAATAATCTTTGAGTTGCAATTCGATTATTTTTCCAGCAATTTAAGGTAATATAGGCAAAATGCTGATGGAGCGAAGATCCCTGA
This sequence comes from Holotrichia oblita, assembly GCA_023690525.1. Lineage (NCBI taxonomy): Eukaryota > Metazoa > Arthropoda > Insecta > Coleoptera > Scarabaeidae > Holotrichia > Holotrichia oblita. The sequence continues at coordinate 18,985,823 of CM043022.1, forward strand.
GTTCCGTCACAATTGCCTTCTTTGGCAATGGGATTACCAGTGACTGTTTCCAGCACAGTAGGAATTTTCCCATTTTGAAACATGTATTAATAATATGGGAGAATGTGAGGGCAACATAATTGTACGAATGATATGTTCAAACCATCCACGTCTACACAGTTACTTTTGTCATTAACCGTATGAAACTCAAAGCTATTAGTATTGATTTTAGTGGCTAAATAAGACCGATAAATTTCGTAATCAAAGGATAAAGTTATAGTAGAACTAATAAAAATCTTGTTCATTAGCTCTGCATTTTTTAGTTGTCTGGGATATCATATTTTTGTTTATACACTACAACCGTGTCTCTCAGGAGCTTCTATAATTGTCTACCGTTTTGTGCATTTGATTTGGACTTATACTCTAAATAAGTGTATTTTTCCACGGTTGATGGCAGTGTTTAAATTCCTTAATTCTTTGTAGTAATTCCGGTGGGCAGGATTGTTAGATTTTTTTTTAGTTTTAAGGGCGTCATCATGTTGCACGATGTTTTTGCATCGCTCTCATCGTTTTAGTTATCCGTGAGGCAGGCGGTCCATTGAATGAGATAGGGTTAACGCATATGTTTATGATAAAGACCAAGTAAGTTGTCATTCAAAAAGTCGACCATATCATTGAAGTTATTAATATCAAAAATATGATAAAACGGAATTGGTAAGAAGTCAGACTCAAAAACATCGAAGTCAAAATATTTCAAACTCCTAAACATACGCCATTGAGACTGCTGTTTGTCACAAGTAAACCTTGGTAAACAAAATGTCAAAACATGATGGGACAGGTGAAAATCCCTAGCACCTAACTCTACAATTAAATCCTTATCCCACACAAAAAATTATTGTCATTTAGAAAGCTTTGGCCAACCAATTTTCCTAAATGATTTAAACACGAAAACGTTTAGATGCACCACCTTCAATTTAAAGATTAGATCATCAACTTTCCTCGATTATTGATGGAATTACACAGTTCTCAGAAGCTGACATATTTGTGATGTTTGTAAGATTAGGTCAATTACTTTCCTTTTAAAACTTTTCTAAAATTGTAAAGCATTTCTTACATGGTAAGCTTTTTAATCAAACCAAGTCTAATCACTGACTTGTGTGACTGACTGTTGTGAGTTGATGACATTTTATTTTAACTGATCCGGATATGCCTATTGGAATGGTTTTAAATACAGTTTCTTCAAATTCTTCAAATTACAAAGCTTAAATATGGCTCCGTAATCTGGTATCTTCAACAAATAAATTCAGAAAGGGTACAAAAAAGACCATTATTTTTTATATTTATTTCACTTGAACACTATACTTTATTTCATTTTTTTCTTTGTGCCGTCAATAGACTTTTGCACTGTTAGGCAATAAAGAGATTATTATTACTATTGTGATTATTAATACACATCTTCACATTACTTTTATTACTTGAAACACGTTTCATCTTATATTTTCCTGGAAAAATGTATTTCAAGCAATTCATTCTGTTAGACAATATGTATCGCTTTTTCTTGTGTATCTAATGTATTCAGAAAAAGCTTTTTATAAAATTTAATATCTTCCAGCAGAAAATAAAGAGGTGTAAAATTACTATCTTGTACTGTTGTTTTTGTCACTTTGTTTTAAAGCTTTAGCCTACGTTGGCTTCTTTTTTGTTTTAAAGCTTTAGCTTGAGTTGACTTCTGTTTTCATTTTATATAATCTTCACCTAAATTTCTTTTTAATTCCGCTATGCTTCCTTTGCAACTTTCCTCTCTGCTGGCATGGTTTTAATTTATATCTAAGCTTTCTTATTGTACTTATTGTGTATTCTGCCCAATATTATTTAAAATAAACTTTGAAAATTATTTTCAATTTTGTTTTAAAACTAGCGATAAAATACATATTTCAAATACTCCTCGTTGAAGTTTTCTTAACAAAGTTTTCATCAAATTCAAACTGGACGAAATATCATATCTATAATATTGAACTGATTTTGACAGGTTGTTGCGCCAAGTTTAATTAAAATAAATTCAGTCTCTCGCGTATGATTTTATAAAATTGAAGAAACAGGTAGAGGATGCAAACCTATCAAAAGATACGAATCAATTTTCGCTCTATTGACACAGCATAATATACTTACGTTTTCGTACAATTCTATTTTTACATTATTGGAAACCGACGAAAAAAAAAAAACTAAACGACTTGAAGGAAGAAGCTCCTCCGTATACGCCGAGAACAAGACTGTAAGTAACAATTCTAAGCTTAGTATCGCGTAGTATACATCAAATACCCATCGACATCGTGCATTTATTCATTGCAATTTCATAAAGTGATTTTCGGTGTTCGATGTTCCATCATTCCGACGGCTTTTCGGAAAAGGTTTCTTTGTACTATACGCTTTGCCTGAGCTCTCAAAGGAGTAGCCGATGTAGGCGCTTCCCGTCTCTTTTCTTACCTTGAAGCAGAAATGACGAGGTATTATTTCGATACTACTACCTGCTACTTTTGTTGTGTATTACGTCTGCTCGTGTTTGAGTATATGTGTTGTGTAGATATTATTTTTCCTCGGTATTCGGACCCGTAAACGTGACCTAAATATTAGATATATGTATGTATCTCTCTTTCGGAGGTTAATAGATCTTGAGAAAACAAAGAGAAATGAATGGTTGATGTTTTTGTCTTTCTTCTTCTATTTATTTTTGCGGTAACAAAGATCGCTTGCGTTAATTTTCTTGTTGTTTCGTCATATTTTATTTACGGAAATATTGCACAACATATTTAACAGAAATCCGCGATTACGAAACGAATTTTATAGCAGATGCACATTTAGTAAACATGTCATCTATGTTATCCATGATTTAAACTACGTTCCCACTGTAGGACCGAGATATTCAAAACAGTTTTATTTACAAACAGATTTACGAGGTGCATCCCTCCGATATGCAAAACCGTCTTCCCTAAATCACGAGATTGCCGCTGGGTTCAGGTCAATTTCAATAAATCCTAGCGTTGTCTATCTAGCAATCTGTATATGTTTCTATATTTTTCTAAAGAATATTTTTAGACGAAACTGTACGTTCTATGTAAATACAAAAGTTCTCCCTTATATTGGATTTGATATACATGAATATGTATGTATATCTAAAAAAAGCAAACTCGATACGAAATTCTCTACATAGGAGCATAATTCTACATCTTAACTAACTGCGTATGTTTTACATCGAATCAATAACACGTCAATAAGCAGTTCAATTTTGCTATTTCGCTTTATTGACGAACACGCAGAATGTAGATAATTGCTGCAAGCGTTTACCATTTCTACGAATAGTTGATCGAATACTAATACCCGGTTGCACTAACATCCATTATTAAATTTGTTAACTTGAGTTTGTAAGATGTGTTGAGTATATTGATAGTTGTACCAATAAAAATTTGTTTAATAATGGGCAACTATGACAGATCGTGTTTGCTTCTCGAATACTTATTGACATAGAAGCTTGTTATTTTACTATTGAAAAGAATGCATTAGATTTCATTTATGCAGCTGATTTTTTCAATAAAAACCTGGTAACACCTAAAATCGCTAACAATAAATTTCTGAAATGGACAATGACTTAACAGAACAGCTAATACTAACAAGATAACGTAAGTACGGGATTTTCTTCCAAATAAAGAGATCGTTTATTGCAAATAATTATGTCTTCTTATTTTAACCATTTGTCAGTTGCCAAACTAAACTTGCACCGTAATTCTAAGAGCAGTGGTACTTGACTAAATATTTAGAAAGTTATTGGCCACAAACATGGAAAACCCTGAAACTTTACTCATGAAGAACTTCCTTGCAAGAAAAGAATATAATTTTGGACGTAATATATTACAAATGCTTCAGATTGCAATAGAATCCTGTGCAAGATTACATGTCTATTGGCCAAACGTCGACTAGGACATTGTCAATAACTAAAGGTTTTCCTTGGAGTGCTTCAACTGAACTACAATAACGAGCGCATAATATAAACTTTGCAAGACCCTTTGACGAACATAATTGAGTAGTAGTTGACTCGTATTTGCGATGGCTTCAATGCCATACCTCTGAAAAACTTAAGATTTTGTCTCGCTTAGGATACCCCATAATTAGAGTTTGGAGTTTTTGATAATTGATTAGGGACAACTTTCATTCGAATGCTGAAACAACGGCAAACCACAGAACGAACGTTTAAAAACCTTTTTATTTTCTTATCATGACACTATGCAATGCTCTAGGAATTTAACCAGTGACATATTTTTCTATCGTCGCCATACCTGAGCTGCCCTGTATTCAACCAATTTAAATCAGCCATATTTTCAAAATATGGACAATTCACAACGGTATTGTGACCATTATGACTGTGAACTGGCTTAAATATCTGGTTTCAAGATACCATAACGATCCTGGCTACACAATCCATTTACAAAAGGCAAAGACAAGGTCAAGGAGAATCAGATTTAACTAAATACTAGAGAGCTATAGGTACTACTCGACACATAGCAACAACTTCAAGCAATGATGGTAAATTAGTACCTCGTCAAATTTTAAACTGAGGAAACCCAGACAATAGTGCTACTACATAATAAGTGAGAAAAGATTCTGAAACTCCGAAGAAAAAGTGTTCAAAAGAATCCAATCCGATAGAGACATTTTTCAGTTAAATATTGAGAATAGTGAATTTATATTATCTATAGTTATTAAAATTATTCTTCTACCGGGTCCGACACTGAAATTTTCTTTTTTCAAAAGTAAAAAATAAAAATATACTTTATACATTTTAAGATTCTCTTTTATTAGCATTATGCACTAAGATGGGAAGTTTGGTATTAAATAATTTTAGAAAGAATATTTGGCAACTGTCCACCGTTGCTGTCGATGCATTGTTGTAGCCGATTTCTGAAATGCAAGTGGACTCTCTTCAGCATAGCAACTGGTATGTGGGCTATTTCATCACGAATATTATTTTTAATGCTTCCAGAATTGCAGGACGGTTGTTGTAGACTTTCGATTTGAGATAGCCCCATAAAAAGTCACATCGGGCTAAATCTGCCGAGCGTGTGGGCCATGAGTTGTTGGAGATAATTCGCCCTGGAAAATTCTCACTCAAAACACACATTAAATTTCGTAATGGGTGGGCAGTCGCTCCATCTTGCTAAAACCACACTTCGCCAACAGCAATATTTTCAAGAGCTGGCAGGAATAAATTGCCAATCATGGCCACATAACGCTCCGTGCGATTGTCCTCCTGGAAAAAATGTGGCCCAATAATACACTACACTTGATATCGCAGCCCAAACTGTGACCCGATCCGAACGAAGAGACCTCTCATAAACTTGCTTGCGATTGATACCGCTCCAATAACGCATAATTTGTTTGTTAACACACCCTGAGATGTAAAAGTATGCCTCATCACTGAACCACACAATTGCGTCAGGAGCGTCTCGTGTGCTGTTTGTCGTGAAACCAAATCACGTTCGGAAAGTTGTTGTGTGACTACCATTTTATATTGATGAAAGTGAAGGTTATCATGAAGAATTCGACAAGTGGAACGAATTGACAACCCCAGGACAGCCGCATGGGGCACCTAGGAGAGCGTAAAACTAAATCTCGTATACTGCCTCGATGTCTGCAGGTGTTCTAACGGTCCGCAGCTCTTGGTCCCTTGCGGAACACATTTCCAACTGCCCTAAAAGCTTCCACCCACGATAAGATGGATCCCCGGATAGGAACAGTACCTCGAGGAGGAATATTGTACCGTAAACGGGACGCCCGTTGCACCGCGATGATCGACTGGCCTAGTGAAAAGTAGGTTTCTACTACAAACGCGCGTTGCTCACTCACCCAAAGCATTTTAACAACTGATGACGTTTAACAAGCAAATTCCCACATCAACGTTCTTGGCCAAAAACATTACCGCGCCACAACTAGTTTCACTCGTGCCACTACGTCTAATTGAAGAAAGAAAGTTTCAATGCCGGACCCTGTATATATATAACACAATTATGTGCGTGCGCGAATACCTAATCATAGACCTGTACGAGAGTAGCCCACAGGATTTTCTATGGTAAAACATGTGCTCCTAGTACTTTAATTAGTAAAAAGTCACAAGATCGATAAAATGCAGCTGTTTTTCTGATTTTCCATTACAACCCAACACCTCGCAGGTAAACATTATACGTATTGTAATAGAATATGGATCATTTTTGTTTGACAAAAAAATCAAATATTGAGGAAAGTAAAGCGACAAATAGAGATTATTATTGCAGAAGAGGAAGGATAAATAAACTGCAAGTAATAGAAGTGCAACATATTTTTGGCGCCAACAATGTGGCGTTTTAAAATGAAAGGAAGACGTGGACAGATAGCAAGCACATCAAACTGTCAAGAATCACAATAAAATGTTGTTACTTAGTACTACGTTATTGAGATAACGAATGTGAATAGATCGTATATTGATGACGTTATTACGGTTATTATTATTATACACTTCATTTTTCTAATAATCTAATTCTATTTTCTATTGTAGATAAATTTTGCCCAATCCTTTTTATTTTTTGCCGTATTTTCTGCTTCTCCCCATGTCGTTCCACGTTTTTTTCAGGATTTTCTCTACTATATTATCTCATGTATTCCTTGGACTGCCTCTTCTCCTTTTTGTATTGTCCTAGGTTTCCATACTCTCTTTGTCTTGATTCGTCCATGCGTACGACGTGCTTAAATCATTTCAATTTCTGTCTCTCTATACTTTCAAAAATCGGTTATGTATTTGGATTTTGCCTTACCACTTAATTTTTTATTCTGCTTCTGCGTGTAACTCCTTTGACGGCTCTTAAATACCTCATCTCTATCGCTTGTAACTTGGATTTTGTTTGGTTATTTAGTATCCAGCTTTCACAACTATACGTTAGTATAGGTTTATATACTGCGTCGAAATTTCCTTATTTCTTATACAAGTGTTGTTGAGTGTAGAATACAGCTGCGTTGTACTTTCAATTCTGCCATTAATCTCTATTTATATCCTCTATTGATATCCTTTCCTCCTACTTTAATTGTTAACCGTTTTTGGTTTTTGTCTGCGCTAATTTTCATGTTTCTCTTTTTCAGTGCTGTTTTCCAAATCACCAAATTTGTTTGTAGATAGTTTAACTATTTGCATAAACCACCAAATCATCAGCAAACGCATTTTTCGCCACTTCAACCAGCTCCGTATTTCTATATCCTATTTGTATCTTTTTTGTGTTGATTTTAATGTTTTTAGTACGTCATCATGTATTATATTGAAAAAAAAAATGTTAGTGAAGTACAAATTGGAGAAAATGTTGGTGAACTGCAATTTTTAATAGTGCCAAGTATGAGTGTACACTGTAAGAGTATAATAGGAATAAATAGTTTAAAGAAATGGAAACTGAGTATAAATATAGAAAGGAAGACTATTAAAAGTGAAGATTACGAGATAAAATGGGAAGTGTTGATGAAAAATAAAAACAACAAGAATTATAAAGATTTTGGATGTGCTAGAGAGAAATGCGTACCAATTTTTTGACTCAAGTATGACAATGCAATTACTAATTTCTTCACTGGATCTCTTGGTGCAGAAGTAGAACACTAAACACTTTAACCCACTAAACACCAAACAAGTTTTAACTAAAACACAGACGCGTTTCAACAGCAATGCTGTCATTATCAAGGCGATTGCCATAGGTCTCTTGAGCTCAGTTTTAAAACTCCTCAGAGAGTCCGATTCTGGACAACAATCGCAGTGTCTGAAAAATTGATTTTTGACAATTTACATCAGATACAATCCCTAAGTTGGATAAGTACCACTCAAATTATTCTTATTACAAGTAAGTAAAGTCCTTCTCCTGCTGCTGGATGGTTCAGCGGCATTTATCTTCTGTTTCATAGCCCCTGCCTAATGCCACTTGTTGATTCTAGTCCACCTCATAAATGGTCTGTTTAAAATTCTTCTTGCTAGTCAATTGATTTACTGATACTAATAGAATGCCAAAAAGTCCAAATCAATTTTGACTAAGTTTCCCATAATAAGCTCTTGCTGAATTACGAACCTTGAAGTTGTATCGTTGGATCTCACTGCAGCGCCAGCTATCTTGCTGTCTGTCACTTTGAAGACATTACATATAGTAGATCGTTGTGTTTGTACTATTCCTATGTACTGGCACAGCCCTAAAGATGAGCCCGCCCTTGCCCGCCGACTATACTCCATATCCAGACCTGTTTGCAAATTTATATACACCTGCACATAACCTCCATTACTCCACTCATCCCTATTTGGATTAATTTCAAACGGTTCGATTAAACTAAATGTTGTGTCTGTCCTATTCGTCGCATCTTTCCAATTTTCAAATTAATATATTCGACGTCTTCTATATGAGGGTATGGGCTCATAGAAACACCCGATTACCATTTATTTCTAAATTTTATTAGATATTATATAAAGTATTTGTTACATAGATTCTAGTAAATCACAGCAAAATAGGAAGCAGCAAACTGTTTTAAACATAATGGAATTTAAACATAAATCATCTTCAAAAGCTGGTGGGTTAATTTTTTTGAAGGGAAACGGACTAAAATATATCAGCACGACCTTGAATGGCATCGAATTCATTCGTGTAGACGACACCTTTAGCATTTACGCAATTTTCTAAATGTTTTGCGTCACTACTAACTAGCTTACCTAACAATTCCTCTTCATTTCATCAGTATCGGAAAGTATCCCTTTCATAATTGTAACAATCTAACGAGTAGTTCGTCGAGGTTTCAAATTATCGTCGTTCGTGTTTCGCAATCATCGTATGCTTGCCTCTCGACTGTTGGGTAATTTCAACGAGCTGAGTGCTTTCTGCAAGAATAATTACAACTCCCCCGATAGCGCAGCTGCAAATTCCGCATACCAAAGTGACTATTACGCATTGTCTAGTACTTCGGCGTAAAGCGTAAATGCATATGTAATCAGGCAGTTTGCCTTCGGCGAAATGCAGTTATTTAATGCAGTTATGGGCATATACTAATAGCGAACAATATACTATGTATGTACGTAGTTTATGTTATAATGTGAGGGAAGGAGACATACTGCAAATAATTCAAGTAAGCTCTAACATTGACGTCTGTATTTTGTTGGTGTGTCTGGACGTAATTATGATCGGAATAGTTCATTAATTATATAGTTCGCAAAACATAATTCTACTATTAACAAAGCAAGAATTCTGAATCTTAATTCTAAGATTAATTTCCTGTCTAGATTCCGTACACCAATTTCTAATTACCGGTTTCAATTAAATATTGTGAATTCGTAGTATTTTGTCGTGCTGTAGTTTGTGAAAGTCACACAATATTGTGTACTTGTAAATTAACTGAGTTTCCTTATATGATGTTGCGCAAATGGAAACTATTACTCATAACTTGTTGAATAAGTCTGTATTAAGAATCTATCACATCTCTTCAAACGTAAATAATATTACAGTTCAATTTGGTGTTAAAGTGTTGGTATTAATCAATTTTTTGCGACTCTCCTAAATAAATTTTGTTTATATTGAAACCAATGCAAAGAAGTGACAGTGTTCGACTATCGTATGAACTATTCGAAGAAATCCTAGCGGCAACCGCTTTCAATTGTCGTAACAAAAATCTTGACATATACGTTGTCTATCAACGACCCGCGAACTAAATACTTTTCCAAAAGAGCAATCAAAACAACTTATACATACGAACTCTCGAGCTTGTCGGGCAAAAAGCTTGCGCTTAATTTGGGGCCCTGTGAAATATATTACTGGTGGAATTTATCAAACCTGAGACCACAATCACTGGCTACAACATATTGTGAAACCCTTACACAGCTAGTAAAAACAATACCGAACAAAAGCAGAAGTATTTTGTCAAGAGCAATTGTCGTTCTTCATAATAATGCAGGGTCGACAAAATAAACGAAGGAGTTGATCAAGAATTTTGGATAGGAGGTTTTTGACCACTTGCCCTTGTTCATCAAAATGAAAATGTGGTTGAAACAACGGTTCAGCACTAATGAGTAGAGCTAGCAAACATGTAACACGTAACTCCAGAACTGTAACAGTTAAAGTAATGTTGTCCGGAACTTTTTTGATATCTTAGGCGTTTGAAGCCCGGTAGGTGAAAAAAGGAAAATAGAAAAAACACAAAATTTTTCTTTTTATTCCAGTGTACCCTATTCTAACTACTATAGTTTTCGGGTTATACCAGTTACAAACATCTTACTATTGACACTATTTGCTTTGTATCCAAAATTGCCTGAGAGCCCAAACGGCATTATATGTGGAAAGTATACAGCAAGAACATCAGAATTATCCATAGACTACCACTTATCAATTATTCAAAGCCGTTTTTGAGTTTACTTTTTCCTAATTAACGGTATGTTTTACTATATTTATCAAATCAAGAAATAACAACAGAAATAGTTAACGAAATAATTACTGCCATTCTTAAACAAGTTAGGCGTGCTGGGAATTAATTACACCATAGCAAATATATTTAAGCGACAAACAATAAATTGAACGCAACGTAACACGATACTAATTAATAATAATCCTCAAAATGAGATGATAAGTCTACAGGCACACTTACACTCGAAAAAACACCTTATTTTTACCCCACATGGGATAGAATTTGCTTTTCATGTTTTTATTTTTTGGTATTTGAATGAAATTGAATTGCAATTGATCCCCGTAAAAGAATCAAGTTTTGGCTAGTACCTATTTGTTAATCTATCACTGAAGAAATAGGTACTCACCATATAATCATGCAGTGCAATTTGTCCCAAGGTACAAACGGGTATTGTATCTTAGGACACATTGGGACAGGCATAGAATCATAATGTATAAATGAATATGGGTACCGAATTCATTTTAATAATAAAAATAAGTGTACATAGATGTTTGTAATGACATTCACACATCATTTAAGGTTAATATTCGCAGGAAACTTGATGGTGAAGGAATGCCGTCCTCGACGTATGATAGGCTCAGGCAATATCTTCACTATGGAGGACTTACTAACGACAGCAACATCTTCAACGTCAGGAAAAAAGAAGTGAACTTTTCGCACTCGCAGAAATTTCACAGTACCTTCCAATTCGACGAAGGTTTCCCAAAGACATCGAACTTAACTAACACCCAACTGCCCTTACAATAGTTAAGTGGAGCTGTGTCGAAGAAATCTAACTGGTATTTGTCATCATCAGAGCTCTCAGCAAAATGGCTTCCATCGGAGCTCATCTTCAGATGACGACTGAACTAAAACTCTCTTAACGGTCTGTTTCGCCCGAACAACAGACTTTTTATGTTTCACTTTCTGGAGCTTGATTTCTTTAAAGTCCGGTGAGTCGGTTGCAATCATGCATTTTGCAGGTTTTCGGCCACCAACACCACGCTTCCGAGGCGGTGCTTTAGGAAATAGACGAAGTTCCTCTGGAGTCTTCGCTATGATAAGTGCACTGCTTGTTGATGGTGTTTCTACGCTCGTCCCTCTTCTTGAATTATGCTTTCATCATGAAGCTTGTACGATCTGTTTGTTACTTCAGCTGGCAAGAACTCATGGTCTTCAAATATGAATGGGCATATTCCAGATACTTTAAATCGCGCTGAGATGTTGTTCGGTGTGAAAGCCAATGGAAATGTTTGTTCTACCAATGTCGATACATCATACATAAATTGAAATGGACTTACCAGGATGATTCAGCACCCAGTCTTTGCTGGCCCTATTGTAGTAGCTTTTGAACGTTCCGAAGGTTGATCTATCGAGCGGTTGCAGCTTGTGGCTCGTGTGTGGAGGAAAAGTGAAGAGTATGATTCCATTTTCTCTTGCTAGAGTAATGGCAGCTATTGACTCTCATGGTTATCCATAATAAGCAACACTTTGTTGTCCACCGATGGCTTCACAATAGAAATAAAATGCTGCAGATATTGCACGGACAACTTCGCATTAGACCATCCACTTGAAGTCGCCATGCCAAGGGTTCCAAAAGGCGCATTATTAATCATATGGTCCTTGAAGTGCATTCGCGGGAAAATGATTGCTGGTGGGATAAATGTACCTGCAACATTAACGCAAGCTATCATGGTTACATTTAGTCCTTTTCACCAGAAGTGGCCACTCCAATTTGCTTCGCCTTAATGTCACTTAACACACGAGCGGGCTTGTGAACAGTGGAACAACCGGTCTCGTTGAGATTCCACACATTCTGAGGTGTGAGTTTATATCTTGAATAGATATCCCTCAGTTTATTAAAAGAGCTATAACGTTTGCCTTGTTGAAACAAGCCATTCTTCCTAAGCTGATAGCTTCAGGTTTGCAGAGAGATATTCTTCTTTCGTTGGATTTTCTGAAGTGCCTGTACCACTGTCGACCAGCAGCTTCATTAACATTCCACGAGTCGGGCTTCTTAATGTTGTTAGCTTTTACATATTGAAAAGCCAACTTTTACATTTCTTCCACGGTAAGCACATAGTTCCATTGTGCTGCTTTTATATATATGAAAGCAATTCCTCCTCTTGCTCAGTGAAGTTTGCTTGTCCAGATAATTTATGTTTTTGGATGTGTCTAGCGAGCGTGCTTCTTGAATTCCGTGGGCGCTAGCAACTTGTCGTAACGTTCTCTTGTTTAGAAGAATTTCGTAAGCAGCGGCCTCCAACGCTTTCGTATCTGGTGTTATTCTTTTCTTTCCTGTAGCACTCCTCCCCATCTGTAACAATGTAATTAGCAGGGAAACGGATTGTTGGTATATATCTGGTTGTACCTCGGGACCATGGTGCAACCAAAACAGTGTCCCAAGGTACAAACATGCACATATTTTACTAAATTTAACCTCAAAATTACAACTGCAGAGATTTTTATAAAAAATGCTTCGCATTGTGTACAGAAATTATGTAGCAATAAAGCGGTGTGTAAATATATTAGTAATGGTACTTACTGCGGTATTCTGCACTTCTTGAAAACGTTTGTAAATTTTAGTTCACAGTATCAAAAACAGACTTCCACCATTTGTCGTCAAGAATGAATTCTGATAAGCAAGCGGGCGCGGTCGTTTACTCACAAACATATGATGTGGTTCCTAGATTTTCCAGTGGCGTTCAAAAATCGTAATAGTAATTGTCCCAAGGTAAAACCGTCCCAAGATACACGCCTTTCCCCTACCAACAAGAACTTCGTTGCAATACTGTCACTGCGATTGCTGTGCTGAAATTGTGCTGACTGGATGGTTAACTACCAAAAATCTTAGTACGTTGGTGTTCGACCTCCTTTTCAGGGAGACGGAAAGAGAAGTCCTCTTCTACCAGCTGCACTTCCTGTAGGAACGTCCTTGAGTGTCGATGTTTGGAGTTCTCGGGGTCTTCTAACCGGATCTCTTACGCGGTTGAATGCCTGAAATCAGGAAGCAGAGGATATGATTAGTGTACGTGTTACATACGCCCCTTTGATTCCCTCCTGGGCTGCTGCTAGCGATTGATATCTCGAAGAATCCTCGGTTGAGCGTCGTCGGGAGCTCGTTCAGGTTCTGGGCGTCTGTCGCAGAACGCGATTTTGTATTCGTATCGATGGGGGAATGTAGGATGGAGCAGCCGTGATCCAGGTTGTGCTGGTATAAATTAGGATCAGGCGGATGTGTGTTTCATACAGCATCGTGCCCGTTAATTTTCTTTTCGGTCTTCGAGTTCTTTAAATACAGCGTCATCCTGACATCGGAGTGTGCGTCTGTTCTGGTGATAAAATCTTGGATGGATTGATATTTTCTTACATTTAAATGGTGGTCGTTCATTTTTCTTGTACGTCATTTGTGGTCATGACATCAGCAACGTGATCGCTAATTCATACAGCTTTAAGGCAGCTGTAGCAATGATGCATCAAGACTATAATCAATTGGTAGACTGATGTGATGTACAAATTATGAAGATGTACAGCCTTACATTTCTTAAATTGCTAATAAATTACAAAAATTCCAACACAGTGTTTAATTTTAAATTTAATAATAATTGCTTTACATATGATTGGATTATAACAGCTCTTATTTGTTTCTATAAGCTTACCGGAACTCTAAAAAATAGCGCTCGTACTTAAATAATACAACTGCTCAATATTATACCGTGGTTATATTACTCAATCTGTACCCCTTTAAAATTTGATGAAATATATTTGCTAATATATTTCATGCTGCTACTCATGCTGCTGCTAATCATGGAACACATTAATTTTCTAACTACGATAAAGGTGATAACTATTTTTAGAGACCTCATTAATATCTCAAAATTCCACTCCTCGACACTGGCAGGTTTAACCCTTGCTCGTGTTGCCGCACAATTTCCCGTCAATTTCGATCTATGGAATGACTATGCCTGTACAGTATACAATAGTGTACAGCTTATGGAAAAGTTTTGTATCTCTGAATTTCTGTAAAGGTCAAACAAATCTGATTAATGTATTATGATATACGAGGGAGAGTCAGAAATTTGAAATTGTGCCAAGAATAAAGTATAAACTTATTTTTAATTTTTGATAATTTGTTTATAAAAATATGTTGTTTCAATTTAGGAGTAGTGCCCGAATATGAAATTTCTCTCACTTTGGACATAAAAGAATTATCCTTTCCTCTACTTATTCTCTAACAAATTCATCAGCAGGACACGAACCTTGAATGTACTCTTTATGCAAGGTTACATAAACAATACATAGCAAACAATAATAATATTATCACCAACAGAGTTGCCATTAGCACAAATCAAACATTGAGATTTAATATACATATTACAAATTATTAATTTTTATGGCTGAAATAGAAACTCAAAAATGATCTTTAGAGAAAACAATAATTTTAATTCATGGAGAAAATTACCACAATTATTGCAAAACAAGAAATATTTCGAACAGTAGATACTATAAGAATATTCCACAATTCTACTGTATCCAGAATTGTCAATAAATTTAAAAAGAGTGGTTCGGTGGAAAATAAATGTAGCAGTCATACCTACTATCTATTATCTAATTCTTAAGAAAAACAAGTACCTGCCACACAAACCTCGATTTATGCATACTCTTCAAGAAAGAGTACTAGATGCTAAGATAGACTTTTGGTTTTTGTTTCAAGGCAAGATTAAAAAAAAAACGCCCATGATTTACCGACAAAGCAACTTTCGCAAGGAATCGAAGAATCCATATTCCTCTCATACTAATGTTTAGTTTCGTATAATAAACACTGGTGTAGTGGGGGCCTATTTCTTTCTAGAGAATTTCAATGCCGAAAGTTATGTAGAATTGTTGCAGAATGAATTTAGCGTTGCTCAGGATAATCTTCCTTTAAACTTAAGAAAAATCTGCATTTTGAAAAAGATGGATCTATCCACAGTACTTTACAAGTAGGAGAATGGCTAAATCAACAATTGGCTAACAAATGAATAGAAGGGTTCAATCATTGACCTGCAAGATATCCGGACATTACTCCTATAAACTTTCTGATAGTATGGTTCTTTTGCCGGTCTTATTCATGCGAATATGTGTGTAAAATTTTGGACGCCGCGGTATATGAACAAATCCCCTCGTGAACGCACGATGATGGACGTTACTCGATACCGAAATATACAAATGATTCGCCTGAGTAACCAAATGTCGGCAGCAATGGCTCTTAACGTAATAAAGGTAACCTGTACTTACTTTAAAATTCCTTACCAATTTTTACCTTCGCAGGACGTGCGCTTAATGGAGGTTTTTATGGTATTTTAGCAACAAATAACAACACAATAAACTCGAACTTATATGCAAATAATCTAATAACAAACGCAACAAGTAACTGAACAACAAATATACTAAATAAAATAAATGTATATATAAACAACACTAATGAATATAGGAGCAAAACCTTATCTATTGAATGCACCTTTAGATATTGAACCACTACGGTTAATACAAAAACTAATTAAATTTAAACAACAACGCAACTTATTTACTATTTAAAATTTTCCAAATTTTATATGCTCGACAATAGTTTATTTGATTGTCTTTTTACAAGCTCGAAGCTTAGCTTAGCTCATCGCAGCAACCGCTTCGATACTAGATTTGTCTTCGGGTACGGCCGTTTTCTTCCTGGTGACTTTCATTATCAGTATTTTATTAGGTTCGTGCCGGCCCTTCACCGGCAAACACGGCTATTATACTGTTCATTTATATAAACTAATTACAAGTTCACTAACTGGCCACTAATTGACACAAAATATAAATGATCGCTGCGCGAACTAAATACTTCGAGGTCTGAGCGGAAAGTTTTTTCTGTTCGTCTCTTATCACCGAAGTAAACTTGGTTCATATGATTTTTTTAGGTGGTATTGGAACGAAGAGATATTCTTTTTATTGACACGTGTATACAATTGTGCATTGACAAAACAGCAGATTCTTGCCTTGGATTTAACCATTAACTTGGCACCCCCCAATTCGGACATTTATTTCAAAAGGTAGCACCTGATTGCCTAGAGATACCATCTGATTGCCTAGAGCTATCACTACCAAGCAAAAAGCTAGTACCACTTAAACTTCTCCAGTAATCGCACATTCTTTCCTTTGAAGGAAATTCACTCTGACCTTCGAGCTTTTTCACAGTAAATACAAGATAAAAATGAAGTAATCAATGTATATAAAGTTTTCAAGAGTCATTAATACAATAAAAACAGCATATGTGTTTCTGATTGTAAATACTATATGGACAGATGTCCGCAAATTATATCGCCTTGTTTGACCAATATAGCATTTGATACAGTACTTGCAGTATATTTTTAAATTAGTAAATAAGTTCACAAACATTTGCACTCGTACTAACTAGCGTTAAAGTGAACGGTATCATTATGATAAGCCTAAAAAACATCAAGTGGATTAGAAAAACAACAGACAACAAGAACAACCCGAATTTTTCAATGAGATTACGAATTTCCGCGAACATGAATAATAAATTCGTCCTTAATGAAATAGAAAGCACATGGATATTTTTTCATTCAAGACTTCGTTAACAATAAATTAAATTGGAACGATTGTAAGCTTTGTCTCTATTATGTTCGTTGACTAACACTTTCAATTTTAAATTTGTACCAATCATTCTCACGAATAAAACTGTTACAGTTTCCCACACAGTGTATTACTTAGATTTTCATCGGTTATAGAAATTTCCACATTTCAAATGGAAACGACAGCTTCGCGTATCTCCAGGTAAACGACAGACATGTAAACGTCATCAAAATATCTTCGGGTAATGAAAAATTGACAGGCCATTTTATCGTATTCGTAAATTTCATCTTTTCATATTCCCCAATCACTCTCCTGGAAAATTTTAAAAACGGACGTGAGTTGTACGGTATCTTACCATTACAACGGCACCAACACCGATCCAAGCGATTGATTTAAAATCCATTATGAAGCGCCGCTGTACTACCGTAGAGACTTAACGAACTTAAAAGGATATCCGATGTTCCGGCGAGAAATATTAATTAAAATTCGATACCGGAACGGTTTAAAAACTGACGCAGCTTCTTAATTAAAAGAGACAGGCCCGGAGAACGGTTGACAGGCGTGAAGTTACGAAATTGTCTTAATGATCGGTGTAACTGATACCGTGTAACGATCTATGTTTCTTCCCCTGTAGAGGAAACGCTGATATTGACGACATAGTATTCTAAGAAATTTTAACTTCGGACCATTTATTTAGGCACTGTATCATTTACAAGGTTCTTCGTACAGGAAAGATTGGACAGATTATAAAGTTCTTAACAACGCCCTTAAATAGACTTTAACTTGCCTGTAATCCAATTTAAAATTCTTTAGCGATCAGAATGTATCAAGATTTTTTTTTAATTAGATATAGAAGGTAGCTAATTAAAAAGACTTTCTTTCAAGATTGAATATAAGAGTCCCTTATAAAGCTGCACTGAAATTTGTGCTTAATAATTAACAAACTTCCTATTAAACTCTTTAAAAATGTCTGGATATAGTACATACAAGTACACTAGTTTTTTAACATAATTATGACATAAAATTATAAAACAAAAGAGAAAATGTTCATAGATGATATACTTGTCATCACTTGTGTGACCACTACCGATCCATACGCTGTGATATAGAACATGTAAGATATCGCAATTTCACTAAAACGTTGTTTGACCGTTATTTTTGAGCATGCCTGTATGTGGAATATTTTATCGTGCATAAATGTCGTATTGGAACTACCACGGCTGGTGATTGCGGCATCGACCGGCGACAGATTGAATTGCTTCCTATCGTTCATAAGTTTCACGTGTACGATTTAGGTCTCTCGCTAGTTTCTTCAATAATGATTACATAGTTTAGATAGTTTTTCTATTATCATTTAAGTAATTCACTTACTGTCCAGAAAACCGTTTTTTTTAATTAAAAGGTAAGTTAATTTTTAGTACTTGCTTATTGTTGCTAAATAGAAAGTATATACAGAGCCTTTTAGAACGACATTTTTGTCTGTAATGGGCACTAGTTGCAGCGACTTCTTAAGCTGTGTTGTTTGCCTGACTAACGCTGCAACTTTTGTTTTGTTGTTTGTGTATGTGTAAATATATTCAATGGCTTTGTTACACCACTATTGCGCGGTTTATACTGATGCGGTGTTAATCACTTTGCTCCTAAGAGCAAATGGTAAATCGATAGGGATACAATCGAGAAAAATGTCACCATCCCGTCGGAGAATTGTTTTCTCACATCACTGGGTAGCCACCTAACCACTGTGGTTATCAACCCGTTTAATAATTAATTAAATAATAATAATAGTCATAATGCTAAATTTATTTCATAATACAATAATGCGTAGAACAAGTCAAATACGTATTACCTTATAGCAATATAACAAGAAAACTAAAACGATTGTTGGCATAGAACAATACTAAACACATTGAAACTTATAATGTAGAGAGAGTTGTATACTGTAGGAGCAAATGTTGTGAAGTGTGGATGATGTAGTTCAATCTAAGTTTTTCGTTTTTAAAATATCTAAATTGGACGACTCCTGGTTTATTATATATATAGGGTGTCCAGTATAAAATGCAGTACATGGGAATATTGGAAACCGTTGGAGATACAACGCCGGTTAAATGGGAGAAAAGTTGCGTATTTATTTGTCCATGAATAATCCGACATCAGATTTTGAAATTTTTGTTTCATTAGGCAGATACAGGGTGAAAAAGAAAAAATGCATTTTTGAAAATCTTGCATATTTTGTTTCGTAAAAGACATAAATTTACTAAAGTTGCAGGCTAGGGATAACAAGTCATGAAGATTTTAAAAATGATTTCAAAGAAAATCTAGGTCTACTAGATTTTGTGTAACAATAATCACTTTTTGTTTTTCTTATAGCAGCCATATTGGATTTTGACATTTTTAATATCTTCAAAAAAATGCTATTCAATGATGTTTAACATGTTTATGTTCAAGATAGTAAAAACATGAAAAATAGAGAAAGTAAGATTTTAACATAGTAGGCCATGGAACTGTGGATAAGTTAAGTGTATACTGATAAAAAAACAAAAAATAACAAGTCTCCAAGTACTGTCAAAATATCTTTAACATTTTGTTTGTTAGTGTTTATTAAATAAACGTGGTTAGGTAGCTGAATCATTAATGTAACAACTGTTCAAATAAGCTACCGTTCATTCGTATGCACAATCTACATCGTGTTAGTACTGCCCCACAAGATTGTCTAACCATGTTCGGTGTCATTCCATTCACTGCTTTTTCAACTGCTTAACGTAATTCTTCCACATTTTCATAAGATCTCGAATACACCTTGTTTTTCAAATAGCACCATACAAAAAAATCCAGAGGTGTGAGGTCTGGGGATCTAGCAGGCCACCCTATTGGTCTTTGGTTACCAATCCAGTTATTGTAATATTGATTATTTAAATAATTCTTAGCCAAAAAGGAATTGTGTGGAGGCGCTCCATCTTGCTGAAAATACATATTTTGCAACGTGGCAAGTGGAAGTTCTTCAATTCATTCAGCAACATGTATGCGCAAACGTTCTAAATACCTTTCAGAATTCAAATTCTCATTGAAAAAGAATGGACCGATAACATGGGTATCAATAACGATTTTCGGGCCAAAGGATAGTATTTTTACGATTAAACATTCCAGAATTAGTAAATCGACTCTCATCAGACCATAAAATTTTCGCAAAGAAGTTTGGATTTTCATTATGTTTTTCGATGAACCAATGACAGAATTGTGCTCTCCGTATTTCGTCACCATTTTGAAGCCCTTGACTGGCTCTTTCACGATAAGGTTTGAATTTGGCACGCTTTAAAATGGTACGAGCTGTTGACCTAGCGAGGCAAAGTGTATTTTCAATTACTCTAACACTAACAAACAAAATGTTAAAGATATTTTGACAGTACTTGGAGACTTGTTATTTTTTGTTTTTTTATCAGTATACACTTAAGTTATCCACAGTTCCATGGCCTACTATGATAAAATCTTACTTTCTCTATTTTTCATGTTTTTACTATCTTGAACATAAACATGTTAAACATCATTGAATAGCATTTTTTTGAAGATATTAAAAATGTCAAAATCCAATATGGCTGCTATAAGAAAAACAAAAGTTGATTATTGTTACACAAAATCTAGTAGACCTAGATTTTTTTTTGAAATCATTTTTAAAATCCTCATGACTTGTTATCCCTACCCTGCAACTTTTGTAAATTTGTCTCTTTTACGAAATAAAATATGGAAGATTTTCAAAAATGTATTTTTTTCTTTTTCACGCTGTATCTGCCTAATGAAACAAAAATTTCAAAATTTGATGTCGGATTATTCATGGACAAAGGATTACGCAACTTTTCTCCCATTTAACTGACGTTGTATCTCCAACGGTTTCCAGTATCCCCATGTACTGCATTTTAAATTGGACAGGGTGATTTAATTTCATATCATTATGCCGAAATCATTTGTCGATTCTTTTAGCTAACGGAGTGATATCCTGCGAAACTCTTTTCTTATCAGTCCTTATTATAACTGAGGTGCTATTAGTATATAACGTATAATTGACAATAGTTGGTGCATAATTCGTATAAAGTATAAGATGGATCCTTGCAGTATTCTCCTCTCTGCCGAGTGGCCAAATAAGAATGGCGCTCAGCCATATCTCGGAAATTCACTGCTATTTTAAAAAATCGCAAAATGTATGTATTTAAATTTCCTTAACGCCCTCTGGCAATGACGAGATTAAACAATATGAATCACTAACAACAGGCTAAGGAAAATTCTTTCTAGTATAAGAAAAATTGCCCAATTCTGTTCAGAAGAACCCGAATAATTGATATTTATAGAAAAAATCCTAACACTTACATGTTTCTCAAGATATCTTCGGATAGATAATATTTCCATGGCCAAAAAGCTATGTTTCTATAAAAACCGGAATTTCCAAAAAAATTAAACAGAGCCCTCTTACATGTACGTCACTTATTAGACTCATTCGAATTTGTAAGCATTAGATTAATGGAGCAAAGCTGTTTTCAATGAGATTAAGTTTGCAAAATGTGCTTCAAGAGAACGTGTGGTCGCAAAACTGCCAAATTGTTTTCCACATCTTTAAAAAGCATTACAGTCGTATTCATTCATAAGATCATCAAGATGATCAATCCGTACTCGGTAGATAGTCCTTTATCTCAACAAAATCTTGGAAAGTATTCATTCTCTGTTCTATATAAGATTTTCTAAAATTAAACGTAATTAAGATGATCGTGGAGCTAGTGGCTAGCTCCACGATCATCTTAATTACGTTTAGTTAACGTTGTGACAGCCGTTACTTCCCCTCTACTATTTTCTAAAATGTTGGCGGAGGAATTCTGCATCGCAAAGCTCAACCTCTGCTTAGGATGATCCAATAATACGGTTGCAACAACACTATTGAAGAAATCCTTAATATTGGTAATTATATACATACCTACCGTACTTTTTACATTTCTTCTGATCCTAGTCGGTTCTGATGTAATTGATGACAGATCAAATGAAACTACAAGATCTTTCATTCTCTTAACATTAATTTCAACGAATGCAATATCATTTAAGACAAAAATGCACGGTCCATGGTATTCCTTTCCCGTTCAACAGAACGAAGACCCCAACACATAGCCATAAATCAATGCTCTATAAGACGAACTACATTTAGATTTTTGGCAAAAGTATTTAGGAAGATTATTACATACTACTTA
The DNA here is from genome assembly GCA_023690525.1 of Holotrichia oblita. Taxonomy (NCBI): domain Eukaryota; kingdom Metazoa; phylum Arthropoda; class Insecta; order Coleoptera; family Scarabaeidae; genus Holotrichia; species Holotrichia oblita. The sequence goes on from CM043022.1 coordinate 19,008,106, forward strand.
TGTCAAAGACTTTTAGCAAAAGTTTCTGTACTTTTTTACAATGGCATTATTAGGTCATAAACTTTCATCGAATTAATCGTTTAAAGGCTGCAACCAGATTATACCAGTTAGAGTTAAATATTTAATTATGTATATCATTTCCGATGGTCGAAATAGAAAGAAATATCCATTTCTAATTTTGTACTGTTATTTGCGATGTATTTTTAGTCGTAACACGAATATTTTTTCTATATCTTTGAAGTCGTTCATCCCAACTTCACCACTTTTTTCTTATAGCCTCTTTCATTTAGATTCTATTGCTTGTTTTTCGTTTATATTGGTACTTATATTTGCATCTTTCTTTCAACGAACAACTGAATCCTGAATTTCATTCATCGCCTCCTGTGATTACCTAGCTATACCATTCTGTGGTTGAAATTTTATAGTTATCTTATTTCCTTCTTCATTGTGTTGCATTGTCTTTTTTTATAGTCTTTATTTATGTTTTTTCTTGCTCTTGTTTATCAAAGAGGTTACTAAACCGTTTATTTCCGTTTTAATTAAGCTGTGTAATTACAATAAATTATAATAATAATAATACTGATCTATGTAATTTTGTAGTAAAAAGAATTGACAATGTTTCTCCTTTCACTTTTCAGCAAGCAACTTTCGTGCAAATCGTGCGATCTATTGTAGTAGAGATGATTACTATATAAATTCGATAATACTTAAGACTACAATATTTTTTATTGTAGTTTATCCACTTACTAAATTAATTAATAAATGTATCAAGAAAGGAATATTTCCCAAAATCATTTAAACTGTCACATTTAGCTCCTATCTTTAAGAAAGGAAATCTAGACGATCCGAACAATTATCGCCACATAGCTATTACGTCAATTTTTCAAAGATATTTGAAGAATTCTTAAAATATCAAATAACTAGTTACTTTGAGAACAATTTTTTATACAGTTCTTGTCAGTTTAGATTTTAAAACAAACTTAGTTTTTAAATACTTTAATACTATGTATATAGAAAACTTTGAAGATGGAAAATATACCCAAATAACATTATTCGACTATAACAATACTAGCCAAAGTCATTGCAATTCCACACCTCCCTTAGTGCTGCCTTGTTTTTAGTTTAGTATCATTATAATGGCATATATTTTAATATAATATATTATTCGTAATTCTATACATATAACTGCTCTCTGGTTGTTATAATTTTATATTTATAATCATGTACTTATACAGTCATTCCTTCTTTCACTACAACAAACGACTGCTACTTTTATGCTTGGGGTAACAGTTAATTATCCTTGAGGACTAAATCTACTGATAGCATTGAACAAAATTTGGTTCAGATCATAAATGTTTAAGCACCACCAAGAATAAAGGCTGCTACAGATTTCTCTGAAACTGATTTTAAAGAAATTCAATTGAAACACCGAACAACAAACCAATTCTGGACTTCAAAAATATAAAAGCATTAACGTTAAAAAATATTAAACAGTTAACTGATGCAATAAATAAACTTTTTTCAAAATACGTTATAAATACCACAACGTTACCAATAACATTAACTTTTATTAATAATATTAATTTTAATTTAATTGTTAACATGAACACCCAGCTTTCATTTTACTTTGTTATTACTTTGAAATATCGTCAATCAATTTGCTTTGGAAGTAGCGCAATAGTTAAAAAATATTTCAATATGCCCATTTAATTTTTTCTTCATCACCGATTCATCGTATTTGGCGCCCAACGCAATAGCAAGGAAAATTATCAAATAGCATGTTTCTCTCTTCATACATGTCAAAAATAAGTGATATAAAACGCCTAGAAAACAAAAGCAAAGTAAATCCTTTCGTCCTGGTTTTGTTTCCAATTTGCTAGCCTGACAAGCGGTTGTGTCGAAGCGATCGATTTTGAGATGTTTGTTTTGTCACAAGGCGACGGTGTTTTCGTTCTTTTATTTTTTTGCTGTAGTTCCTTGACACCTCGATTTACATTTCGACGTATGCAAAAACGCTTTGTACAGAAATTGCCTGCCAAATCATGAGATTTTTCACTTCATGCAAAATAGAATGGATACGTCTAGACTTTTATTTCATTCGAAACGTTATTACAACCGCGAAGTTGAAGAATGTCTTTCATGTACAAAGAAAGCGGAAAGTTTTATCATTACGGAGCCACTTGCTATTATTTCCTCCCGATTTTAAGTCGTCTACACCGCGGAATTTCTTTTTAAAATCATAACTGTTTGTTTCATGAACATGTTTTACCTTTAAAAGCGCAATATCCGACTTCTGTATGTATTCCGAGGACTAGAGTGATCTAGCGTACCGACCGTCCCTTTCAAAGCATACATATTTATAACGCTTGATGGTTTAAAAAACATGCTTTCATTTTTGTCTCTGGTTTACGACAAAAAAGTAAATTCTAGCATCTCGTAACTGTGGCTCTGTGTATATACGTTCATTTTACATTTTTAATGAAAGGACGTCATTATTTATTACCGGAAATGGTAAACTGACTTCGTAGAACGAATCATATGCGTTTATATTTAAAACAAAAAGCCGGTTAAAAAAATATATCATACTTAGATTCGTTTAGTTTTGCATGCTCTTTTCATTGTAGGATCGCGAAAAGCAAAATTGATAGCTACGAATTAAAATATGAAATTTATAAATTCATGTTCTAGTGGAGATAATATTCAAATTGCATGAATGTCACGTAAAAATATATGAAAATACTGCAATAACACAGACCTACAACATTTTTTGCTTTAAAGTCTGAGTAGCGTTTTTAATGCTTTGATTACGAGAAAAGTAGTCAAAAAAAATCGATCGTTTCAAAAACGAAAAACAAATAAAAGTTCATGGCTTAAATGAGGTCTAACTAATCGCTAATGCATTTAATAATTTATAAGGATTGTTAATTACTCTTTCTTTTGAAAAAAAAGAGGAAAATGAAAACATACCACGAAATTCAGCGACCGTACAACCGTGCCAATCCAATCCACTGAAAAGTAGCTCAAGTCGCATGTCTAGTAAACGAAAGCGTTGGCTTATCTAGGTTTTTATACATCTGTGTGGTTGTGTCTTGCTCTCGGGCCTTTAACAACGATGCTGAATAACCAAAGCAAAAGATATAAATCAAATCAATCAAGAGTGTACCGGCATTAACCATTTCTTGTTTATGGATGATCTGAAGATGTACGCATCATCGAGGAAAAATCTAAACAATCTTATAGAAACAACTGAAAGATTCACGAGTGATGTATATAGGCATCGAGTTTGGATTGGATAAATGCAAAATAAATGCAATAGTGCGAGGGAAATGGCAACCTCAAGAAAGTTGCAACATAAGAAGAGAAGAACAAATAATTTAAACGATGAAAAAACATGACTTGTATAAGTACCTTGGATACCACCAGAACTAAGAAATAGATAAAAAGCGACAAAGAACCAGCTGCGAGAAACCTATAAACAAAGATTGCAAACACTACTGAACACACAACTTAATGCAAGGAATAAGATCAAGGTAATCATAATATTTGCGCAGCCGGTTCTTTCATTTAGCTATAGAACCATTGCTTGGACTCAAACAGACCTAAAAAACCTAACATCCTACGAGTCGGAGTGTACTAAATACCGCTTGCACCATCCAAGATGATTGAGGGTAAGGGGAATTCCTGAAACGACGACACAGAACTATAAGCAAATCGAAAATCTCCGGAGCTATTTTAAAGAAATCAGCGAGACAAGCAGATTACACTTATTTGTTGCACACTGACTTATCAAAGAATCTGATCGCTGAATTTAAAACTGAATTTAAGTGATGATATCCAACACTTACTGGACGAACCGGCTGACGTGACATAACGGATACTCGAGTGGAAGGCCAAACCGCTTCATGGAAAATATCCCACACAACTTGAGGCTGCATGCGTAAACAAAACAGCAAGTTGCTTTTAGCTGAAAGATGGGCAAATGTATGGGAAAACGGAAGAATTTATCGTGGCGATCCAGGATCAGGTAATACCAATGAAATATTGCAAGCGTAATATCATGCATCAAAAGATAGATGACAAATGCAAACTTTGTAAAGAAAAACTGGAAACCATCGACCACATAATCAGAAGCTGCACGAAGTTGGCTGCAAAAGAATACACCTACAGACACAAAAACGTTGCTAAACAAATCCATATGTATTTCAACATCGAAAGACGACCATATTATAAATACACTGCTGAAAACATAATAGAAAATGAACGGACCAAGCTATTATGGAAATGGAATATACAAACAGATAAACCAATACAAAACAACGTCCCAGCTATCGTGCTAGTTCACAAGCAGCAAAATAAACAACAATTATTGACATTGCCATCCCACTAGTGCACAATATTGATAAGAAAAACACCGAGAAAATAAAACAATACTTAAAGATGTAGCTTTCGGGTATTGCCGTGGTTGTTGTAACAAACTTGACGTTTCACTGATCATACTGTCAGCTTCTTCAGAAGTTCTCTAAAGACTGATGTTGATGTCTTCTGCTCCTCGTTATATACCCAGTCCCTGCTCTGCTCCAATGATGCGTATCCGTTTCAGTCCGCTGAAACGTGTCTGTTATCGTTCTCTGATCCTTATCCGATGCTTCTCTTCGATTTGTGTTAGATGATCTCGGATGCGTCCTCCATGGTCCTTGCTGCTTAGGACTCTCTAGCGCTAACTTCCATACGTTACTCAATCTGTATCCATCTTCTTGGTTGAAGTTGTTCGGATTCTTTATTATTTCCAGGGATTCTCTCACTATCTGTGGATAGTAGTGATTGCTTTGGCTAGTATCTTCACGTCATTGTAGTCGATTACGTGACTGCTTCCGGTGTGGTAGTGTTCAGCTACTGCACCTTTTCCAGTATTTCCCAGTTCGACATCGCTGCGATGCTCTTTCACTCTGCTCTGTATACTGCGCCCGGTTTGTCCAATATACGATTTCCCGCACTGGAATTGAAGTTCATAGATGCCTTTAGCTTGTAGTCTCGGTATCGAATCTCTTTTCGATGGAAGCAGTTCTTTTATTTTCTTGACTGTGCTGAACCTGACGTTGACGTGCTTCTCCTCCAGGGTTTTCTTCAGCCTGTCTGTGGCTCCAGCAATATATGGCAGGTGTGCGTATCCTGCTGGCTTTAGTTCTGAGTCATCCTTCTGTTTCTTTTTGGCTCCGGCTAGTGTCCGCATCTCCTGTGGTTTGTAGCCGTTCTTCTGGACTGCGTCTCTCACATGTTGAATTTCCTCGGTTTTGTTGGTAGCATCTCTAATCATTTCCGCTCTATGTAGTAGTGTAGTGACCAGGGATCTTTTCTGTTGTAGATGATGATGTGAGGTTGCGTGTAGATATCGGTCAGTGTGCGTCTTTTTGCGGTACACTCCATGTCCCAATTTTTCACTGTCGTTGCGTTTTACCAATACATCCACAAAAGGTAAGCAGCCATTCTCTTCTATCTCCATCATAATATTGATGTTGGCATGTTGTCTGTTGATATGTTCCTTGAATGCGTGTAAATTGTCCATACCGTGAGGCTACATCACGAATGTGTCGTCCACGTACCGGTACCAGCATTTCGGTTTCTTGTCGCTAGAGCTGATGGCTTCTTTTTCAAAGGTTTCCATTTAAATATTAGCGATGACTGCTGAGAGTAGTGATCCCATGGCTGCGCCGTCTTTCTTCTTGTAGTGCGCTGCACATACTACGAACTCAATTTAATATTCAACGAACTTTACCACCTACATTTGGAATTAGGCCGACTACTACCTGAGGATATTGGAAAAACGGTATACCGGATTAGTTACGAACACGCAGAACATCACCTCAACAACGCTACTAGAAAGCAGACCAAGAAATTTTGAGAAGCTATCTCAAAAGAAGACCGTAGCACTACCAGAATTGGACCCTAAGAAGACTGTCGTGAACCTCACCAACCAACCGTTATCTGAAGAACAGACCAGAGTACTATCGAAAGGACTAAATTTCGCTATTGCACCTAACAGGATACTGAAGGATGAAATAATCACCCAAGTGGAATGTGCGATAAGGACCTTACCAGTAGAAGAAGCAGATCAAATAAGACACGAGACGTGCAAAATACTCTGCAAAGCCAAACCGCCAACCAGAAACATCTCCAAGACAGAAGAGGACGCACTGAAAGAACTCCGCAACAATAAAGATATCATTATACTACGTGCCAATAAGGGAAACGCAACAGTAGTAATGACCAGGACAGACTACAATGAGAAAATCAACACCTTATTGGATCCTGAACATTACAAGAAGCTAGGCAGAGACCCTACAGCTAAAATAGAACGTCAGACCAGGAAAACTATCAAAAAGTCAACCATACCGAAGGAAAAACAACGACCTCTACTGCCGTCAGAAACGCAGCCTCCAAGACTATACGGACTACCCAAGATACACAAAACTGGAAACCCTCTACGACCGATTGTGAGCACCTGCGCATCCCCGACTTACGAACTAGCCAGATATGTTGGCAAACAGTACGTGGGATTGACAAGCAGTTTTATAAAGAACTCTGAACATTTTGTGGAGATTCTACATGAACATGAAGTAACCAGTGAAGACATACTAGTGAGATTCGACGTGGAATCGCTCTTTACCAACGTGCCAGTGGAAGAAACTTTAGAACTCATCAGGAAACGGTTTATACCACAAAGACTACAAGAGGATATAATTGACCTCGCAAGACTATGTTTAAACACCATCTATTTTCTATGGAATGGAGATTTCTACGAGCAAAAAGACGGCGCAGCTATGGGATCACCACTCTCACCAGTCATCGCTAATATTTTTATGCAAACGTTTGAAGAAGAAGCCATCAGCTCTAGCGACAAGAAATAGAAATGCTGGTACCGGTACGTGGATGACACATTCGTGATATGGCCTCACGGTATGGACAATCTGCACGCATTCAAGGAACATAGCAGCAGACAACACGCCAACATCAAGATTACGATGGATATAGAAGAGAATGGCTGCTTACCTTTTCTGGATGTATTGGTAAAACGCAACGACAGTGGAAAATTGGGACATGGAGTATAGCGCAAGAAGACGCATACGGACCGATATCTACACGCAACCTCACATCATCATCCACAACAGAAAAAATCCCTGGTCACTACACTACTACATAGAGCGGAAATGATTAGTGATGCTACCAACAAAACCGAGGAAATTCAACATGTGAAAGATGCATTCCAGAAGAACGGCTACAAACCACAGGAGATTCGGAGATTAGCCGGAGCAAAAAAAAATCAGGAGGATATCTGGTGTTACAATGACTTAGTAAGTTGTATCGCTTGGTTATCACTGCAACTCTCGCGGTGTAGTTTTTGTTTGTGTATAATTCTGTTCAAATGGCTTTGTGACACCATTAAACCGCCTTTTATAATGCCGCGCTATTAATCACTTTGCCACCAAGAGCGAATGGTAGGTCAATCGGATTTCAATTCTCCAAGAAAAATGTCCTCCACAACGATAGTCAGTCGTCTAACCACTGCCGCTATCGACCCGTTTCATTCATACAGTAATTCGTTAGAGATGGGATTCCACACACTGAAACTCAGACTTTCTTATGATTTTTTATAGAAGAGAGAACTGCGGTATCTAGTCAGTCAATTATCAACAGTTGATTTCATATCTAGCTTTAGCAGAAAATTAATTTCAAATATACCTATCCAATATCCAACAATCAAAGTTCTATCATTGTAAATGCAATACTATAGATATTCTACATGTATTTCGATAGCTTTGTCATCAGTATTAATAACTAGCTAATATCGATTCCTATACCATGTAGATGTTGAAATTAATCAAGGTGTATCTATTACTTGTTGTGTTATTTACCTACGCCTTACGTGTATACACGAGACCGACAATTTATTATCCCCAATCCCAGTCTAGAAAGGAAATATTAATTATGTGCCTTCACCCTAACTACCATTCATTTCACAAACGTGTATACTTACAAATGTATACGTACACATTCATCTGTGTATACGCGGTCCTAGCTATATAGACTTTGATATATCCAGTCCACGTGCGAGTAAACCCACGTTTAATTAAAATTATAGAGCTTCCAGTGTTGCCGAGAAAAAGGAAAACATTTCCCTATTCTAATAAAAAGCCTTTCAATTCGAAATTAAACAAATTTACCTGCAGTACGTGTTTCGGAAACGTGAAGTTTCGCTATACACAATTCCATCGTAAAGATTTGCAAATTAATATTTCCTTGGAAAATTGACGTGAAATTTTCATGGAATCTGGTTCCTGTAGTAACATTGATTTTCTAATATAACGTTAAGAGAGGTAAAAGGAAATTAATACACCGCAGGCGGTAGCGATGATTTAAAATTAAAATTATATGTGTCTGCGATGTTTCTAAAGATTTAAAGCATTTAAACGTTTTCTTGATAAATAAAACCAAAGATATTAGTATTCGATAAATTTTTATGGAACTAGTGGTATTCTTAGCAGCTACAAGTAATGTAGTTATAAAATATCGACCTGACAGAGTGTCGACCTGAGATTTTACCCACCTTCCAGAAAATTTATTTATGCAGTGCTGTAAAGGAAAAAACGCAGTTGGTATTTGTGTGCAAAGCAGTATAAATTTTTCTGTTAAGCAATGGCCTTCTTACGCTACTGTTATAGAAAGAAATGTGAAATAGCAATGAATTACTACAAAATATCATAGCAAATACACCTAATAAACAAATATTAGTAGAAAAATAATATTACATCAAAATTTATTTTCATAACACCTCCAAATTAGTTGAAAAATATATTACAAATATTTATAAAATAATGTCTAACTGTAAAACTAAAGTATTTATTTATCAAAGAGAAATACATACTTCTCTTGTTAGTCGCTACTGTTAAACTAGAATATATTCTTTTTCATAATTTCAGATTCCATATACGGAATTTTAGATTCCATATAGGAGTCGGGTTTCAATTCTCCGGAAAGACGGTGACATTTTTCTCGAAGAATTGAAATCCGATCGACTTACTATTCCCTGTTGGGAGCAATGTGATTAACAACGCGTTATTATAAAAGAAGGTATGATGCTGTCGCAAAGCCATTTGAACACAAATATACACACACAAAAGCGACACCGCGAGAAGTGCATGATAGCCACATAAGCGATACAGCTTACAGAGTCACTGCAACTAAGCACCCATCACACATAAAAAAATGATAGTTTCCTTTCTGTTTTATCTACGTCAGTACTTTCTTCTAGCAAGTCCGCTATTTCAGGTGTGCCGTACTGCTGATTACTTCTTTCTTGTGATACTGTTTCTGTGTCTTCTTCTACTTCAATATTCCTTCCTAGGAAATCTGTTTCTTCCATTTCTAGTTTTAAATCATGTTCACGAATCATGATCATAAGTCGATGCTTCGTCATGGAAGCCCAAAGTGCTGTTGCTTTGTAGCCGTTTACAGCTACATCTAGTTCTTCAATGGCTACCACGTCTCCTGATCCCACCTCTTTTTCCGATTCTTTCCCGATTGACTTATGATTCCATCTTATTTAAGCAATATTCCTGAACTTATCCTACCAACGCACTTCTTCCTAGTTCAATGGGTAGGGAAAACTAACTCACTGTGTCTGTGTATTTTTGTCTAAATTGGATGAAAGCAAGTTTGCAAGGTACTTTTTAAATTCATTGCCTACAACTTCCACAACATAAGCATTTATCTGGACATTCTTCGAGTATACTGATATTTATTCCAAAATTTTACTTTCATCTCAAAAATAAATTCTAATAATATGAAAACCCTTTTTCCAGAGTTTTTTCTTGCAGGTCTATCTGCTCCTAATTGAGCAACAATTTATTATGGGAGAACAACAGAGTTTTTGCCTGCATGTGTTTGTCGCCATTGAAGAAGATTCAAATGCGTTTTCAGAGACACAAAATAACATCCAATTGCTGAAATACAAAAGAGACGTTATTTTGTTTGCATAATTTTGATGTATCAAAGGACATATATATATAGCTAGATTATCTCTTTTCCCCGTCTTTTTGGTTAGCTATTGATGAAAAGTGGGTCTTGGACCACTCGTTAACAACAGGTACTACCAAAGCCAAATCCAGCATATTATTCATAAATTGAGAAATTATGCGGATCTAAAATATACTTGAGTCACACACCTTGCGTCATAGATATGTACTAATCGAGATTCCAAAATCCCCAAGAGCAACCGTGTGATCTGCAAAGTCCTCCTCTTCAACATCCAAGAAACGTTGGAGCATGTCTACTTTTTTGAATGGAGACCAAAAAGTTTATTTCGAATTGTCCTCTGAAGAATTTTGTACCGTTTATTTGCTTCTCTTTGACGCAGTTTGCCTATTCTAACTTGGTGGTATCCAATCTACATATAAAAGAGACATTATGTACATTTAAAAATAAGTGCCTCTTGTAAACTAATTCTTTTTTAAAACGAATTTGCGTCGTCCTCAGTAATCAGGAAATATTTAGTTTAAAATTTCCTGAAGCTACAACATTACTTAATCCTACTCTAATTGTGCTATTTATTCTACAACACGAAACCGACACTTCTTACTTGGTAATACTTTGAAAATTTATAAGGAATTCAAAGATTAAATTTTGCTATTTACATTGAAACATATGTCACAAGCCGCGCTTCCAAACAAACCCACGAAATTGTGGTTTCCCTTAAAAAAAGCTCATAAAAAGCGACACCTAGAAGTTATAAACTTGTTACCAGTAATAATATATCTATTTTGTGACCTTTATGTACTTATCTTTTAATTCCTGAAATATTTCCGCTAGTAGGTCAATAAAACAACAATTAATTAAATATCAATTTATCCTTGAACAGAATTGTTTGAATTGACAAAAAATAGATTGATATACGAATAATTCAAATCATTTTAATTTTTATAGTTGTATTAAACCAATATATCCATCATTATTATTTGAGAATGTAATTCAAATTCGATATATCAATGATTTCTTTGTTTTTTAAATATTTTTGTTGATAGGCATGGCCATTTATATTATTGTGTTTTGACACATATTAAATGTCAATTTCTTGAACTGAAGAAGTCTTATTAACGAAAACATAATATTATCTGTTCTGGAATAAAGTGGTATTTAATTAATTGTTGTTTTATTGACCTACAAGTCGAAATATTTCAGGAATTGAAAGATAAGTTGCTAGTATTGTCAAACAATTCTCTACCAAAAGATATCAAAGAAATCTATTCATATGCACGTTTATATTATACTGCACTATTAAAATTGACTGGTTACAAGTCAAACCTGCTGGGTCAAGCTACTCAAATTGACTTATATATACTCATCTTGATCTTAAATCTGACCTTAAATAAAAACCTGCCACAAACTTCACTAATTTTGCACCAATTATTAATTAAAGCCATTTTAAAACATGTACGAACAAAATAAGCATCCTAGCCACGACCATTGTACTCCAAACTATTATTGTAATTTGTGATTAAGTCTAACCTATAAAGTAATTAATAGAAATTAAAAACTTACTACACAACATCAAATATGAATATAATTTATAGCTAATGCGATTAATTTAAAATTTCCTACAGCTTTAATTATTATACATTGCGTACATGCCTATTTTATTTCAAGTTAATCCGACAACTAACACTCTCGAAACAACGATTTACTGCATCGAATAATATAAACATATTTTCAGCAATGCAATAGGTACCACTATACACATAAATATATTTAATGAAACCAGCCTCCTATATATGGATCACGTAGGGATAACGACCACGGGATCAAGTCCATATTCCATATTCATACCGGAATAAAATTCAACCTAAAGACAACAAAATGTAACGTACACTATATTTTGAGAGCAAATATCATCGTCACCGTACGTGTAATGCTTTTACTCCCTTGGGTCGCTTTTGGCTGGCCCAACTAATATCGTACACCGGTTACGGTTATGTAATCACAAATTGACCATGCGACAGAACTAACGTTGTACAAGAGCTGGACATATTATTGAATAACCAACCGTTGTAGGACAGATACTGTAGTGGAAAATGGGGAAAGTTGATGAACCTAAAAGCAAGATAATGGACAGCCGGTCTCAAGACAGCATTCATATTTTTCGAAACGACCTTAGTTCCACCTTTGTTTTCGCAAAGATTTTTATTTGATGTTTATACTTCTACATATAGCACTTTATTTATTTATCAATTTTGGATATGGCGTTTATTTCTATATTTGAAATATTGAGAAAACATTATCCTTTCACGGTATTCGGAAATCATTGCCAAACATTTAATCAAAATGTTAGGCATTTGACCTGGTTTTTCCCTGACATGTAGCTAACCACAGGTTACAAGAATTATTTAATTAGCTAGTTTATCGGTGTTAAACATTTATAGTAAGCTTCAAGTTTATTTGAAGATAAACTAATGTAAAAAACAATTTAAGATGTCACAAATGTAGTAACTGCTTATAAGCGACCTCTGATATCTACCCGAAGAGATCATCACTGGTAAAATTGCAGGATCCGTGGTTACTTTGAGAGCATGCCAGAGAAGCACAACTCTAAGCGTAATTTACGGCAACACTGAAAAAGTAATAAACCTTTTTGATTATCTTACTTTTGGGCTATGGATGCAATGCGAGGTTTTTTAGTGTGCCTTCCACCATTGAAGATGAGCTCTAACGTAGCTTTTAGTTAGGCCACATAAGGGGTCCGATCCAATGAGTAGAGCTCTGCGTCTCACATCTCTAGTAACCTGGTACCCACATCAGCGTAACTGTATCCGTAGAGCTTTGAGTGTGAACAAACAGTCTCATACTAGCTTAGAATCAAACGTAAACTTACTTAAAGCCTTTAGTGCTGCCTTACTTATTTATATAGAGAAGAAGAATATATACGTGCATATTTTCATACAGTCCTGGGCACAATGTTCAATAGCACACATATGTGTGTCTAGGTCTGCCTGACTCCCACATTTGATGATTATGGATTACCACTGCAAACTGTTTGTCGAAGTCGATATTTGGTGTCATTTCGTTTTTTAGTTTAGCCAGCTCTCCTAATGCTTGTAGGATTTTTAAATGGCCTATTAAGTCAATAGTAAAGCACCAGGGAAAGATGGAATGAACATGGAATTAATAAAATACGGAGGACACCAAATAAGGGAACAGATATATCAGTTAGTGAAAAGGATATGGAAAGAAGAAAGGATGCCGAATGAATGGAGGAAGGGACAAATCTTAACGATACATAAAAAAGGAGACCAGCAATGCTGTAATAATTACAGAGGTATTACGCTACTGAATGTCGCTTATAAAATCGTGTCAGCAATCATACAGAGTCGTTTAGCTGAAAAAGTGAAAAATGTGGTAGGGCCTTATCAGTGTGGCTTTATGCAAGGTCGGTCGACAGTTGATGCTATCCATGTAGTCAAACAAATAATTGGAAAAGCCCATGAATATAATATGGAAATAGAAATGCTTTTTATAGATTTCCAGCAGGCCTTTGATTCGTTGAAGAGGGACCAACTCATGTTAGCATTAGAACAACTAGGGATAGATATCAAGCTTAGAAGGATGATAAATATGACCATGACGCAGACAAAAGTCAGTATAATACCACAAAAAGGTGAAACGGAAGAGTTTAGTACTAACAGAGGAGTAAGACAAGGGGATTCATTGTCAGCAACAGTTTTCAACTTAGCACTGGAATATGTTACAAGGGGGATTAATAAGAGTAGTCTTAGAACTGGAGGAGGACAACTGGTTGCATATGCTTATGGAAAAAATGTTGCAAGATATAGTAATAGAAGGGCAAAAAATGGGTTTAAAAATAAACGAAGATAAAAATAATGATCATTGGTAAAAACATAAGGAATGCAAAAATAAAAATAAGAATACATGAATTTGAGCAGACGAACAAATTTAAATATCTGGGTGTTATGATGAGAAAGAGTGGAGAAAGAAGAACTGAAATAGAAGAAAAAATAATGGCTGTAAATAAAGCATTTCATGCAAATAAGAAACTATTAAAAAGTAAAATAGTTACGAGAAACACAAAACTAATGATATATAGAATAATGATAAAGCCGATAATAGCATATGCCGCGAAAACAATGACACTTACAAAAAAAGAAGAAGAGACTCTCAGAATAGTAGAAAGACGGATAATGAGATCAATATTAGGACCGGTCAAAATAGGAAAAAATTTGTATAGAGCAAGGAAGAACAGTGACATAAGGAATGAGCTGAAGGGTGAAGATGTAGTTCGAGAAATAAAACAGAAAAGGGCAAAGTGGTTGGGGCATGTATGGAGAATTGGACCGTCTTCGGTGTTACGCTTGTTACTAATATGGGAACCGGCGAATAAAAGAAGACGCGGACGACCAAGAACGAGATGGCTACAGGAGGTAGAAGAGGATCTGAGAAGAGCAGGAGTAGTTAGGTGGAAAGAGAAAGCCGGCCTCAGACAGATATGGAGAGAGACAACGCATAAAATTGGAAATGAGGACTGATCCACCCCAAAAAATGGATCTAGAAAGCTCCTTAGGGAGCGGTGCAATCCCATAAGGGATGTTTTTCACCATTATATATATATATATTAAGTCATTTAATTTGAAGCCTATGTTTCGTTCAAGTTTGATGGCGCCTCCAATTGCCTTCCTCTTCACTTGTAAGTGTAAGAGAGTGCGATCTAGTAAGGTCTCTATAGCTACGGTTGGACAGCTTCAAATTGCACCTGTAATGCCCACACAAGCAAGCCACTGTGTTTTTTTCGCATAATATATTAGCTCGAAACGTAACTAACTGCTCCACAGATTTAGTTTCTTAATTGCAAGTGATTTGCGTGGGTAATTATTTTCAAAAAACTCGATATATGTCAAAAACTGTAACTTAACTTAACATAATTTAAATTTTCTAAATTCATAATTAGAAGACCAATTGAACTATATGAAGAATATACAGACATCCAATTAAAACAAGAAAGTTGATACCGACTTTTAAGACGCTCTGCATAGTGGAATGACTAAACAGGATTGATTCAACTTCGACTTAAAAAGAAACCTGTAATGCGTGAGCGACGTAAATCATCCTTTAACAATAAAAATCTGTATATTTTCCAATAAACGAGAAAATATTATCTGAGATCAAGTATATACACACTCCCTCCTATACAATTATATCCCATTATAAGTTATTAAATATTTATCATAATAATTTAATCTTCAAAACAGGATCCAATTAAAAGTAATAATTAATTTCAAACTAATTACATTTATTAAAACAGTAATGTATTCGATTACAATCATTTTAACAAAGAGTCAATTAGTCAGGTTTGAACAAGGTAAACTTTTCTAATAGTTGCAATTTATATTGGCGTCCGGTCCCCAACGCTCAACTGGAAATTCACATCCAACAGAGTAATAATCATAAAATACGGTAACTTTTGAACCATTAGTGGTGCAAGTTTGAAACTTCCGATAGTCAATTCCGCGTGGTGCATCATTTGCATTTCATTATACGGTAATTTTTTCTTTTTTTTTCTTTATGTCGACCAAAAGGAAATCAATTAGAGCTCCTGCCATTAATTTGAGAAAAACTTTTCTTGTATAAAGCGGTAAGTTCAATGTTAGATATGTTTTACGAATAGGTAATTGACTCCCATAGACTAAGTACCTCAATTTCTACAAAAACAAGCAAAGCGCTAAAGTACTTTTATTTGTATGATATGTAATTTCAATCTCGCTTTTTCTGAAATTGGGTTTTATCAACTACAGTATTACGTTCTAAATTCATCTTAATAATTTGGCCTTTAAGTGGTTGTTGGTTCTCCTATTTAATTTACTTTTTCTTTACTTCAATTTTGTAATGTGGTAGCATTACAAAACCAATCCAACAAAAGAATTGTTGGTGGTAAACATTTTTTTATTAAATCTTTCGTAGTATCTCGAATATATAATACAAAGTGGTAACCGAAATTTACAATCTCGCTAAATTCGTAGGCAATTCAGGACGTCAATTTTTTTCTGGCTTCTGTCGAAGACCATTACAAAGGATGAAAGATAACTTTCGGATATGTTGGTCGTTTCGGTGGCGTGCCTTAGGGAGATGAAATCTAATATTAAAAAGTAAGTAACAAGCGTTCCCTCTTTTTTTTAATATTTTAGCGACATCGGCTTCCACGGTGATGACGGATTATCGGAAATCTGCCTGTGGAAAATAATAACTTTTTCGTGAAGAGCAATATTCGCATCCATTGACAAGAAGGATCCAATTTCTAAGTGCAACAAGATCCTCGTAATACTTGTTACATACGTGAAGATGGTAGAAACTTTTTACCGGATAAGTACCGCAAAATTAACTATAGTTATAAATTGATTTGTAGTGCGGGAAAATTAAATAACTGGGGAAAGTTGATTAAAAGTAAATTAACTATTTAGTTTCTTGATATTACATTATCTCTCCATCACTACCTCTACAATAGCTCTACTCATCATCCAAAATCTGTAACCATTAATCTCAGATATTGCTAACTAAAAGATGGCAAAGAATTACTCGTTTACAGACAGCAGGCGAAACTATAACCAATTGAGTGTGGAGAGATTTCATTATTGGAAATCATTATTGAGTTTTGTCGCCTCCAAACAAGACTATTTGAACTATTAGGAAGACCTTCTGTTTAGAGACAATGAAAATTCTAGTCAGATGTCTAGTTCATTTGGACGGCACTTCTTTCAAATTTAAGAGTTTGAAGGGAAATCCTACTTCAGTCTCTGCTTTAATTGGATTTTAATAATTGATAAAATTGTTCTGCCATCTCCAGATGTGCCAGCCGCTACAGCAGTTCTGAGTTGCAAGCAAATCAAATGTAAGTAACAGTATGATATTGAACTCAGTATACTCTGTTGTGTACCAACTGCATGGTTCAACATGCACAAGCAATTCCTACTAAGAATAAAAACATCGTTGTTCATATCTTTAAAACGAAAACTTCTAACGTTTAACGGTTCTAAACGGAATGTAGACACTCAGAAGGAGTCTACCAGAAGACTTTCTAATGCTTTGGAAAGCAACCAAGCGCCACGCCTTTATCAACCCTCGATCTTCAATCATACTCCAAGTCCACTACCGAAAAATTGAACTTTAGGAGTGTGTGTCCAAAAGACCCGAAAACGATGCAGTGTCACGATGCACGTCATGTGCTAGGGATGTTAGACATGCACTCTTGTATTCAACGAATCGCATACAACATTTAAATTAACTAAACCATTTTTATAAGTTTTTGTATCGTTTTATTTAAACAAATATGAGAAAGATTATGTATAGATTTCTAGATAACTTTATTTGAATATTACATTAATCATTACACCGTTTGCATTTACAACCACATCGAGTCTACGTGACATGACTGCATTAAATTCCTACACAATTCGTTGTGATTTCCATATAAATCTTCAGAAGCCTTATGCATAATTTCCCATAACTAATTTGCGCATTGAGATCAGAAACTTCTTCTATAAATGCGTCTTAATAATAAACCCCAAAGAATTTTCTATGGGCTTAACATCAGGACTATAATATGGCCAAGGTAATAGAAAATTATTTTCAGCATAAGTTTGAGATATAGAAGGAAGTATGACATTTTGTAATATATTCATGTAATTGTGCCTATTAAAATGCCCTTCAACACACCATACTACACCTGGACCAAGACCACATATACAAACCCACACATTCACCAAGAAGCAGCCAGAAGTATTTGATAGATTGAATTACATATCCATTAGTCCATCATTTGACGATTTAAAAATGTTTTCATTCGAAAACCAAATTTTTCCCAGAATTCTAAGGCTCTATAAATGTAATTGAGACAAAAAATTATTCGTCCTCGTCCTTATGTAGCGGTCAAAATTAGTTTTTTGCGGCTGCTGAATTTCTAAGGTCCAACTCTTTCATTCTACGTGATACCATTGGCTGGAATCCAGGAATATCGGTATAAAAAGCCGCCAGTGCTCCACATTCAAACAGATTTTCTCTTTAACGATTTTTTGGTTCTTCATCTTGATTAAGAATAGAATTAGATCGAGCCAATTTTCATTCTGGTAGAATATTCCATCTTTATTTTGTTCTTAAAATTGTTCTCTTATTGCGATGAAAATGAAGTGCAACATCTCTAATTGGCCAGCCTTCTTCAACTTTTGCTCTAATGGAACACTCTTTTTTTTGTTGGGAAACTTTTGGCATTATCAGAAAAATATAATATTACAGGCAAAATAATAGATGCACGCGATTAGTTTTAATACAAAAGTACGTCATAAGCTGATTAATTCAAGTTTGTGCTACAAGAACGGTCTGGCCCATATCCTGCCCTATGGAGATGTACACATCTGCGTTCATAACCCATATACGAGTACTTGGGATAAAATTATTTGATCACGGGTGTAGTGACACCATGGGATAACGATACCACGAATCCGTTTAAGGATAAAATGCTATGACTTTCTCGCCAAATCTGTTATGCATAGGGTCATAAACTAACAATTATAGGGTAGCATCGTAAAGTTCTCGAGATAAGCACCGAAGAGAGAATACTTAACGTCCGTGATGCAACGATTAGCGCGTGGACTTGACTTGAGCCACTATTAATACTTGTCCTTCCCTCTATCTGATAGTCTTGCAACATCCATTCGCCTGATTTTTTTTTAAGTGAGGAAAAATGCCTAAACGCACCATCAGGGACGAGACCCGTCCCCGGTGTGTGGGGCTCGCACCCACTAAAAAACCTCACTTTGGCAGGTGTAGAATCCATCCCGGAACCGCTGGTCGCATTACTTCAGGATGGCACCTCGTAGTTAGCCTCGGTCGGCTGCCTCCATTGCTTGGGTGTCTCTCTTCTTCTCCTTCAGCACCTTCTCGACGAACGTGGCGATCTGCTGCCAGTGGTCGCGTCCGGACAGCATCGTTTGCACGACGTTATCCGGCGTTAGAGGTCCTACTTCGTCTTGTAGAGCGTCTCTGTAGTCACTCTACCTCTCGCATTCGAAGAAGGTGTGGTGAGCATCATCTTCCGCAGTGTCGTGATACTGGCATGTCGCGTTCTCAGCTTTACCCATTCGAGCCAGGTATGCATTGAAATACCCGTGTCCGCCAAAAAACTGGTAGTAGTTTACCTCGCCGTGGTCTCGGTCCATCCACTCCGTGATACCAATAATTTTTTTTTAATGTGTGGTGGGTGCTTAGTTGCAGTGACTCCGTAAGCTGTATTACTTGTCTGGCTATCACTGCAACTCTTGCGGTGTAGTTTAGTGTGTGTAAGTTGCGTTTAAATGACTTTGTGACAGCATCATATCGCCTTTTATGATGCCGGGATGTTAATCACTTTGCTCCCAACAGCGAATGGCAAGTCGATCCGGGATTAAACTCTCTGAAAAAATGTCACCGTCCCTCCAGAGAATTGAACCCCGGCACCTATCGTCCTCTCACAACAATAGTCAGCCGCCTAACCACTGCGGCCATCAACCCGATAATAATAATAATAATAATTAACTTTATTTTTCTTTTTATATACAAAATAGTAATACGTAAACGCAACCGAGAGAAAAACAAGAAAAGAAAAATCACAAGCCAAAGTTTGGTTTTGGATACACAGTATCACAACCATTCCACTACTTTCACTTGTATCAATAAATAAGTAAAGATAAATAATTATTGCTTAGACTAACTTAAATTTAATTCTGTGATATTCAGAAAAACAACAAAAGTGATTCGGTTTATAATCGCGTTGTTCGTTTATAATCTGGTGAAAACCTATACCATCTAGAGCCTCAGCTAAAGCAAGTGACTGTAAGCTATCGGATTGCAACATATTTATATTTATATCATCTAAACAAAATAATCGATTATACAGTAACAAAATATTAGAGAACGATATTTCAAGTTTATCTACAAAGTTATGATAAGATAAATTTAGTGGCCAATCAACAACACCAACAACAAAAACCCGCGGCACCTCCACCAACGCACACCCATAGTTGTTCAATCGAGTCAGATGAGTACACAATAGTAAATTTAAGATTTGCATGAGCAGTCGGAGATCTAACATTAATATGAGCTAATGACAACATACTATTTTGATAACTACAAATACAATATTACATAAAAATATGAAGATATACATTATAGGCAGGTTACTTTAGTAGTGTAAAAATAAAAATAATAAATGTCAGTATATATGTATATATTATATTGATATCGCAAACCAAGATAAATTAATTTTAAACGCAAGATATAATATTATTCACGATAGAAATCATACATCGTTTGTGTATAAGAAACAACAACAAAAAGTAACTATGTGCAGTACTATATAAAGAAAAAACAGATAAAAATATTATAAATATTATATTTTCTTGACAGCGAAGTGTATTTATTTTCTTGGCGTAAGTACATGTATATATATGTATAATGCAATTTTTCCCAAACGCCAATTAAATTAAACATATTTTTATTTTATATTTATTTATTTTATAATATTTTTATTATTTTTATAAGAATATGTTTAATTTTATTGGCGTTTGGGAAAAATTGCATTACATATACATGTACTTACGCCAAGAAAATATTTATATTTTATTTATATTTATATTATATATTATATATATTATATTTATTAATTTTATATATATGTTTATTATTTTTATAAAAATATGTTTAATTTAATTGGCGTTTGGGAAAATTTGCATCATACATATATACATGTACTTACGCCAAGAAAATAGATACACTTCGGTGTCAAAAATGTTGCCTATCCTAGGTCATTACAACATCTCGTTCGTATATATTTGTGAAAATTATTAGTGGTGTCGAAGCCGCCCAGTGGCGCAACGGTGTTGCGGTAGGCCGCGATAGCTATACCTGGTGGTTCGACTCCACCACCGGACGACATATTTTTAAAAATAAAAATATGTTTAATTTAATTGGCGTTTGGGAAAAATTGCATTATATATACATTATATTTCCTGTTATCTGTTTCTGATTTTAAAAGCAAGACTAATCCTATGAGATTGTATGTAAGGTGGGCTCAAGCAGTATGTATTTACTTAACAGTAAACAAATTTTCCAAGTCACTACAAGAAGATATTTTATGAATTTTATTACCTACTTTAGTTGCTAGTTGGTAGTTAGTAGCATTTTCACATTTTTTCTGTACGTTCTTCAACAATTCCAGTCGGCGCTTCGTCAATTTTTAATTTACTTTTGTTATTAAATATTTTTTGTTTTACGTTACGGGAGCAATGTTTCACCAATATAGGACTGCTGCCGTTTTCCGGCTTTTCCTAATCGATGACTACAATCGATGGTACTTTGAAGGATATCTATACGTAGTTTATCCTTACATATGGCAACCACTACATCGTCGATATTCTCATTGGCTACCTCAGGGATACCATATATTCGCAAATTATTTCGTCGAGAGTTTTGCTCTAATGAATCCATATCTTCATAAGCTTTTCGAAGTTTGGTTTCTAATGAAACGACCTTTTGCTGATACATATTGATAATTTTGGTAGTTTTCTCGCCGATGGCTTTACTAATCTTATCCAGCAGTACATCTGATTTTAGTACTTTTTCGACAATTTTCGCGATTAATGCATCATCACGTAATATTCTGTCTGACGACATAATTGTTAACGAACGAAATAATATAGCAACAAGAAAAATTACTTTGCCAAAAATGCTCTAACGACACACACTCTACTCGCTATCGCTGAACATCACAGAATGATTGAATAGTACCAATGATTGAGTAGTGAGTTACAAAAGCTCAATGTTCCAGAAAAAACCCAAACATGATTGAGAGGAAAACTTAGCAAGATATTGTCAACGAACGTTATATTTCTAAGGTAGTTGAGCGCTACTTTTCCACTTAAAAATATTCTTATGAAACGTCTTAAAGATTCAGCTGTTACTGATGACCTGCTAAATCTAAGAACCACCCTATCAACCCTTCAAACTGACTGCAAAACCCTGCCTCCCTTTACGTTTTCAACATGTCAAGAAGAGCATATGTGCACAATTATAACACTGAAAGGCTCTAGATAGATGCTCATAGATTGCCACTTCCTACATGGTTCCTTGAAGATGAAAAATGTTCACGCCGCTCTATTTGATTTCATACAGTCCACTTTGGCAATTCTAGAAGAGAGAAAGATGCTATACAGTATTTTATTAAACCTAACAAAGGCCTTCGATAGTATAGAACATTCAAGATTAATTGAAAAATTCGAACACTAGGGAATTAGGGAAACCGCTATCTCTTGGTTTCGGTTCTGTTTAACAAGCAGGACTCAATCTGTTCAATTAACATAACATCTATTCAATTAACAAATAACAATTGCCTCAGGTGTGCTGAACATCAATAGAAGCGTCCAACAAAACAGTATTTTGGGACTCTTACTATTCCTAATTTACTTTAACGATATTTATAGCACCAAGTATCCGAATCTTAACTTTTTTAGTATGATTTATGCTGACGATACAACCTTTATTGTCGATGGCGACACTTTAGATGCTGTCACCGTGAGATGCGCCATAGTGCTGCATAACATTGAAAATTGGCTTAGTAACAATGGCCTAATAATCAAATACAATAAAACACTCGCTATATTATTTAAATCTGGTCTGACTTCCCGGACTCTGTAGACATTAACGGATGTGATTACCGTGTTATGGATTCTACAATACTAAACTTCTGGGCCTCAGAGTTGACAGTAACCTTAAATGAAAGAAACATATTAGTACTTTGTGCAGAAGAATATATTCTCTGTGATACGCCATGCGACATTTGAGGTACTTACAATTAGTGGATGAGTCGATGTTAAAACTGATGTACATACGAGGGCTGGTGCTATCATCACCTAAGATACGGGATTGTTGTTTGAGGTGGCGGTGTTGATTTGATCCGTCTATTTATTTATCAAAACCGTGGTCCCTTTAAAAGCAAAGATATCTTAACGGTATGCGCGATTTATCCACATGTACAAAGTACGTATCTTTCATTTCAAGAACAAGACCGCTTTCGAGGAGAATCATTCCTCTCATAATTATGATACCATGAACAGACTGAATTACTACTACTCTAAACATCGGCTTACTCTCACCGAAAATAATTTAGCATACCCTTAAAATTTTATAACAAATTGCCTTCAGCAATCAAAACAATTCACAATTATAATTTATTTTGTAACAAATTATTTAAGGTACTCGGTAATATTGAACCATATTGTATCACCGATTATTTAACACAGTTTTGTAATCTTCTTAATCATCTTTTCTTTTCTTTGTCTTTGACTTTTGTGTGTATGTAAAACTCAGTAACAATAAAAGTGATTTACTATTATTTATTATTATAATCGTGAGAAATGCATAGGTGACGAACGACGAACGAAACCATTCGCTTGTTACGAACAGCCAATGATATAGGATACCCACGCTAACGTGCCATATTATGTTATAAACTGGTAATGTCGTGTCGAATATAATAAAAAACTTGTTTGAAAGTTTTAACATTTTATTTTGCTCGTTTGTTGCTGGTTTATGTTTTGTTATTTGTACTTGAAATAACACTTCATACATTCCGAGTCTTTATCAAACAATTTCTAATATAATTAAAAATTTTTTCAAATCATATTAGTATTTTCTCTTACTAACTTACTAAAATATATTCGTCATTACAACCCGCATAATCTCCAAATCCATATTTATTCGATGTTTACACAGATCCTCTTCGCGGTAGTCATCAGTATTCTTCAGCTGTTCCAGTTCCATCCAATCTACTACCTCACTTCTCCTTACAAGATTTTAGTATTCCACGTAGCGCGGAAGAGGAGTTCAATCGATTTTTAATAACTTCATGGGAGAGTTATTTCGGGTCCGTAGATAGGAAGGAACCGTACACACGCTTTGTATTCTTATACGGTTGTCTTGTTTTGACACAGTTTAGTAAACTTTCCCCTCGTTAAGTCCCTACAGGTACCAATCCGTGAGGGCTGAACTCGACAACTCAGGGAGGACAGGCGCCAGTAGAAAGTAAGGCAGCAAAACATGTATTAGATACGAGCGGGAGCTCGAAAAGAACCTGTTTGAAGAGTCGAGATTTTTTCACCGTAAAATGTCTCAGGCGAAACGCGTCTGTGTATGTACCTTAGTATCCCTACCTTACTGCCTACTACACATTCATCTTTCTAAGGCTTCTAGAGAGTTTCGCTTTTCCGCCAAAGAAATATAAAGAAAAATAGACCTTCAAAACGTGATTCGGTCTCTGTGTATATAGGTTGTGTATTGGTAAAAGTTTCTTTTTCTTAGTTTTGTGAATAAAAAGTAGGGATAATTTTTTCTGATGAAAAAGTTTTAGAAAAAAAAGGAGATTCTTTAGTTTCGTATTACGGGGGAATAAATTTAGACGTAAAATTACGTTGCGCAACGCGTATATTTTACGGTACTTTCAGCTAGCCGCACTCTATTTTCATTCTGAAACGAAAGCAGCATTTTTTTTGTCGTTCGGCGATAAAAGCCTCCTAAAACACATTTTAGGAGCCATTCAGAGAGATGTGACATGGGTCTGTATTAGTGCTACTAATTATGATATAGTGTATTGACCGGCGAGCAGCGAGTGGACTCATCAATCACCATTCCGTTCCGACGTAATCGATCAGTTCCTACCAAACCACCACTAGACATTATCATATTTCGTAATTTCTCAACGTTACACGCACATACTTTATCTCTGATCCTAGCTGATTGATGCTGACCGGGTACGAATTTGTGTTTTACTGTTTGATAGACATCTAAAATGAGAATACTGTGGATAGTATTATTACGATTTTCGACCATCTAGATTTGTAACATCATGTACGTCATCGACCGAGAGAGAGAGAGAGAGAGAGAGAGAGAGAGCAACCATGTATAGTAACATATACCGGGTGAGTTTTTTATCTTGAGACAACGGAGGAGGGACAACTTTGAACCCCCATATATTACAGATTCGGATTCTACGCCATCAAGTATCTAGTTTTTGTTTGAAACTTTTTATTGATTTTTAACAGGTGGTTCTGTAGTCCCAAAAAACATCGTTGTAAACATCTAGAAAAGTAGGTACCTACTCAAAATAGAGAAAACATGAAAACATTTCAAAAACCATTCAACAACGAAGAACTTTATTTTATTAGACCCATTTCAGAAAATGTGTTCGAAACTGTTGCTCTTCCACTTCGATCGACAGTTGCTGGAGAAAATAATGAAATCGCAGTATGAGCTGCAGTAGTTAATAATCCGTACATTAGTACTCGAGAAATAGCTCGCGGATCAGGCATTTCTCAGTCCACTATCTGCCAAATCCATTTAAAGTTTTCATGCATGAAGAACTTCATGGCGATTATTTTCAAAATCGAGTGAGATTTTGTCAATGGGCGCTTCAACAGATACAAGATAATCCCAATTTTTTTGCTCGTGTATTTTCTGACAAGGCGACATTCACAAATCACAGTACGGTAAATCGGCACAACATGCATTACTGGAGTATCAAAAATTCCTATTGGTTGCGCCAAGTTGAATATCAACGTCCTTGAAACGTAAATGTGTGGTGTGGAATAATTGACAGTAAGCTTATTGGTCCATATTTTATCGATGGAAATATAAATAGTGAAAAATATCGAAAAATCTTGCAGAACGAACTTCCAGTGTTACTTGAAGACCTTCCCTTGGACGTACGACAAACAGCGTAGTTCGAAAATGACGGTTGTCCAGCACATTATTCAAGAATAGCACGAGAAGTAAGATCGCTAAAATTGTCGATGGATCGGAAGAGGTGGTGGCCTGCAAGATCGCTAGATCTTACTTCGCCTGATTTCTTTTTGTGGGGCCACTTAAAGTCTGAGTCATGATTGAGCGAATCACCAACGCTTGTTCAAGGATTACGCCGGAAACACTTATCAGTTGTGTACAATCATTCCAATTGCGAATAAATAAATGTATTGAAGTGGAAGGGCACATTTTCGAACACATTTTCTGAAATGGGTATGATAAAGTAAAGTTCTTCGTTGTTCAATGGCTTTTTGAAGTGTTATTTAATGTTAAAATAAAAAAACACAAACTCATTTTTTTTCTTTTTTGAGTATTTTATCTAGATGTTTACAACCATGTTTTTTGGAATTACAGAGCCATCTGTTACGAATCGAAAAAAAGATTCAAACAAAAACTACATACTTGATGGCGTAGAATCCAAATCTGCCATATAAAATGGGGATTTCCATTTAAGATTTCAAAGTTGTTCCCCCGCCCACTCTGGGGAGGTGAGGTGGGGATCGAGTTCGACACCATTCAGTGCACCCCCTAGATTATAACAAATCCTATTAAGATCTTTTTTTGATTTGATGCAGTGTTTTAGAGATATTCCGTTGTCTCTAGATAAAAAACTCACCCGGTATTTGACATGTTAAGTCTCCTTCAAATATGAAAATAATAATTACACTATTCTAAAACGAGATTACTAATCTGATTCTAGTTTTCTACTTTTGATTGGTATTATGTATATAATCGTCCAGAAACTCAGTTACTGTCTAGAATACTAAAGATAATTTATCTCCTTACTTCTTTCAGGAAAAGTACTTGGCAAGATAGATAGGTTAATAATAACTTTTAAAAGAAAAGAGAGAGCACATGGCTGCAATCATTGCCAAAAGCAGTGGTCAATAAATCATCGCTTGTATATGTTTATTGGAAAACCCGGTCATTAATTTCATGATTTAAAAATGGAACTTATGCACAAATTCAGTGTAAGTAGCAGTAGCACGTGCAATATATACATACGGCAACGTAATAACAAAAGCATTAACAATAGTATTGATAACCACGAAGTCATTTCCATCATCATCTTTAAGATTGCCTGGAATCCGAATAGAACGCGGTTTCACATAGAGCAAATTCCATATTGTACCATAATTCTGCGGATTTTAATGAGGGTGACTGTAGAGACTGTGGCCGGATATTAATTGGACGACTTAACAGCCTAATGTTATTATAGATTGCAAATTTTTTATTTTTCATTATTTAACGTAGCATTTATTATGAACCAGAAGTAGATAACATGTGAATTACGATATGAGCAATGTTAGTAGTAGCATGCACTTAACTTATTATATTGATTCCAAATTCTATGCATTAGATTGGAGGAATAATGCTGTTTTCAACGAGATTAAGTTTGAAAAATTCGGTTTAACAGAACCGAAGTTATAAGCGTTCCTTCAATGCAAAGTTTCCCCTCCTTCCCTCACCTTATTTGACAAAATACAAAAAAGTTGTCCGTTGTAAAATATGCAATATTTTCAGTAGATTCCGATTTAAATATTTATCATAGACCTTAAGTTAGTAAATTTTGCGTAAAATAAGAATTAAAATTGTCGGTGCTCAGTTACGCCCTCTAGCGGTCATTCTACGCTTTTCTACATAATTTC